>VZRL01003358.1:141050-268926 GCA_013397895.1 Origma solitaria
TCGCGCTACGCCTTTCCGACGTGATGACGCAGCGCGCGGCCTGGCCTGGCTCCCAAGATGGCGGCGCGCAGGGCGCGGGGGCCGCGCTGTCGCTGAGAGGCCCGGTGCTCCGCTGCGGCTCCAGCTCCCCGCCAGCCCTGTGAGTGCGCGGGGCCCGCCCGGGCCGCCCGCCGGCGACAGCCGCCATCTGGGGAAGAGGGAGAGGGAGCAGGGAGGTCGGGGTGGGGAGCGAGCGCCTCCCCGGGCACCGGCAGCCCCGTCTGCGGCGGGCGGGCGGCTCTGAGAGGGGTTGAGCATCCCCGGCCGCGTTGGGGCTGCAGGGGACCGAGCTGCGGTCGCGGTCGGCGGGTTCGTCTCAGGTAAGGTGTAAAAAAACCGCGATCGAGTTCTGGAGCTCTCCTCCGGATTAATGGGGTGCGTAAAAAGGCAGGGGAAACTTTCGTTATTATTTCCGGGCATTGCGGTCTGGATTGGGACGTTAGAGATGGTTCGTTTAGGATGTTTGCGGGTGATGATTTTCGTTCCTGGTTCCGTATTCGGAAATGCTTTCGTTTCTTCATAGAAACAGATCTCGTCGCCTCAGGCGGTTCTAGTGTTAATTGGTTTTTAAGCTGTTTAGAAGTTAGGAAGCAAAATAGCTTGTAAGGAAGAGAATCGTAACAGTTGTAAAAAAGTAGCACTTTATAGTAAATACAAGGAGAATGTGTGGTCGTGGCCTGGGGTGCTTTTGTTGATTCTGGAAATAGTTTTAGTAGCTATTTACTTTTTTTTGTGACAGAGTTTTAATCTGTCTGTGTCCGATACCACGAGTTGTGAAGGTGATTCCAAAACCGCCGTGAGGCAAAGACAGTTTCCTTTATTCCGAAAAAGAAACTTTTTGAAGGTGAGCGGGGTGCTGATTGTAGGCGTCGTTTTTCTGGCCGTTCACGTGATCTTCCTTCCGTTTTCGGAAGAGAAACGTCTCGAAAATCTAATTTTAAGAGTTTTTAAGTTTCGGTCTTCCTGTGAGTGTCTTACTTAGAGCGAATATATTGCATCATATGTTAATCACTCTTTGTTATGCAAAGCTTTGCAGGTGACTACAGTAATCTGTGCATAGTATCTGTAGTTAGTTGGATTACAGTAAGAGTAGTTTTGTGCCTGAAAGAAATAAAAGCAGCAAGTCTTCTTTAAGTTGAGGCATGACTGAACAGAGTGTATTCAGTTGCCTTGTCTTGGGTATGATTTCCGATGCTGCCTTACCCTACAAACGCACATCAGTTGTCTTAATCTTGCTATGTGAAACAATACTGCTTTGTTACATTTTTTTCTTTAAGAAATACAAATACAGATAATTTTACAAAGCTTCTGCCAAGTGGTTGCTGCTCAGGGTATCCCTGAGAGCAGGCAGGTGTTTAAGGGGCCATTCAGGCTCACCTCACAAATGGCTTCCCTAGTTACCAATAGTCAGCTAATTCCTCTAACTTCTCAAATCTTTCTGCAGTCATCACTGAATTGTATTTTCCTCCTTTTATGGACAAAGTAGATGGAAGTTGTTCTACTAAGAAATAGCAGATATTGTTGGAGGTGTGTTCTTGAAGTTTCCTTATTAAACAGGTAATAGCAAGAATAACTACTAAGAAATAGCAGATACTGTTGGAGATGTGTTCTTCAAGTTTCCTTATTAAACAGGTAATCACGAGGATAACCTATGGCTTTTTCTTTGATTGTATTTGCAATATATGGGGACGATAAAGACGATAAAGGCAAAGTTCTTTATTACTTGTCTTTGAGCACGGGAAGAAGTTCTTTCCAACAGGCAGGGCTAAACACTATTCCTCTTTACTCCTAGCAGGAACTGGAGGGGGCAGGTCTTTCTTTTTTTAAAGAATTCCTTTTGTCTTTTCTTCAAGGTCCTGAAGTGACTCTCTGAAGACTTCATTTTTGAAAATTTGAAAAGCAAGGACAATTCTGTTTTAATAAATGAAGGAGAATAAAGAAAATTCCAGCCCTTCTGTAAACTTGGCAAACCTGGACCATACAAAGCCATGCTGGTACTGGGATAAGAAAGATTTGGCACATACACCATCACAGCTAGAAGGGCTTGATCCAGCTACAGAGGCACGATACCGCAGGGAAGGGGCCAGATTCATATTTGATGTGGGAACGCGTTTAGGACTGTATCCTTTAAGCACATGTTGGTATGAAATGTCTTCAAGAATATTGAGTCTAAAGAACAAAATGTATGAGAAATGTCTCATGCTCAGTTTCCTGTTCAAATGTTTCTTATCAATCAAAAATACTTTTGTGTTTGCATGCCTGTTGATGTAATGTGTTCCTACACAGTTTTTATCCATTCATTGGATAAACAAAGTTCCAGCTGAACCGTTTTGGCAATAGGGAAGTAAGATGATACAAACTTTCCAAGTAAGGGTAACTTTTGCAAGTTATGAAACTCAGTGTTTCAATATATGAATCTACGTGATTTCTCAAATTTAAAATTTTTCCTTCATTTTTCTATAGAGTGTGCCTCTGAGGCTTCCAACCTCTGCTTCCACAGTCTTGGTTTTAGGTGGCTGGTTTTTTGTTTCATTGGTTTGGGATTTTCAATTTTGTGTATGTTAATAAGTTCTCCTGACAGTCCCACTTTCTCATAGATGGCCACTTAAATCTTTTGCTTCCTATATTCCTATGCTTCCTGTAATAGTCTTAGTTCTTTTTTTAATAAAACATAGTGAAGACAAACTTTTTACTTTTCCTAAAGTGAAGAGTAGGGAGCATGTTCAGATTTTATTTGCATTTGTAGGTGTGAATAGTAACCTTCCTCCATACCAGCACTTGAATGTGAAGTGATAGTTGTTCTGTTCCTTCATGTAACTTCTGCTGGTTTTGACCTCTGAAGCAGGTTTGGTGCAACACAGGGATGACCTTATGTGCATCCTCCTGTAAATACGATCAGGACTTTGCACACTTACAATAAATGCTTCAGGTATCAGCTGCATCTGGGCCTGACCAGAGTATTTACACAGCTTTAAGGGCTTTTGTGGCTTTTTTTTTTCTAAAGCTCCTGTTTTACTCGCAGTGTTTTCTAACTGGTCACTGAACAGCCAATTACTTGAGGTACTTGATAAAGCAGAATCCGTTGTGCATGTTTAGTTTTCTATTGGTTTTATATGCTGTTTGAAAGTCCTTAATCTGCACCACAGACATTATGACACTTTAGCAACCGGAATAATTTATTTCCATCGGTTTTATATGTTTCATTCCTTCAAACAGTTCCCAAGATATGTAAGTATTTAGAATATTGATGACATAATTCAATGATTGCACTAGGCATGGGCTATTTAAAATGGTGATTAGTCACTTGAGTGCTTCTGCTGTTCTGCTGTTTGCCGCAGAAAGATGGAAAATGAGCATTTTGTCTTTTAATTATTTCAGCTTAAAATTTGTTGTTCTTGCCTGTTTACGCATTTCTGTTTATGCTGGAAATGCATTGACATTACAGTTATGTCTTGCTAATACTGTTCTTTAGAAAGAGTAGCAGCTGTAGTGCTGGCACTTGTGTATTAGCTAAAAGTAAAAAAGAAGTCTAGTACAGTTTTAAAACTGCTTGGCAGACAGTGTTGAACCAGGACAAATTGTGTCTTGGGTTTCTGACCTTGAAATGAAGTTGTGTAAAATGGACAGTCCTCCAAATTCTGTATTTTTCCTCTGAGAAAAGTTTTACAATGCATTAAAATTAGAAATTAGTATGTTCATTAAGTCTTTCCTGGGAGACTTTACAGAACTGTTGATGGAAACTGACAGTGCTTTTATAATGCTACTCTGTATTGCATATCTACACGCAGACCACTTTTTGAAAGCACTTTCCTTTTTTTAGGTGACAGGAGCCTGCTGTCTCTTCCTAGCAGGAAAGGTTGAAGAAACACCTAAGAAATGTAAAGATATAATTAAAACAGCTCGTAGCTTGCTAAATGATGTACAGTTTGGGCAGTTTGGAGATGACCCAAAGGTAAAAATACTCATGTTGAAATTGATTTCATCTTGTTGAACTGTAGTAAAGTGACATACATTCAATAGCGCATTGACTGATTTTCAGTTGTTCTAAATTAAATTAGACGTTCAGCATGCATTTATGGCTCTGCTGGGAAATGTGATAGGTAGCTATGAAAGTAGTTCTTAATGTAAGTAGATTTGGGAGCTTACTGGAATAACTGTTTTTATTAAAAGTTTGAATTTTATTTCATGTAAAGTTTGATACTATTTTGCAAATTAAAGTAAATTTGAGTCATTTCAGCCAGAGCAAGAAATGATACCAAGACATAAATCATAAATCATCTGAATGGGATTTTATAAAGTAATTAGTAGTAAATCTTAAGGAAGAGAATTAGATCTTAAAAGTATTGAGAAGTTTCTTGTTTACAGTATTGACTTAGCAAAACTGTGCTTCTCTTAAAATTTGCTTATTTTAAATTCCAGAAGGACCTGAAACTCCTGAGAGAAATGTGGTAGACTTGTATTTTTGTTGTGATTTTTTGTGTCTGGCACTTCCACACTACTGTATCTGGTTCAGATCATTCCTCTGCAGAGGAAAAGGGATTTTAAACACCACATCCCCTGTCCTCATCCAAATAAATGTGAAGAAAAAGTATCCAAGTTTAAAATAGTGTTATATGTTGGAGAGATTTCTGTTCTCTTTGGAGACAAACATGGCTGCCTGGAGGTGCTCTATACTAGCATAAAATATTTGTGAGTAAAAGAAGAAATAATACTATGGTTACCTTGTAACTCTCTATAGGAAGAAGTAATGGTACTTGAAAGAATCTTACTACAAACAATAAAGTTTGATTTGCAAGTGGAACATCCATACCAATTTCTTCTCAAGTATGCCAAACAACTCAAAGGTAAAATATTGCAGGGTGAGCAAAAAATGTCTGTTATTGATTTCCAGAACCTAATATATATTAACAATACAAGAATATTATATTTGCAACTGATTGTCCCTCCTAATTTTATGTCTTAATTTTTTTATGATTATTTTTCAGGAGACAAAAATAAAATTCAAAAACTGGTTCAAATGGCATGGACGTTTGTCAATGACAGGTAAGATACATTTTGAAACATTTTGAAAGTGAAATAGTTACTGTTGCTTACTTTGTTCTGGGATTGGATATTTGACAAATTTTTGATTTTTTTTTTCTGCTTGTTACATGTTTTCTTGGTTTACCTGGTTTCTTGGTAGTTTTTCTTTCTGTCATTATGATGGTAGTTCCATTGAGCACAGAATCAGGAATGAGTATAGAAGTAGGCCAGTAAGACCTTTGCAATTTTGTGGTATTGATTTAGTGCTGCATTAAAAAGAAAGTTACTGTTTGAAAGGGCCAAACCAAATTCTAGATCACCAGGATATAAGTTGGCTTCTTGCCAAATCTGTGTGACACGGCACATTCTGAAAGAAAGAAGTCACTTTGCAATTCCATCACTTTTGTCAGTATATTTTTAATGTGGTATTTTGGTAATAGTGAAATAACAATTAAATTCACTGAGGAATACAGTTTTTAGCACTAGATTTACAATTTCTTGAATAATGAACTTGTAAGAATCACATCAATTAACAGGAATGTGTGTAGAAGCACTTCTCATGTGGTATTGAAAAAAAAACCAAAACAACTTGACACACTGTAGTCTTGCAGGGCTGGGCAAGTTAATTCACTAAGGACTCTTCAGTGTTACTTTTTATTTCCATTCCAAGCCTATAAGAAAATGTCTAACTGGCCTGGCAGTCCAGAAATTCTGAATACATTGCTTTGAATGATGCCTATAGCAGTAGAACATCATAAAAAAAGAGGTGCATTTTTAATCACTTGCCTGATTTGAATTGGCCCTGTGTGGGTTCGGATTCTGTAGATACCACCTAAGCTCTCCAATCCAATTTGAGCAAAATTAATGTGGATCTCAAGAGATGTCTACTTCAGTTGCTGTCAGTCTTGCAGGTGATGATCTTACAGGTAGAAAAAAATTATGGCACAATTTTCACTGTTAAGTTTGTCAGACTACTGTAATTTTTCCGTCAAAGTTTGGACATTATTGTACTTGGATAGTGTTTAATATTTTTAAAAAACAATTAAAATGCATTTCAGGAACACACTTGAATGAAATTGGAGGGATTGTTTCAAATCATGCATAATAATTATCTCTGCTCTGAAGAGGCTCTATTGTGCTTTCTTAATAAGCACCATATTAGAAGTTTACTATTTTTTTAGGATCCTGGGAAAATAATTCTGTACTTTGCACTACAGACCTTTAGAATAGGGGGTTCAGTTCTTATACAGCCACAGTGAATTCACAGACATTCAGCTGGATGGATCTAAAATTCTGTAAGCATTCTATTGTTACAGAATCTATGGAGAAAATAGGGAAAAAATATTTCATAATTTAAAACAGTAACTCCGATTACAACAGAAACTTAGTTAATATCAATAATACCAATAATATCAATTATTTTAGCATTAATTTTAACTAGGGCTATTCAAGACATAACCTATTATATCTTGATCTTAAGCTTGTGTTGCGCTTGACAAGGTACATTACAAATTCATGTTGGCTGTTCTGTGGGGCTTTGGGTTTTTTTGTAGTATTTGTTTATATTTTATTGACAAACATTTGGAAGCTCTAAAATCTGATTTGGGGCCGTATGTCATTACAGTGCTAGTCCAGAAATAGTTTAGTTCTGAAAACTCTTTTGTTTAACAAGGCTCTTAATTAAGATTGCCCAAGAAGTTAAAGTGTGGTGGGATTTTTTACCCTGTTAATTATGGCTGCTGTATATTAAAGTGCACTTGGACAATCTCCAGGGTTATGGGTTTTTTTGGCTTATTTTCTGTTGCAGTCTCTGCACTACACTGTCCCTGCAGTGGGAGCCTGAGATCATAGCTGTTGCAGTTATGTACTTAGCAGGCCGTTTGTGTAAGTTTGAAATACAGGAGTGGACATCCAAACCAATGTACAGACGATGGTGGGAGCAGTTTGTCCAAGATGTTCCTGTTGATGTTTTGGAAGGTATGGAAACTGTTTATGACAACATTTCTTTTAACTGTGTGGCCTAGGTCATAAGTAAATGCAAATACCTTTTTATCTTCATGTGTCAAGTATGTAGCTCAGGTCATTTGTGCTATGCCTTAATGAGGTTTTAAATTGAACTGGCTTAGCTTAGAAGCGTATTTAGTCATCATGATTAGTCTTCTGTTCAATGTTTGCTTTACAGCTTGTTTAGTTTATAACACATCTAATTAGCGTGAATTGTCACAGTGTGCTTTCTATTTTTTTAATGATTACCTTGTCCCCATTTTAAATAAGTGGTTCTACAAACACTGGAACTAATGGAATCTGATTTCCAGTGGTCTTTCCATTGATAATTGATCTCTTTGACCAATTTATGCTAGGATAGGGGTTGTTTTTGTGACGTACCATGAATGACAAACAGAATAGGGGGGACCTTTAGCACCTAACAGTGGAAAAAGAATTTGGTACTAGTTCTTTACTCAGTTTCCTAAAACTTTTTTGGCTGCCTGTTAAAACATGATGTGCATGTTTTAACAGAATCTTCTTCCACTCTCTTTCTTGCTGCATTACTGTTCTGTAAGTGTAGTTACCTGCTTCTCCAGGCACACAATAATGACATACAGTGTATTATTACCAAGACACTATGTTGTTCTTCTGAAAGGTGTGCATGTACATACACATAGTGTTCAGGATAGGCAGAAAAAACCCAGAAATGCAAGTATAAGTTGAAAATAAGTCTGTTTTTAAAAAGTCATGTAGTTCATTATGATGGTGAGTAATATTTGAAATTAGTTTTTGCAAAGTTGATGTACAGTAAAAATCATAGCTGATAATTGTGTTAAATATACACTTGTATAAGGTTATAATACTTTGGATTTTTCTTTCTTTATTATTAAGATATCTGTCATCAGATCCTGGATCTATACTCACAGGGAAAACAGCAAATGCCTCATCATACTCCTCATCAGTTGCAGCAGCCACCATCTCTTCAGTCTACACCCCAGGCACCTACAGTACAGCAGTCACAGCAATCCCAGAGTTCAGAGCAATCCCAGACACAGCAGCAAAAAGAGTCACAGCAGTCAGCACAGCAGCAGCAGCAGCAGCAAACACAAGCACAGCAATCTAAAAAGCCCTCTCCCCAGTCAAGTCCTCCTAGACAGATTAAAAGACCAGCAGTAAGTTGAACTTTAACTTGCAATTTATTTTCAAGCTGATCTGATGCCCATTTGATTTAAAGGCCACAATGTGCAGCAGATTTGTGTTTGCTTTAAGAATGAGCCTTGTCATTAATTTTGTGTAGTAGATTTTCATTGGTTATATGGCAACTTTGTTGATGCAGAACAGCCTTTACAGTTCTGGCATTGCACATTCTTGTTCCACTTGAGCCAAAAGCCATGGAGAGGCTTTTTTGTCAACATGAGCTATTCAGGTTCTCAGTGGTTCTTTGTGGTTCTGTGCTATCAAACTTCATTGTTTTCTCTATTAAGCAGGTTTGGTTTAGGGAGAGTTTCTTATGCCACACCTGAATATAGAGATATGCACAATGCTGACGAAGGCATTATTTGACTCTTTGATGACTAATATTAAAAGAATAGTGACTTCTAAAATTATGTCAAAATTCTTGAAAAAAAGTCTTTTGAAATAATCGTTTAGCAGTAGCAGCCTAGAAATTCATCATACTTGAAAGCCTCACTTTGTCCATATTATCACCTCATAATTGAAAGTAAGAAGGTACTTTAGCAATGGGATAGTGTCACAACTATCCTGAGCACTTTTCCACAGCCATCAAGTTCAAATGAAGCTTTCAGATTTTAATCTATCCTTTTGTGGGGTTTTTTTTCACTTTTAAGTTTAAAAAAACATGTTAAAGCGTTACCCAATCTTGTTTCTTGTACCTAACAAGAGGAGTGTTTTCAGAAGTACAATTTTTGGAACAAGTTCATTTAGGATGTAAATTCTGTACAGCTTTTGCTCTAAATTGTAATTAATGCATGCCCAAACTAGAGAATAGACATCAGGGGAAAAAAACCCCAACAAACTGAAAGAAACAAACCAAAACCAAGAGTAAGCAGCAAATACTGGAATGAAATGGAATGGGAGGAGTGCAGCATCTTCCTGATGGCAGCCTCCCAAAAAAGACAAAAGTACAACTTTGTAAAACCTTGATCTTGTAAGTGCAAGATAGAGCCTGCTAGAAGAAAAGACCTGCACTGAAATTTTTAGTTGTTGTACTCAACTTCAGCATTGTTCAGGATAGAAAGGTGATAATACTGTTAATTATCTTAAAAAGTGTGAGAATTCTTTATAGGTATTATGTATTTCTTTTCATACTTCTATGCCATCAGTGCAAATTCTGCTTGAGTTGTTGGACCTGTTAGGGTCTCTTTATTTTTCTTCAACAAAAATGCCTGGGACAGTTTGGTGCATCAGAAATTATTAATAACAATTTTGGTCTTCCTATGTGTGCCATTGGATTCTAAGTTATTGTGAATGCTTGTTCGTTCATGTAAAGAATCTACCCTTACAGCACTACTGATTTTGCCCCATCCAATACATAAATGAAGTACCTTGTCAAAAAAAGTGATGCTTTTGCATGAATAATATCTGTTGTTCTTTAATAGTCACCTTTGGTCAAGTGATCAGAGAAACTTACCTTTTCTTGGAATTAGTTTGAGGTCCATCACATAATAATCAAGGAAATAAATAGTACAGATACACTGTAGGCAGCCACAACAAATAAAATGCAAAGGGTCACTCAAAGTAGTTTTTTAGGAATACAGTACAAGCAGCATGAATTTGAGAAAAGTAAATGTGGTGATCTGAAATTGTTCTTTTTCCAGAAAGCTGTCTGGGAGAACAACATGTGTGGTGTTGGAAAGATTTACTTGGTGCTTCTAAAATGTTCTTCAGTTAGATGTACCATAAACCTTACTTAAAATCTTTGCCTCTTTCTATAAATAGGGCTTTGCATGACTTCTCCTTTGGTTTGTGCAGAACAGAAATACACTTTGTTCCTGGAGGCCAGATTTTCAATTTACATGAACTCTTATAACTCCATTACTTTCTACTGAGCCAAGATGCTTTCAAGCAGCTGAGGCATTGGCCCATGACTTACAGGCCCAGACCAGATGTCTAAAGCATCTGCACATCCTCTGCATCTCTAGTGGTGAAGAGCACTCGAATTTTCAGTTGACTTCACTAAAAATATACTGGTGAATCATTAGATGTAAATAGTATTTTCAGTTAGATTAAACTAGAAATTGTTAAGGGGAACGATTTTATTGCTCACAGAAACAGCAGCAAAAAACCAGTTCCGTTGTATGGATTCAGTTGAAAGCATTAAATACCCATCAGCATGCCAATAAATGGTGTTGATTATTTATTATTATTTATTATGACCCTTGGATGTTCTGGCTGGGGCAATACAAAACTACAGTGCAGTAGAATAACCATATAAATGCTTATCCCTCTTTTAGCAGCTGCCATTATTAGAGACTTGTTGCTGCTTGATTTTTTTTTTTAATTTAGAATAAATACAGTTTACATTGATGTTTGTTCTTTCTGTCACAAGTTATTTTGCTCCAGTGTCTTGTTCTATTCTAATGGTGTACCTTGATGTTGTTTTTTGAACATAGTTCCTTATTAACAAGTGCACAATAATTGAATTGCTTGTCACCTGAAGGGATCAACTGACTTAAAAAATGAATAATTTTTGAAAAAGATCCAAAGAGTAGTGATTTGCTTCTATTTGAAAGTGCAGGGAGAGCTATGTAGTTTTACAGGCAAGGAATTTAGTGCTAGAACGTCAAGAAAAGACCACTCAAGTAAAAGGAAGGCAGCAGATGAGTCCATGAGAGTCACTAAGAAAAAAGTCTGTGTGTTTGAAATGGGAAGATAAAGATGGTCCTTAGAAAGCAGCTGGAAGGTGTCTGGAAAATTGGAATGACTATCAAAGGAATGTAAGGATGAGGTTGCCTCAAGCAGGCAAAAATTAGATAGCAAAAATTTTGAGAATACCCATCAGAATTAAGGAAAAGTTATTGTTCAAATTGGATTGAAGTGTGTGTCCATTCTTGCTGTAGAAAGTGAAGGAAACAGAGGAATAGTTTGTGAAGGTAAAGCTACTAAAGATAAACAGTTCCTAAAAAAAACCTTTTCATTGAAAAGACCGACAAGCTATGTACTGTCCCTCTGACCTTGTACTGTCCCTCTGACCTTCATCATTAATTTAAAATGTAGTTTTTCTTAAAATTTCTGTTAAGTTCTCTGCTTTGCTTAGAGACCATCAAGCAGTCATCTTAGTGGGAGTGTGTAATCTGGGAAGCTTTTTTCTACTCCCTTATCTGTGATTATTTAAAAAAACCACAACAACCAACAAAACAAGAAAAAGCCCAACCAAAAACTTGTGATTGGAAGAATGATGTGAGGGTTTGTGGGTTTTGTTCAGTGTGCATACTTTTTTTTGTGGCATAAATTTGGATTTTATACAATGCTTTCCATCTGAAGGCTTCTGAAATGTTTTACACTGTGCAACACTTTCACTGCCCTCCTGTCCTGGTAAATAAAGCATAAGAGCCTGAAGTGATTTTGGCAAAGGTTGAGTGACAAGTCAAAGCAGAATTGGGAACAGAGGCCAAGCCTCTTGCTTTCAGCTCAGTGAGCAGTGTACCGGACCATGGCATATGTGCAGTGGATGATAAATACATTAAATGAGATTTAATACTCAGCAGTGGGAACAGCAGGAAATGCTGCATATAAAATACCTGCTATTTTTCCCGTCTTTTTATTCTGCTAGTTAAGCTGAGCTTTCCCAGTGTGATTTGACTTTGTTCTGTGTTTGTCTTGCATTTGTCTGAAGAGACTATAGAAGGATTTAGATTGGAAAAGAGCTTTAAGATCGTCAACTCCAACCATTAATGCAGCACTGTCAAGTCCACCACTAACCATGTCCCCCAAGTGCCACATCTGCATGTCTTTTGAATATTTACAGGGATGGTGATTGAACCACTTCCCTGGGCAGCTTGTTCAATGCCTGACCACCCTTTCCATGAAGTTTTACCTAATATCCAATCTAAACCTCCTTTGGCACAACTTCAGGCTGCTTCCTCTTGTCCTGTCACTTGTTACCTGGGAGAAGAGACTGACTGCAATGGTCTTATTTTTATCTTTTTTTTCTTCAAACAGGCTGTATCTCCAAAAGAAGAATCAAAGGCGGCAGGTAAATATTAATATTCTATTCATGTTGCTTCCATTTTACTGTTTAAACCAGAATAAGTAATTTGCTGACATGGACTTCGTTTGCTTACAGGCTTGGCAATTCTAAATTACTTTGATCCTGATAATGCACCTTAAATATATACTATAACTGTTTTTAAAATGTTCCTAACTGCAAAACTTGAAAAAAGATGAGCATAACTGTGCCCAAAGAGTCTGTTAATAGAGTTTATTCAGTACAAGTCTTGCTAAAGTAGTCAACTCCAAGTGTATAACTCCATGCATCATTTAGGAGTAGTTCCTCAGCAAGCTGTGAGGCCTTGAAGTGACTGAAGGTACCATGTCATTAAATAGCTGCACTAACAGTGTGTGTTGGTAATCAGCAGTGTTTGTTATTGGTTGTTGGCATGGCTGCCACTAAAAGGCATTTTGTGTCAATAGATAGCGTCGCTTAAGAAATGCAGACTCACTGCAGTGATCACACGTGGTTCTTTTGTTGGGGATTTTTTCTTCATTTTGCTGTTTTGGAACAAAGTAGTTCAGGATAGCTAGGATGTATTTCCTAAGGAAGTCTGGCACTTTTGCCCCTCTAGCTCTGCAGATAGATTTCAGAGAGCTGTCTCTTCTCCTTCCTCTCTCCTGTCCAATTGCCATTTTGTTTGGTTTCTAACATGTTTCCTTAGTAGAGCATAGTTCAGCTTTTGAGATCTTTTTCAACTATTTACAAGTTAAAGTTTTGGGCTAGAAAACATAGACTGGCTCATCTTCGTTTACGTATTGTTATTGGGACAGTTTGTCTCTAGTTACAAAATCACTTGAACTTGTATGTTCTTTTGGAAGACTTGTATGTGATACTTGATGCCACTTTATCTATACAAAGGTGTTAATTTTGGTTTTCTTTATTAAACATACCTAATGAATAGGATTTCCACAGTATTTTTGCATAGTGCAATGTGATGTGATAATCATTAGCGTGAGACCAGACTTGGAATTTGCAAAATATTGCAGAGCAATAACCAATCACAATCTGAAAAATGTTTTTTAGAACCACCACCACCATCTAAAATTCCTAAAATTGAAACTTCACATCCACCAATACCTCCTGCACATCCACCTCCAGGTAAGCTTTTATGTTCTTAAACACATTTGTGTTCTTAGTCACATTTGTTTAATTCGTGGTGTTAACTTCTTTGCTTCTCAGTCAGGTGATGGTAGGTAATGGTGTGGGGGCAGGGGGTTGTTGCCTTGATTAATCAGCTTGGCAAGTAAAAATACAAGGTTGATAAGCTCTAGAGGGAATTTCATCATAGTAGCACAGGCTTTTCCATACAGAAGTAAAAAACTTATGATGGAAATCAGGCTACACAAGGTGGATAAAGGCAAAACAAAGCTGTGACTGTTAAAGGCCTTGAAGACTAAAACTAATTGTTAATAGCAGCCTAAAAAAGACTTGATCTCAAAAGCATGGCAGATGTCATATTAGATTACTAGAGCAGCTTCCAGCTGTTCTACAGAAGTTTTCAGTATTATTTCTGTAGTACAGGCATTCTGCAGGTGTTCAACTTCCAAACAATAAGGGGGATACTTTCTTTGCTGTACCTCAAAAGAGGACTTTCTTTTTTCTGCCAGAGAATACTGCACACATGCCTTATGTTTGCAAAATAAACTATACTGTTGTAAAAATGTGCTTCCAGCGCCTTGATGCATTAGCTGTCCTTCCATTGACCCTTAAATGTGACATAAATATTTCACAGACCATGGTTCATAATGTAACTGTAAGATGACAGCTTATAACAAGGAACTAGGAGAGAGAAAAGCAGTACCCTAAAACATAGTAGGACCATTTTTCTCATTTCTTAAAATCTCATTAAGAATTAAGGAATTTTTCTAAATACCATGCTCATTATTCCTTCAGTTGTTAAATCTTGAATGAACATCTTGCATCCAGAATGGTTCTGTAAATGAGGAAATTATTGCCACTACAATTTAGGAGCTAGAAGTCACTGACATCATGGGTACCACAGCCAGCATACCCACCTTGTGTGATTTAATTAGGTGGCTTTCCTAGGGGACAATTTTGCTGTTAAAATCCTACTTAGGCGGGTAATGGACTTATTTCCCTTGTTACCTGAAATTTTCCTCTTGGAGTTTGTTTATACAAGCATCGTATAAGCACTGAAACGTTGTCAGGGTAGCTCTGTGGAAGAAATCAGGTGAAAACCAAGAATGCATATTGACCAAGTGAACAGAAGTGCTAGGAGGTGGATTTATCTCAAATTGTGTTTAAGAGTGACAGTTTAATATGCCACTAGAAATTACTGCCCTGTATCTGCTTCTAAATAGCTTTTCTTACTGAACAGTGTTTTAGATCCTTATATATACAAGCAAGATGAATGTCAGGATGTCCCAAACTCTTTTTTGTTGGTCATTTTAATACTTTCTCAGAGAGGTTCCTATTAGGTTAGTCATCCTAGTGGTATTGCTTACTTTATAATGTCTGCATTAGGAGGAGAAAAAAGCCCTCATTCTTATTTAAAGAGAAGACAACTTAAAGCATGTTCTTTCCAGAAATGGCTAAGTATAATTCTGTAAAATTCTGAGCTTTTTTTGAACTTCTCGAGTGTCACTTATTGAGTTTACTGAAATTAATCAGTGGAGCAATGCTGATCAGATTTCATGTCCTTCTTACTTACCCTCTGGTTTTCTTTTTTTCTTTCTTTGGTAAACAGGTTTAGAACTCAGTGTTAAAGACTTGGGACTTTGGCCTATGTTCTCAAATAGTATTTCCCAATATGGGAGGCAAGTGAAGTGCAGAGGGTAATCCCAGGCTACCTCCTGAACTATCAAAGAGGTAGAAAGGAGGCCTGGAGTGACAAAGATGGAAGAACTGAACTCAAGATTTTTGGTATCATGAATCCCATGACCTTTTAAATCCACTAGCTGTGATTCCATCCGTCCAGTCTGTTAATTCTGCTGATTGTACAACAATATTTAAATTATAAAAAAATAGTAATAATAAAGATTAATTTAACTTTTAGAAAGAGAAAAGCTGACCTTGAAGCTTTGATAGGCAGCTTAGTTAGTTTTTAGTGACCTGAGAAGGTTTGACTGGATACCATATGGCATTCAGAGACTTAGAGAATTGAGTTCTCTTTTGCTAATTTGACTGGAAGAAAAATATGAAATATTCAGAAGCTGTTCTTGCCACTGTTCTTCAAAAAAAAACCCAAAATTTTCTTTTCCAGAGCGCAAGCCTCCTTTGACAACGGCAGTTTCACTGGGAGAACCAGAGCAATCTACTACTGTGGACTCAGTAGATATGCCAAAGGTCCAGATTCCTCCCCCTGCTCATCCTGCCCCAGTACATCAACCTCCACCTCTGCCACATCGTCCCCCACCCCCACCTCCCACCAGTTATATTACAGGGATGTCTACTACAAATTCTTACATGTCAGGGGAGGGTTATCAAAGTCTCCAGTCAATGATGAAAACAGAAGGACCAACGTATGGAGCTTTACCACCGGCCTATGGACCACCAGCTCATCTACCATATCATCCTCATGTCTATCCTCCCAACCCTCCACCACCAGTTCCACCTCCACCCCCTGCTTCTTTCCCCCCACCCAATATTCCACCTCCTACTCCTGGATATCCTCCTCCACCTACATACAACCCTAATTTCCCACCTCCACGACTGCCTCCAACTCATGCAGTACCACCTCATCCACCTCCAGGGCTGGGAATGCCACCAGCTAGTTACCCCCCTCCTACTGTCCCCCCAGGTGGACAGCCACCTGTACCACCTCCAATTCCACCACCTGGTATGCCACCTGTAGCAGGACTTGGACGTGCTACATGGATGAGATAGCATGAGGTAATTTGCACGATATACCTTTATGTTGATTAGGCAGGAGTAGATAGCCAAAACCTATGTTGTAAAGATGAAGAGGAGGGTAATCTGTATAATTTAGATGAAGAAATGAGATTAAATGAAAATTTAGCTGATCTGTTTGCAGTATGGTTTATGGTGAGTTATATAGGCTTCTAGATTTTAATCAGCTTTGCAGTATCTATTCTAACTTTATACATTTGAGTTAAGTTTAAATTGTCTTGACTTATTCCAGCACTGGATTACTTTGTACTAGCAAAACCAGCCATATTGGCTCAATTATATCAGTAAGAAGAAAATTTCCTTCTAGAAATCAGTGCCTATTTTTGAGTATCAAAATAGCCAGATACTATGATATTTGATCTATAATAAGAAACTTCATTTTTAGTAATAAGTAAAACAATACGATGTCAAGCATAAAAGCTGCTTTATTTAAGAGAGATTCTGAATGCTAGCTGACTGGAATAATTTTGAGGTGTTTGCCTTGCTGATAGTTTTGGTTTGGAATGTACTGGTATCTTAAAATATTGTATGTTTACACCTATTTGCAAATTTCTGTACATAATATATATATTTTCTAAGTGTGAAAGTCTGAATGTAACAGCCTACTGTGATGTACATCATAGTTATAAATGGGACTACTTTGTTCACTCTACCCAAATAAAATTGGTTCTGAATTTAGTGGATTTCCAGGTTTTTCATATTAGTTCAGAATTCATAATTATGGTACTTACTCCAGCATATTTCAGCAGTGATCTCCCAAATCTTATTCATCAGTTTATTTAAAAAGAATGTATTTTATTTTATTCAGCTAGAAGTATACACTATCACAATCAATCTCTTACTTCATTTTTACTAAAATATTTCAAATGAATGTTTTACACACATTATCAAAAAAAACTGTACTATTACTTTCCTTCCCCAAAAAAGCCAGAGTGGTTCAATAGTAGGTAAAAACGCGTGCTAAGGTCTAAAGAATTTTGCTATATACACAACAGCAGGTGCTAACTTTTCCAGTTCTTTGTTAATCATATACAGAAAATATAGCAGGGCTGTAAGATCACAGGTTTAACAGAAATCAAACTTTAAACTGATTTCTAAAGCAGCACAAATAGACTTTCCCCACATTATGAAAAATATACAATTTTATCACTTTACAGTCATGCACTTTGAAAAAGATCAGTAGTACTCTTCCCCCCCAGTTTCTAGAAAGATAAAAGGTCACTTTAACACTGATTTCATTTAATATCTAATATTTGGATAAAAATGTGCCATTCTCAAACAAGGTTGTGCTCAGCAGTCTTATCAAGGTGCGAAGAGCCAACTGAAGCTGGTTACACTGCAGCATTTCAGGAAATGCTGCTTACTCCAGTCACTCCAACAAAAGTCAAGGATGTGATTTTATTTTCCTTATGCAAGCAAAGTCCATTTGTAAACAGTGGATGCTTTCATTGCCAGAGGATTGCAGAACCCAGGGCTTCAATCTTGAGGAAGTGATCTTGGGCAATTGGCCCAACTATACGAATTTAATGGCCACTATTTCAAGGGATGCTCCCCTCCAACTTAATGTACAAAGCTTCTCGGGTAGTTTTCACTGAATACTGAGCGCATAGGTAAGTGAATTTAAATATGCATATAAAACATCTTTTTAGCTGAAAATTCAGCACCCAAGTCATCCTGTAAAATCATTGAGCATCATTTTACCCCAGGAAGACATTTTATAGCTCAAATGGAGCTAAGTATGAAGAGTAGCAAGCCTAAAAACCCCTAAACAGTAATACCCCAAGGTATAGCACTGTCATGTTCTTCTACAAAATCAGTGAAGCACATCTTACATTGAAGATGATGCTGCCAAATAAAATCTTAAAAGGGGCAGTACCCTATGAGTATGAAGGTTGTTCAGCTGAACTGCTAGGTACCCTGTAAACTGGCTTTTCAGGATTTGCAGGGCTAATTGACCTCAATTGCAGCACTGTTTCCTTTGTAGGTGAGATCTGCAGATGGAACAAAACAAGCTTTGCTTGACATCATTGTGAATACATTTTGAGAGGTTTGATAGCAGGGAATATTTGAATGGGAATTACATAGTGGTGAGACTAGTAATCTGATTAGTATAGCTCTTGTTGAGAGGACCTGCTAATAGCCTCATATACCCCTTAAACAGCAAGCATGTCCTGAACAGTTAATTCTCTCCAAGTGCTGGCAACATTTGTGTTGCTTTAGTTAAAATTCACTGACAGAAATCAGCCTTGTTCCAAATATACTTGAACTCTCTGCTTAATCCAGCAATCAGATGACACCAAAGTTAAAATGGGCTTTCAAGCAGATAAAGTAACCCTCTGTTTGACATTGAATGTTAAGGAATAATGATGCCTCTGCTTTACATCACCTTCTCTGGTACAGAAATCTCAAAGTATCAATTGTACAGGAGGAAGACAAGTAATCACCAGTGGTGACTAGAAACTGGAGGTCAAAATAAAAAGCAAAGAGGAGGAAACCCAGAATCCTTCTAAAGGTGCTGTATCTTCAAGGAGACAGAGACTAGAATGGATTTTTCCAGACTCCATGGGATGTAAATACTATTAGACTGAGAGATAGCTAGCTCAGTGTTTACTGACTGAGCAGTAGTAAGAAATAATCTACTGGTGGGTGTGTGAGTGAGAGTATGCACTTGTGTTTTGGGGGTGGTTCTTGGTTATTTTAAAATAACCTACTCAACTGTTACATTTCTATTTCTGCAATGGATAATGAAGTGGTGCTTACTCTTACTGGTTACTGTGTATTTTGGTTGTTTCTTCTCTATTTTTTTACTGGTTACCGGTTTCGGCTCTGACACTGCAAATTCTTCAGCCAGGCAGCTATAGTTTATTGTACACCACGGGACCAATTACCTTTCATAAGTTGCAACATGGGCTCCTTGGTATTGTATCAGTGCTCTGTGTTAATACAATACCACAAGTCAAGAACTCAACTGGTAGAACAAATTAATTTAGAGGAAGAACCTGTCCAGCTAATACAGCTCTCCGTAGCTGTGACTGATTCTTGCAGAGAACAAAAAGAAAGTAATGGTGTTTGAGGTCATTACATCCTCCAACTAATGAGTAAAATCGATGCAACTTTTGAAGAGGAGGCTTTGATCTTTTCACATGCCTGTCTTTAAAATTATTTTACACCAATGAGTTCTAGTAACAAAGCCCCGCTTCCCTGGACTATTGGGAAAGAACATCTAATGGAATACAGGGACAGCTGCTGTGACAACTTGGAAAAGGAGGGAGTCAAATTCTTACAACTACACAGGCAGCTACTCCACAATAGCAAAATGTAAGTCCCATTGTTTTATATACAACCATTTGAAGAAGGAAAAACCCACTTGTTTTGGTTCATTAACAAAAATAAAGCTTGAATGGCAGGAAGTAGTCTCACCCGACAGGCCGTGTTTATGGAGTTTTTATTCAGCTCTGCAAGGTTGTTGTTTGGTTGCCTTACACAGGAACCAGTATAGGTGAGGAATCCAGCAAGAACATTAAAAAAAACCACCCAAATCTTCCTTATGTGAAAGATGAGCTGCTCTTGAAGATCCTGTGAAAGCCATAAGCACTATCAGGATAGCAGTTTCTGCTGAGTTATTTTGTAGTGAAAGCTTTACAGGAAAAGTGTTGCCATATTTGTAGGGAATACTGGTGTGTGGCTAAGTGACTTCATTCACATTACAAATGCAGAAATCTTGTGTCATTTGATCATGAAAAATAGTTCATTAATACCTGATACAAAGTCTCAAGCCTTTATGTATGCTTGTGTGATGAGTACCACCGTACAACGTAGGGCAGTACAAGCGTTTTTAGCTTGCCACTCAGTATTTTACACAGAGCCTTGTGAAAACAGTTGCATGTCATTCTTCAAAATAAGGACCTCCAAAAAAAGTGTTAGCAGCTCATGAACTTGGCAGGCAGTAAGCCAATGAATTTGAATTGCATTTTCCTTGGCTGCCTGGAGCCACTAACCCGGCTATGAATCACTGACAAGCGGGTGGACAGGAGCAATACAAACGGTGACTTCTCCGCAGGTTAAGGGTTCTTGTTCCTCTTAGAAATTCTCTTGAGTTAGTTAATTCTACAAACAGACCATTACAACAAAGCAGGTTTGAACTACAATACAAATGATGCAAGTCTGGCATTGTTGGATGGTTACCCAGTGAACAGTAGTTCCAGAGCACCACAGCCTGGAAATCAGGCCTTTAGCTGCCATATTTACACTATTGTTACCAAAAAAAAAAAAAAAGCTGAAAAAAAAGAAGAAAAAAGGAAACTCTGAAAAAACTCAACCCCAACTCCCAAAGAACAGGCAGCCAGAAACACTGAGCTCTGCCTCTTCAGTCTTCACAAAATCCATCACTTCCAGTCACCAGGATGGTGTTCTACAAGGGACCCTTGAACTGGTTTCCTGACAGGTGTTGCCTGATGGAGGGTTTGGAGCTCGCAGCATCACCCAGCTTTCGCCAGACAACCTGTAAGAAAAAAAAAAAGAGTTGGGGGAGAAAAACCACAAGAATTAAAAAAAAAAAAAAAATCCAAACAGCAAAGCCTCTGAGGAATTGCAATATTTTTTTTATTGCAGTCTGAAAGCCAAAATCAGCCCCTTCCTAGAGCTGTAGTTCTCAGCAGGGACACTGGATGGCATCTGTGCACCAGTTTCCAAGGGGAAAAACCATTGATGCATTTTTCTAATTAGTCCCTCTTGAAATTAGAACCGTTTTTGCCTGGGGTAATAGTATAAAACAAATACACTAGATACAGAACATAAGTTCAATGGTAGGTCAACCCTGCCATGCTTAAAGAAAAGATGCTACCATGAACAGAAAAGATAATGAAAAAGATAATGATTAAAATTATATATACATGACTTACTAAAAACATACATTTTATCACTCTAGGGCCACTATTTAAATAAAAAATAAAATGCAAAAACTTTACAGCTGCCTTGAATCTACATGAAATTAATATTTAAAGAGAAAGCAGCTGATGATAGACAAATAGAGATGAGTCAGTTTAGGGGGATGAAGTTACAGTACTTTACCTTTCCCCCAGCATAGCTACAAGGGACTGGGACATTAAGCAGACAAAATATCCTAAAATGAAGACCCTCTTTTACTCTGGTCTTGGCTTTATTTATAGGGATCCAGCAACTGAAGTGCCTCAGCCCTTGCCAAGGATGCTCACAGTGATTTAGCTCTGCAAGTTGCACTTGTGTTGCTTACACCCTCTTTTTAGGGCTGAGATGGGTTTCAGAATTTAAACAGAGCATTAGGCCCCTCTCAACTGCTGAAAGGCATTAAATGATGCCACCTGGGCTGACCTCCTGTGCGGACTTCATCCTTCTCCCTGCTTTGGGCAATTGAACAGCACACCCCCAACTGCAGGTGACAGGCAGCTCAGGCTGTGTTCCAGCAGAAATCCCAAATCTCTGTTCAAAGCCAGAGCGTGGCCAAGGTGCTTTGAGGTTGGAGGCAATGCCGTGACAGAAGACACCGCAGAGCAGAGTTTGGGTATGAGTGCTCACCGTACAGGATGTGGCCAGCTCAGTTTACAGTGTGGTTGCCCAAACGCTGGCAGAGTTAATAGCACCCCACATATCATGATGCTGTTCAGTGACTTCAGACAAGAAGATTCTCCCTCTGACATTACCATGTGGCTTAGGCTCAAACCCAGTCAAGCTGCACAGCTTTAAAGATGGCAACCAATTGCTGCTTAGCCCAAACCAAGCCCTTAAGGGCACAGGTGGAGACAACAGCTAAAAGGACACTCCTAGTCAGGGAGAGCCCCTTGCACACCTCTGGTCAGCTAGACTAGCTACTCCACAGCCTGGGAGACAGCAAAGTGGGAACTATCTGCTGAGAAAAGACTGCTCTGTGCATGAATAAGGCACTCAGGTTACCCAAAACAGTGGTCAGCAGAGCCTCCACTCTTCCCTCGTGCCTGTGCACCTCACAAGGCTTACACACATCCGATCCCTGCTCCTCCATACTTCCAACAAAAGACCACAAAAGGAACCCTGAGAGTTGCTGGGAGGAGTTCTTACATTGCACATTTCACGAACTATTGCCTTCTCCTTTTCACTTAGGTCTTCTTCATAGTTGTCTTGCATTTGCCTGTCCAAATTTTCATGGACTTCAAGGACCTACAAAAAACAATATTACAAAGCCATTATGATCCTCAAATTTGTGTCCCTAAGAATACCATTAACAAGTATTTAAAACCAACAAGACTCACAAAGCCCCAAGATAAGCATGGCACCAAGCTGGGCACCTCCATCCTCCCTGTTCTCCCAGCCACATCCTACCTCTGTGCCACCGCCTGCATGGTGTGGCTGCTGCCACAGTCCTGGGGACCAGGGGCAGCAGGCAGCTTGTGCCCACAAGTGCATCTCTTCCAGAAAGGCTGCTGGCAGTCCCACCTCCCAGGCAGCACCCCAACAAGGCAGCCCCCCAGCACCCCATGTTCTCTCATCTTTTGCAGGAGTGGGGCTGATTCACTCCCTCCTAC
This sequence comes from Origma solitaria, assembly GCA_013397895.1. Classification (NCBI taxonomy): domain Eukaryota; kingdom Metazoa; phylum Chordata; class Aves; order Passeriformes; family Acanthizidae; genus Origma; species Origma solitaria. The sequence goes on from VZRL01003358.1 coordinate 163,737, forward strand.
CAATCCAAGTCATGGGGCACCTGTGGTCAGCCCAGGCCAGCAGCTTTTAAGCCTAACAGTGTTTGGGCCATCAGGGAAAGAAGCAGATGTTTGTACTAGTGAAAAGCAGAGCATTGCTCACTATGCAGCTGAAGTCTGTGGTCTCCAATCAGCCACGAAAATTTGCAGGTCTCAAACAGACATGGCAACTTTCACTCACCTTTCAGCTGAAAATTGTTTTTAACTCAGTTTCTCAAGGTAACCCCTTGGAGGCCCAAAGTGAGAGCAGGAGTCAGACTGCTATTATAGAACCCTGGGACCCTGTGTGATTCCCAGCTCTTGTCCATCCCCTCTTTGAGCTGGTTCCAGCCAGGCTGTGAAAGGGATGGGAACAGGATGGCAAAAAAGCTGCTGCCTCCCAGCTCTCTGCAGATGCTGTCCCCATCAAGCGCCAAGGTAAATCTGGGTCACCAGCGCTACAGATGCCCTCTGCAGAGGGAGATGACCATCTCAACACCCTGAGCTTTACCTGCATCTCAGCACCACTTCCACCCACACCCATAAAGGTCGGGGCTTTGGCCAGGGCTGGCACATGAGTGCATCCCCTGCACAGCCAGGATTGCAGACAAGGCTACAGGGTAACACCAACTGCTCAATGAGCTCAGAGGAAGCCAGACTGCACCCCCAAACTGCTGATGCCAGGCACACAGCTGCAGCACCCTGCCCACAGGAGACTCTGGAGGAGTGAGCTGTCGCTTTTCCCTCCTGCTCATGACTATGGGGCTTTTCCCGTTATATAAAAGGGAGGAAAGCACTGCAAAAAAAGGACACATGGCTGCAAAAGCATAGGAAATCCTGGAAAGGGAGTGAGAGAAGGATTTGAGACTCTCCAAGGAGGCTCCACTCTGTGAGTGAGTCAGAGGGCATCTCCAGTGGGCACTCCCAGATCTGGGAAAAACCAGGTTTCCTTGCAGAGGCAGAGAGGTTATAGCTCCGGCAGTGACACACCAGAGTGACACATCCAGTGCTCATGTTTGTGAGCCTCAGGGTGCCTCTCAGCCTTGTGGCTGGGCCACACTTGCACATTTGCCTTGGGAGGACAAGTAAGCGTGTTGCGAAAGCAGCTCAAAACACTGTAAAAAATACTGGAAACATCCTGTCTGTGACTTACTTTTTTAGATTTCAGGCTGGCAAAGTTTGGAAATAGAAGTGTGATTTTTTTACCTCTTTCTTTTAATTAGCACTTGCAGACATTCCCCAGGCACTGATCCCCAGCCCACCCAAGGCTGCTAAGATGCAGCAGGTCCACATAGTTTTTGTGCCTCACCATGTGCTGCCCACACCCCAAACCTCTACCTGGGCCTAAAGGCAGCCTTCATTTCCAGCTGGAAACACTGACCCAAAGGATACCTCTCTGTTCCTTCAACGTGCATTCCGACAGTCCCTCCAGACAGGCATATTGCACAAGGTGGGCACGGTACAGGATCCTCCAGGTTTTCCTGCTGCCTCTGTGCTGCCTTACACACCCCAGCCAGGGCTTCACCACTGCTGAGCCAGGGCGGCAGCTCAGTGTGCAGGGCCAGAGCTCCTGCACCCACCCAGTGCCATCAAACTGCTCGTGCTCTGATCCACCATGATATGAGGGTGGACAACAGGGATAGCTGTATGCATAAATATTCCTATATATCCCAGGGAGGTACAGAGCCACATGCAGTGCTAGGATGGGTTTCAGCCTTTTCTGAGGTATATTCAGCACCAGCTGCTCCACAAAATGGGATACCAGGGTAGATTATCCCCTGGTGTGCTTCAGCACAGCAATCCTGCTGTACTCGAACTGTGTTACAAACAAAAATAGGTCATTCTCCTAGGGCCCGTAGCCTACTTGGGACGAGTCTTTGCACAAATAGGAAATATCCACAACCATTCTAAGAGAGGAAGGACAAGAGGGATGCAAAAAGCATGTACATGCTGACAAAGATAGCATCTATTTTCTGCCAAAGAGGAGGGAATTAATTATTGATCCAGCTGGACTCGTACATTGAACTTGCTTGTCTGGAGCCCATGTGCTTCCGATGCTGGCTGCAACGGCAGCAGCCTGCAGGATCACATCCCGGCATGCAGCACCAGGGCTGCCTGGCTGGCAGCTAAACACTGCCTGTGTCCACAGGGCAAGTGTCAAGGACAGCCACGGGGTAGATTAGCTAAAGTTCTTGTCAGCTCCAGCCTCTGCTTTCAACAGTCATCCATCTTGCAGGCACAAGAGTCACGGTGGACTAAAATAAACTCTTTTTCTACAACTTGTGCTTAAACTCAACCCACATTCTTTAAACCAGGAGGTGTGAAAAGGTAGCACAGCATATTTCTTTCAGTGGAAATGTCTTTTAATAGTGTTAACCAGGCAGAGTTGGGGCTGAAAGACAATCAAATGGAAATTATGTTTGTATTTAATTTCTGAATCTCATTTACTCTGGAAACCATTCTACTTCCCAAGCCCAGCCCATATCTGGCTAGGCACTTTGTAAAGATGTGTTAGCATCTTGGGTATGGGAAGATGGGATTCATGGTGATGAAATGCAACAGCCTACCCAGGAAAGGCATGTGGGTAGGGAAAAAGCCCTGAAGAGTGAAATAACCTCCTGAAGAAAGACAGGAAGGCCTTTTCTTAGTGCTGACCTAGCCCTAGCTATTCTCAGATCCTGCCAGACACCTCCTCAGCTGTTTAGAAGGACCAGGTTAATGTTCCTCCAGTTACACCACTGGGGAATACGGACATGCCTTCACATCAACTCTCTGTGGATCACATAAAGTTCAAGGACTGTGCATTCAGTGAGGGTCTAAGGGACTGGGGTATGTCCTTCTGGGATTTCTGCCGCATCCCAACCCAGGAGCCTAAAGAAAACAGACAAATGTACCCCAAGCTCAAAGTGGCTCATGCCACCCCCTCTCTTTTTGCCTTTCATCAACCTGCACTGACAGCACCTGGTCCTCCGTGGACACAGAAGCACTCTGTGTTCTCCCTGAGTAAAACACCAGCCAGTGAGAGCAGCCTGCTCCACTCTGGCATATTCCACATGCCAGAGCATGGAGCTGAACTGGGAAATGCTGCTCTTGTGCACAGGGATGCCACTTCCCGAAAACAACTTTCATCTTGCTCTCAATGGGCATGCTGGCTTGTCCAGCCTTCTCCCTACTGACACATAAACTGAGGAACACCTCAAGTGTTCTTTGAGACTGCCCTGATGTCTGTGAGCAATGGAGTGTCACCTCAAAGTCACCTGGTCCACCACATCCACCTCCCTTCTGACTTGCGGTACTGGCCAAGTACGCTGTATGGCCAAGATGTAAACATACTTTAAAAACAAACAAACATTCATTCAATCAACAAAAGCACCACTGAAGAGTCTGAATGACCGCAGTAAAGCTTTGGAAGGGAAGCTGAAGGTTGACGTATTCATTTCTGCAACACAAAGAACTCTGGCATTGAGGGATGCTTTCCAAATTGTGCAAACCTCACTAATTTTGTTGCTTCATAAGTCAACTGGACACAGCACTGGGGAACACAGCATCCTGCTTTGGCAAGAGAACAGTCCCTATGCCTTGCTAGCATTTTTCCCCAGTTTTGGAAGGCCAAATCCTGTCTTATCCACAATTAGTGGGAGTGATGATCACCTGCTTGATAGCTCTGTGTGCGTGGAAGAGGTCCAGGCTGCTGCTGTGGGGGCAGCTGGGTTATAGGCTAAATGTCATTCTCTAACATTTGTCTCTTCATCACCTCCCCACGTCTTTAGCAGGTTTGCTCAGTTCCCAAGAAAAGTGCTTTGATGTTCAGTGAGATACTGAGCTGTAGCATATGTACCTTTTATTCTTGTTAGCAAAAACAGCTGTTAGGAGTGCCAACCTGTCATCTTGCTCCTTATTTAGTAGGTGCAAATAAACAAAACTATTTCAGAAGGAAAAAATAAAGAAGATGCTAAACGTGCTCAAGGAAGAACTTACGCTAAATTGCAGGCAGCACTTCAGCTACATAGAATTTAGCTGGCAGAAAATCCCAAGGAAAAAGCCTAGGGAATATTACATATGTGGATGCAGACAGAGGCAGTCCAAAAGCCCTGCAGATCCATGTAGAGTGCACAGTCCCTCCGTGACCTTTGCTTGGGCACAGAGCCACCTCCTTGCAGCCACTTCACTTGTGGACAGACTTGCATGCAAGCATTCCACAAGACAAGCGGAGCCAACTTCATAGAATCATAGAATAATAGAATGGTTTGGCATGGATGCCATTCATTAGAGCAGGTTGAGCAGGGCCCCGTCCAGCCTGGCCTTGAACATTTCCAGGGTTGGAGCATCCACAGCTTCTCTGGGCAAGCTTTTCAGTGCCTCATTGCTCTCACAGTACAGGATTCCTTCCCAACATCTAATCTAAACCTGCCCTCTTTCAGTTTAAAACCATTGCCTCTTTTCCTACCACTATGTGACATAAAAGTCCCTCTCCCTGTTTTTTATAAGCCCTGTTTGCAGGACTGCAAAGTGCTGTAAGGTGCCTCTGGAGCCTTCTCTTCTCCAGGCTGAACAAGCCCAGCTTCCCCAGCCCTCCTTCACAGGAGTGGTGCTCCATCCCTTTGATCATCTTCATGGCCCTTCCATCTCTCCTCGCCTTTCCTTGCAGTAAGAAGCTGGCCTGCTAGAGCCATAAGGACTTCTTTTCTCAACCAAGAAGGGCTTTTTGCAATATCTGTTGTGGTACAGCCAAAGCACAAAGTCTCATTTTCTGGCTGCTCTTTCTCAAGAGAGAGTAATGATCTGTATAACACAAGGTGAGGGTCTAAGGCAGTGGCTGTGTTCAGCTTCCCACATGCAGGAGCTGGCACTGGAAAAGCTACCCAGTTCTCCAGGGTGCAAATAAGACCCACTTCATAAGCTACAGCATGCCAGGGACAAGAAAACATCTGCAGCTGGACACCAACAGCTACTATTTCACTCTGCCACAAGGGAGGAGGAGAGATTGAGACCGTGACCTGTTTCTTCAGACTTTCCGTTTCCAGATGATCCTTGGAAATGGGCCACAGATGGAAAAACAAACACCTTCCCATCCGTCTGTGCCCCACTGACCTACAGGAGAATTTCCTCTTCATTTCATATGTGAGAATATTTTTAACCTCGAGTGAACAGGACACAGCACGTGAGATCATTTATGCCCTGTGAGATGTGACTGCTTCCTGACTCAAGCCGTGGAAGTGTCCACGGTTTTGGAGACAGACAAATGTACCTCAATAGCCAAACTGTGAAATAGCAGAGGAGAATTTCTTCTGAATTTTGCTAGTTCTTCCTAGGAATCCACAAAAATCTGAAGCAGAGGGATTACTAATATGTGCAAACAACCAGTCATCCAACTTCCTTTCAATTCCTTTAAATGAATCATTGTGCCAGACCTTCCAAACTTAATTTCCAGTTTCCAAGAATCTTCCTCATTAATTTTCAATCCTTTTCATAAGCTTATCAAACCACATCTTAAAATAATTTCTGTTTCTTGCCCTTAGTAAGGAATTCAGTCCTGCAATTCCTAAAGCAAATACGAAACTAATTACTCCCCAGAATATGATTGCAATCAATTTATAAGTATTTGATCTTGTAATTTAAAAACACTACCAACTCTGCTTAATACTGTCCTTCACCACCACCTCCCCAAATGTAATGAAGAGCAGGAGAGAAAGGTATGATCCCCCAGTCTGGGGAGAAAAAGCTGTAGTCTCGACTGCATCAGGACTTGGATGATTAAATGCAATCAAAGCCAAATCAGTACAAAGTGACAGATTAACAAAGGTTCATATGAGTTTGCAACATTCTGCAAGACAAGAGTTTAGCAGATCCATATGTAAGTGTATATATATAAAAATATATAAATATATATATATACACACACATGGAGGAGAAATGCCACCCACAAGCACCATGCAGCCTAGTACAGGATGGAGCTTTCTGAAAGCACAGAGCCATTCACAAGCAAAGAAGAAACTTGCTGGAAAAAACAGGACAAATATATGTTAGCAAGTAAACTGCCACTTGTGTCCTCAGCTGCTTTGGGAACAAGTGAAAACTTGTATTTCTTAATCCTTGACCACCCTGGACATCCTTCTCTTAGATCCAATAGGAGTTATACAATCTGGATGTATAAAGCTTCGAGTAAGCTGAAAAATCAAGATTTTCAGTTTGAAGGATCGTTTATAATTTAAATTCAAATTAGATCCAAATCAAACCAAACTTGTCTTGCCTTTCATAACTACTTGAGAAATAGTGGCACTCAATATCCTCCTAGAATCTTGCAACTGCCCAGTGGGACCAATATCCTTGCCAGCAACACTAATACTTCTCCTAACATTTGTTGGTTTTACCACCACCACCACCACAACATCTGCTCTGGAGCCAAGAGACCCTGGACAGGCACGAAATGCCAAGCTAGAAACACTAAAAATTAGAAAATTTAGGGAATTTGTAGATCAAAACCATGAGCAACATCTGTGCCATTTATTTATCTGTAGATGTGGAAAGCAAAGAGCTTTGTAAGCATCTGTCTCCAGGTCTCAGATCATCCAAGCTGGTGATACCACTGCTGGACCTTTTTTCCAGCTAAGACCATAGGGATCTGAGCTCCAGAGCAGCCATCCAGGAATCCTCCTTTGAGCTGATGAAAGCTTTTTAACCTTTTACAAAATTTTTCAGCTTCAGCAAATCCAAATCTACAAATCATTGTATTTCAACTAAAGACTAATTTAGTTAAGAGACTTTCCAGCCATCCCTATGGCACCTTGTAAAGGGTTTGTGCTTCTGTGTCTCTTAGATACTCAAAAGTACCTTGCTGTCCTGGGGTGGCATGATGATATGTTTTATTCCCTATCATTTGCATGCTTGACCAGAAATGTGGTCCTGTAGCTTTAACTGTGTCCCGCAGCTGGGAGCTCTGCCGCTAGCGCGGGATGTTTTGAAACTCTTCCCCCGACGGGGGAGTGAGAAGGAAGGGACACTGTTTTTTTTCAGTCAGTTGCTGCTGCTGGTGTGGCTGCTGCTTGGGGTTTTTTTTGGTTTTTTTTCTCCTGGGATTGTTTTTTCGTCATTTTTGGACCTTTTCCTTTGACTTGCTTTCTCATCTGAGAACCTGAGGAGCCCCGGGGGACGGCGGACAAGAATCGTCCAGGGAGCCACCGGAGCAACTCCACCCAGCCCCTCTGGGAACCCCGGAAAGGGGAAGCTACACCTGAGGAAAAGGACACTAAGTTCATCAGCTGTTTGTTCAGGTTTAATGACCCCTTTTTCCCTTTCCCCTTCCACTGTGTGGTCTGTTAATTAAACAGTTCTTTTCCCACTTTCAACCAAGATATTCTGTTGTTGTGGGGAGAAGGGGTGCCGGAAGTCTTTGCTGTGGGGGAAGTGTTTTATTCAGAACACTTTCCACCTAGGAAATTTTTCTCTAATCCTAGACACTTGCTTAACTAGTTAAACATGTAACACTGGGGAATTACACTTTTTCTACCAAAGGATGGTCACTGAGAGTGGCTGTGAAATCATGGTGCGGGCTTTCTCCCTGACTGAGCTACCATTCTTCCATGGTCCTGCTGCCCATGGTTCTGACTTTAATCGCTACTGATGATGCACATCCTACATGTGTAGCATGCCATTGTTTGCTGTATATTTTCATAAAATAAAATCTTTCTCCTTTGAAGGCTGCTGCAGGCTTTTCTATAACAAAATATCTGTAGGAACTGGAGGTTTTGTGTCCCTTTTAAAAACAGCATTTTGGTCACCACTGTCACCCCGGAGACCCAGTTTACACAGCACTGATGAACACAAAGGGTAACCAACACCTTCAGCATCAGCAGCTTTTATTGGAGGTTTCCCACCCCCCAAAAAATAGCTCTGCATATTCTTGCTTAGCTCTGCAACTGTTTTAAGCAATGCTTACTCATCATGATACAGGTGCTGGTTACCAATATCCTGCCTGAATATTAACTTTCATGTTCATTTGTTTCCACAAGAAGAGCCAATGTCCAGCTCTGCCACTCAGGTGCACCACAGGACACCTCAGTGCCCGCACTGCCTTACCTTCATGGCGTGTACCACAGCCTCTGGCTTCTGACCCACAGGGACATATGCTGCTGCAGGAGAAGATGCAAGATCAGATGTCATGCGAGCTGGTCCCTGTGGAAATAAGAGAAGATATGTGTCAATTCCTCTTTGGGTGATTTAAGCAACAAGGAAGAAAATACCCAGAAAATCTGACCACTAGCTTGTCTCAAATTCAATCCCCTTAGCCACCTGCAAAGACAAAAGGCACCACTACCCCCTCCTCACAAATCACTTGATTTAATGCCCTTTAAGTGTACCATCACTCAGTCTATATGTGTTCAGGCAGGAGATCACCCTAGTTTAAAGCTAAATTGATTCAAGAAACATTTTTTGTTCATTTACAATAACTTTGTACAAGGACAAGATCAAACTGTGCTCATCCTTCTAGAGCAATGCAAACAAGATGATTTTCCAGCAAAGAACGGTCATTTCTAAGAAGCTGCATTCATGAAAAAAACAGTTGGCATAACTTCATTGCTTCTCTGGCAGCATTTCCACATAGACATCAAGTACTGATCTTCAGCTACAGAGAAAATTGTGAAAGCAACCTTAAAACAAGCAGATGTCCAAACCTAATGTTGGCTGGGTTCGTTTCCAAAATGCTGGCCAGTCCTCCTGCATGAAGGATTCCATTGGGAAAGATGCCGAAATGACATTTTACAAAAGATTTCTACTGTCCAACCAGCCTTGTAAGCACTTTTCATAGGGCTTTCCTTTTTTTACAGGCATCCAGCTTGAATTATGAGAGACACAATATCTTTATTCAGTGAGATGCACCCTGCCTGTCCCTAATATTTTTGCATTGCTTTGTAACTCCGGGAGAAATCAACAATGAAATCATTGACCAAACTTGTATTTAGTCTTCACATCCTTTAGGAAACACAAAGAATTATTATACTTGGAGGCCTCTGAAAGCAAATTAGGATGGCAGAGCGGCATGTAGCACCATCACAGGAATGCTTTCACACACAACACACGAGGCACTCTATTCGCGTCTTTTCCGCATTTAAAAACACAGCATGTTTTATGCTTTGTCTCATCACTTTGCCTTCCATGCCAAGGCCAGCAAGCTAGTTGTGCCAGAAGAATCACAGAATAATAGAAACATAGAATGGCTTGGGTTGGAAGGGCCCCTAAAGATCCTCTAGTTCCAACCCCCTGCCATGGGTAGGGAACCTTCCACTAGATCAGGTTGCTTAAAGCCCCATCCAGCCTGGCCTTGAACACTTCAGGGATTGAGCACCCACAGCTTTTCTGGGGAACCTGTGCCAGCACCTCACCACCTCTACAGTAAAGAAGAGCCAACGGAGGGGCACTTTCTCAGCTCTCATTCTTCCAAATATTTTAAGTTGGAGGGGCCTTTTTACTAATAAAAGTGTTCTTGTGCATATATCAAAGGAAAAGACGGGCTAATCTATTAAGCTAAAGACAAAAAGCCATGGAGCCTTTCAAGCCCTGGCCACTGATCTGTGCCTAACCCATGTCATGACCAACAGCCATGCACTCATTATAGCAACCTTCATGAACTGAGTTGCTGGTGATACACAAACTTCCTTTGGAGAGTGGGTGGCATCTCAGAAAAAGGAAATTTAGACTTACTAACCCAGCAATAATCCTCCAAGGTTATTTAATAGACTGAAAAAAGCAGAGGCACTCAGGCTGGGCATGGACCTGGAGGCAGAAGGTTACAGCTTGTTGGAGCTGTGGCCACCTCAAGACACATCCGCAGCCATGCCATCCATAACATCACACAGAAAAGCAGAGGCTGGGGCGGGAGCTCTAGGGACTGGATCCAGCCACTCTACAGCTGCAAAATGGGTTACAAATTTCTCACAGGGCTGGTAAATGCAACAGAGTCCTTCCAGAATCAGCTTCCCACAGAGGTCAGAAACACTAATGCACACATAATTACTCTGGCTTCATCATGAAAGCTCCTTTCTTTCTATAAATTACTAGGATCATGACAACTGAAGGAAGAATATTCAGGAGTTTGTGGCCATACTTGATATGGATCTTCTCCCATGGCCCTCTTCAGAACTAACACAGGAAATGCCAAGCAAAGGTCTAAAATCCAATATTTCTTTGGAGTTGAGAGTAATATGACAAAGTAAAAGGAATTCTGCTGGATACTGCTGCTGACAACATTTTAAAAGCAGTTTTCTGGCCAAACAGGAGTAGATCACAAGGTCTCCTGTATGAAAGACAGTAGCAGCTTCTCCTCACAGAACTGAAGTCACTAATGAGCTACAAAGCACTTCCATGATCGCAATCACTCTCAAAATTATTACGGAATACAAATGAAACAAAAATGATTAGAGAGAAATGTTTTCTAAAGATCTTGATCATACTTAACGAATCACCATACTGACAAGATAAAAGCATTCTTGCAAACACAGTGATACACTGGATATATCATATCAGACAAAAAACATTCAAAGGGTCACCTTCCTTCTCAGACAAGGGCAATCAACTGAGTGGCCCCTAAACACAGGTAGAGAATTTGACTGAAGAAGGGAAAAACAATGCTAAAGAACGAGAAATGAAGCAGAAGTAGACCCAAAACTTGCAGTCTGTCTAAGTGACAAATGACTTCATTTCTAAAATAGGCATGATCCTTGACCCTTAGCTTGGAAGCCAAAAGCCCCAGCCAACAGAAAGAGATGTCCAAATTGCTGAGTGTCATCATCAGCAATGACGAGTGCACCACGCCACAGGCCACAGAGACCTCCCCACCACGCCAGGCTGGTGCTCCCAAAGGTCAAACACACATGTGAAGAAAGTGGGGGTGCAAGAAAGATCTCACCAACATCCCCGCTCTTTGCAGCCATGGGATGCAACAAGTGAAAATACACACAGGGCTAGCACACATCATTGCACTCAGTGCTTCTTGTGCAGCTGCACCCTTAGGAAAGGCTCTTTCTGAGCATACAAGGACTTGGCATTTTATAAAGGGGTTGGTGCTTCATTCCCACTGATTTCAGTGTGGTTCACAAAAAAAAAAAAAACATCAGCCAAACTCCTATCAGCTTCCTGCATAGAGGCACACATAAAGGAGGCCAGAACGGAGGGGACTGCAGTCAGCAAGGAAACAAGTGACAACATATCCAGCAGGATACATGGCCAGCAGGATGCATGGCCAGCCTTTGGAGGATGGAGGAGAGGAAAATGGGCAGAGTTCACCAACAGTGTTAGCTGAAGGGGAGGAAATGGAAGGAATTGGAGATAAGGTCAAGGTTGCTATATTGGAAAACTGCCAACAGTGAGAGAAGGGAGGGAATGGGAAGGAAGAGGAGGATGTGTATTTTACCCAGCAGGAAACCCACTGAGGTGAAATGCAGGGGAGAGGGAACCAGATTGGAGATACGAGATTGGAAGGAGGGCAGGAGGGAGAGGGAAATCTCAAGAAGTCAGTGTTAAAGTAGTAAGTAAAATTGCACAGATGGAGGAGATTCCTCATGCCTAGAACAGATGCATTTGGAAACTGCAGGCAAGAATTCCCACAGCTGCACCCCAGCACTCTAACTCAGCTCATCTGAGGACCTCCGCCACTGCAGAAACCCATGCCCTTCCTGTTCCCTATAGCTGACATTTTCACAGACATAGGAACACAACTGACTCAGCACCCTGGCAGACAATAATAGCAAGGTTAATCTGGTTACATCCTAAGAAGCAGAAACTGTCCATATAGGCAAAAAGCAATATGGTGTGTTTTGAGGCATGCATCACTCTCAGTTTCCTCTCCCTGTCTGGTTTCGTCGAGCATGCAGTCTTTGTATTAAATGGATATATGGCTTTTCCACTTGCTAGGTTTTCATAGTGTTTGGTAGTACAGAGGTGGTTCACTTTTCATCCTCAGATATGTGGCTGAGGCATCACATAATTATATAAATGAATGGTGCTACAAGACAGCTCAGAAGTCACCAAAAATGCCATTAACATTTATAATAAAGATGTTGAGAAATAGCATACCACTTCCAGCTACATCCACAGCCACAGTCACCCCAACAAAAGGAAGAGCTGCCCAGCGGTGAGATTACCATTCTAATTCAGGAGTGGGGGTGTAGGTTATGCCTCTGAGCTCCCAGGTGCTTGGAGGAAGCACCTTTCTTCCTTATGCACAGGGTTTATCAACTCTGACACCCAAAGATACCTCTCCAAGATACATCCTTAAGAAGCAAAAGTCCCAGGGAACCAGAGGTTGTGGAGCGGTGTGTGATCCACCCCATGCTTCCTCAACAAGTTGGTGCTTTTGCTTCTCTCCAAACCACCGTGGCTGCTCAGAACATTTGAGATCACTGTGACATGGATCTCTGATGAGCTCAGCCCTGGAAAGAACCACCCTGTCTCTGCTGCCAGGACAGTTCTGGGACTGCAGAGAGGGTTCTGGTGAGCATCTTTGCATCCCTCAAGGGAGGACAGTGTCAAATATCCCAGTATCCAGGCCGTTTTCCACTGGAAAAAACACAAGAGCTATGCCTCTGTGCAGACAGCAGTACTGAAGCACCACTGAACACACTTCCCTTTCAGCCTTTGCCTGCTGCAAGCAGATCAGTGCTGAATATTTGCTGGTATCAATGATGGGACCAATGCACTCCTCAGAGCTTACTGCTCCCACATGGCATCAGTCCCCTCCCCATCCCACCAACCCCACATCGTGCCCAAACCACAAATCCACCAGAGAAGTTCAGTTCTATCTGAGACCCTCCCAGAAACCTTTCACTGGAGCCTGGAGGGCTTGTCTCCAAGTCTGTATAGGGATTCACAGTCCAGATGTATAAATTACTAAAAAAAGAGAGAGGAACTCTGCAGTCTCTCATGCCACAGCATCCTTGAAGCAATATGCTTCATGCAGGGGATGAGTTTCCCAGCTCTCTATCACTAGAATGATGCTTGACACACTGACACCCTCCAAACCAATGCAGAAAACAAAGCAAATCAAAGTAGCCCCACTCACTGCCTCAGTCAGGAACCCAAAAACCATCAGCAAAGCAATAGTGCTAATGTGAGGAAGAAAATCCCCAGACCATAAATACTGCCAAGGATCCTTTTCAATCTGACTCCAAAAAAAAAAGAAGAGCAGAGGCCTCAACCTGCAGCTGCTGGCAAACATCTGCTGCTCTGTATCACGCCACAATGTCATTACCAGTGTCTAAGACCAAGTTGCCTAATGAGTCCTTGCTGGCTCTATCTGTCTGCATGGGATGTGGTCCAGCACAGATGCTGACAAGCACTGCCATTGATACTCCATTCCTGTGTGCTTGGACCAAAATGAATAAGATTCTCTGTAATAGGGCACGCTGCGAAATCCCAATAATGACACACCTCCACAGAGGTAAAGTAAGGCTTAAAAATATGAACATCTCTTAATAACAGTGGGAGTGCTTTGGAACCCAAGAAGAAAAGAGCCTAACTGGGGATGACAGGTGTCTGGTCTTTTAGAGGTTTTGGATCAGAAATTTCAAAAAAGAACAAAGAAATTGCGATAAACAATTTCTCCATGATTCCTCCAGGGATCTAAAAAGACATGAGACCTTGATCCTTCCATCAGTTTTCAATTTCTTTTTGCTCAATTATATTCTATCTTTTAACGACACCCTTTCCTACCTCACATCCAAGAAAGCTATTCTTGATCTGCAGAAAGACTGCAAAAGACTAAGTTTCAAAACCCAGAGGAGAACATCATGCTGGTTTTACTTCAGCTAACAGGCACAGCCCAGGCACTGAGGATGCATCAGACCAACACGGTATATATGAACAAATATTAATGTTTCTGAACCTCACATCTTCCCCTTACCTTCTATTAATTTTTGTCTACCATTTCAAAAAACAAGCAGACATTTAGAATTCAAACCCGATTAAATAAGCCACACTTTTGTAACAGCATACCTCAGACAACATTAAGGCTAAATGGAGTCATATCAGACACTGTGAAGTTTTTATTGCCGAGACAGAACACAGAAAATTACATTACATCAGGCACTGTCAGACAGCTCACAATAAAATTCCCAGGCACGTCTATTTATCTCACAGTTGTTTTGTTTGCAGCCTGCTTACCCAGGTTTGAATTATACTTGGACCCTTCCTTAGCACCTGTCACCATCCAGGTGTTTTAAATAAATAAAGGTGTCAGAGCCACTGTGCAAATTAGGAACTGTTAAGAGACAAGCAGCAGGCAGCTCTGTGCCCAAAGTTCATGGAAAGTGGGTGGCAGAGCCAGGTAATACCATGGAATGATGCGGTGTTTGGCACCCCAGTCCCGGCATGCCGACAGAACAGGGGGCCCAGCACATTTTGGTTCTGTGAATGGCACTTGTGGCTACAAGTTCAAGGAAGCACCTGGAGCAGCTCCAGCCAGGCAGTGCTGGGGGCAGATAGGGAAAAGCAGCAGCAAAACCAAGGACTGAGAACACAAGGCCACTCTGGCATGGGAGAAGGGAACACAGGGAATGCACCCTGTAGCACAGTGTCCCCATCAGAAAGGTAGCACAGGGAGAGCCAAGGACAAGCACTGGCATCACATGGGTTGATGGTCCATTCAGAATGAGAAATCTCCCTTCGCATGAAGATGAGTGGAATTCCTGGGTGATCACACACAAAAAAAATCTCCTGTCACCAGCAGCCTGAGAAATTCCCTGGGCCCCCTCATCATTTTGCATCCCGGGGCACATTTCCCATGCTCTGCTGCCCTGCAGCTGCAGAGGGGTTAATGGCTGAAACAAAGCACTGGTGCCACAAAGCACCAAAGTGTGACATGACTCCAGGCTGACATTTCGTCCTCCCTTCCTTCAAAGTCCCTTCCCTTCCTGCTGCATCTTCTCATGCCCACAGCAGCTCTGCCACTGCCACCAGGCGTGGTGCTCCTGAGGGAGTCCAGCTCTTCTGGTGTCCCCGCAGGCACAAGGCTACCTGGAGGCACTCTAGCAGCAGCCCCAGGGCTCCTTGCTGGCTACAAGATTTCCTGGAGGCACAAAGAAGGGACCAGTGCCATCCTCTCTGCAAACCACACCATGGAAAGCACAGCCTTTTTGCCACCCTGATGCAGATGATGCCAGACCTCTGATATCTGAGCATAGGACACCCTCACCGGCAGATGACCCAGAGCAGGGATGGCGTTTGGCTCTTGTTATTCTGTGCCTGGCATGCAGAAAGCCTACCAGCACCCAGCTCAAACCACACCAGCAGCTCCCTTCTTGGGCACTTCAGTGGCTGCACAGTCCTACATTCCCAAAGACACAGCGCGCAGCTGTGAGCACTTGACACCCTGCCACCAGGCACAGGAGAAGGAACCTGGGGAAGATTCCTCAGCTAGACACAGCCCTCCAGCGCAGCACAGGTCCTGGCCACTGACAGTGAGTGAGTGCAGAGCCATCCGCACTCTGTATTAGCATCTTCCTTATCAAATCAAGGGACTTTACTGCAGATGATAATCTCTTTTGGCATTACTTAATTTGCTGCCTTTAATCATAGAGAGCAGCTGGTCATGTACACATTCAAATCCATGAATTAACTGCTGGGTCCACGCAGGAGCCAGACAGAGCCTGTCTGTGTGTCTCAGGCACCTCCTCCTGCATCTTCATGGTGACCCCAGCACGCACAGATGTCTACTTAAGTAATAAAATGGACTTACATGGCACTTTTTGATTAATAAAGAAACTATTTAATTGTTTCATTGTTTTCTCAGCAAACATCACGGAACACCCAACAAAGGAATAGCTCCTCTTCCCGGCAGGCATGATACAGCACTGGCTGTGCAGGTTGTGCTGGGGCACCAAAGGGAAGGGAAGGTTTCAGGGACTGCCCCAAACACAAAAACAAAGTCAGGACATTGCTTGCAACTGATGTCATTGCAAAGAGGAAGGGTGTCTTTTCTCAACACGGAGCTGATCAGGGCTCCAGACTCCTGGGACACTCCTTGCAGCATGCAGAGCCGGTGAATCAGCCTCCTCCGGCAGTGCTGGGGAGAGGAGAGCGCTCGCTCTGTGGGTTGGTAACAGCGCTGGGGAGCTGGGGAAGGTGCACACTGGTAAAAAGCACCACCGACAGCTTCAGCTGCCCCCCTGGACTGTGAAATCCTTACCAACATGACATATTCAGAGCAGTTTCAGCCCATAACCACCTGACACAAGCAAACAGAACAAGTCAGTCTGGACAGAGCCAGCCCACACTGTACCGCTGACAAGTGCACTAACCCTGGCTGACTCACAGGGGCACTGTCAGTGTAAGAATTTGGGGAGGTGCTACTACTTTTGACAGGGGAACATCAAGCACATATGTTTTCAGAAGGAAACAGCGGGCATTTTAAAAACTTTCATGATTTTGAAGCAAATCTGATTTAGGGATGATGCAGGTGAAAGCCTCCGAGTGGGTAGAGGGTGCATGCAGGCACAGGAGGATAGCTGTGCACATCTGTATTCCCCCCAAGTCTCCATTATCAGCCTGGCTGCCCTTCCAGTCCTGTGGCAGAGCAAGGGCTGTAGTGCCCCTGCTTCTCCCCTAACCCACTGCCAGCCCCACACAAAGGTGCGTGAAAAATGAGCATGAGAACCTACAGCAGATCCTCAAAGCACATTAATTTTTCTTGCCTCCCATGGTCACCTGTAATGGATTATGGGCACAGCCTGTCAGTGCCTCTTTTGCTCATCAAATCCACAAATTTTGTCATTGCCAAACCTCAGGCAGGATGGCTGACATGGGGAAAAAAGCCACCCACTGCTCAGAGCCTCTGCAACAGCAGCTGATGAAGGGCAGCTGCCTTCAAAAATGGATCGGTTTGTTCTCAGCTGCTGCTAATGCCCCCTGAAGCTTCACCACAGCACTCCCTGTGCCACAAATCCCAACAAACCTTTCATTTTACTTTCTCTTCCACAGCTACTGTTGTTGCAGCAGCAAATCAGCTGCCTTGAATTTCTCTTTTCGTCTGCTCAGTAGCATCCTCGTGGTATCGGTGAAGCCAGTGGGAAGGAGCTGCCTTCTGTCACACTTCTCTCAATCATTGTTTCCCTCTGCCTAAAATGGCGCCAGGGCCATTAGTGATGTGGGAAGGTGAGAAACCAGCCTAGAGTCATCCTCTGGCACACACCAGCAGCGTTCACTCATCTGACAGCTACAGGGGATGGGGTGCAGGGAAAGGAGAAGGCAGGGCACCATCAGGGCACTGCACAGGATGTGCTTCTGGAGCAACACAAGGGGCTGAAGGCATTTTGAGAGGCCATAATGAGATGCTGAAGATGCATCTGGCACTGGGGCAACCAGGGATGCCCCTGCTCAGGGACTTCAAAAAGCACGGTGAGGGGGTGGGGGCTCCTTGCTGGCATCAGAGGGGATGCTGTGCAGTGCCCGGACACCTTGGGGCCCTGCTAAGGTCCCCAGGGCATCAATGCCCAGAGGGGTCCCCTGACTCTTCTGGGCGCATCTTCAGGACACCACAATGTGGTGATCTTTTGCCATTTCAAGCTTGATGTTAAAAGTCAGGTTGGCTTTAAGAAGCTGATCCAATTCTTCTCCCTGAAAGGAACAGATTTACTCCCTAAAGTAAATTTACTCCCTAAAGCAGACTGAGGAGGGACTAAAAGACTTGGTCTGGGTTCCCCAGTGAGGCCCAAGACCAGGACTGGGCCACAGCTACATCTGTCCTATACCAAGTTGGCTCAGGGGCCAGTTTGGTCCTTCCTCTGCAGGAAGAGAAGGAGAGATACCAAGTTACCTTGCTGTTTTTCCTGTGCCTTAGCCCTTGTGCTGACAAGGATGGAGATCACCATCTTTCTGGCCAAAAGGGAGACAGGACTGTCATCGGGGCTGGGGTTTAGCTACGGTGTGCCCTCACCTCACCTCTTCTCTCCTCTCCTCACCACCGCTCTCACAGGCTCAGCAGACAGCCAGCGCTTCAGCCAAGGACTCATCATCCCTTCCCACTCCATCTAATGGCTTCTCTTTACACCTACAGACCATAAACATTTGGGCTTGTTTCCGTAATAGCAAGTGTGCCATCTGGCAAAACGAAATATGCTTCCCCCGAGTATCTCTACGAGGCAGAGGTAAAAACGTGAATCATGACAGCAGGGAGGGAACCAAGGGAAGGGGCTGGTGCTGCAGCCAGGCAGCCACAGGTGTCTCCCAGGCTTAGCATCCTGCAAGAAATGGACACTGGAGAAAAATACAATCAGAGACAGTGCCAAGAAGCCGGAGACTCACCAGCCCTCTCAGTCGAGTGCTCTCCACTACATAACCACATTTCTGCTTCTTTGCATTTTCTTATGGACCTTGTTGGTTTTGGAATAGATTTAAAGGGGAAAAAGGAATTGCATGTCCCCAGTCCAGCCTGTAGTCTATACCAGACTCCTGAGAGAAGCAGCTTTGAACACTCTAATAGAAATCTCACTTTTTTCTGGAGCTACTTCTTGTAGCCCTCGGGGCATATAAAAAAGCTGGGTATTGGCACCATCAGAATGTCTTCTCAAAAAGAGAGAGCTTGTCTCAGCTCTCACAGAGGGGATCTGCAGGTGCTTTCCCCACGGATTCCCAGTTCCAGACCCTGGATGAGCACAGGTCCCTTTCTCCAGTTACCGCCTACAGCAACTGCAGACACACCCTCCTGCACCCAGATGGGGAACTGCTAGGAGCTCCGGATCCTCAGCAAGGGAATGCTACAAACTTGGTACAAAAACTTAAGGAAGGGGAAGGTGATGATTATTTTAACATAAGGTGTCACTCACACCTGCACATCGACAAATGCACACTCACACATCCACCTATACATGGTCAGGGTCACTGTGTGTGGCACAGAGAACAAGAGACACCCACGAGCAAGTCCTAATCACAGCTCTGACATCCCTCCTCATTGCCAGTGAAAACCTGGTTCTGGGACACATTTTTCACATGCTTTAGGCATCAGTGGTTATTGCAGGCTGATCATTATCTCAGCATCTTACTCACCCTCCATAAACCCTAGGAAAGCTGCTGCCTGTTGCCTCCTTTCCATCACTTTGGTCACCTTATCTAATCCTTCCTCTTGGAGCCACAGGAAGAAAAACCATGGTGTGACATTGCTCCCGTTATCAGGGAACAAGTCCTCTGCTGATGAGCCATCTGTGCTGCGGCCTTATCACAGCACAGACCTCCCAGTCTTGACGCAAACCACACATCCCATGGTGTTTAGCCATTTCTTTGCTGCCAGTCACGTCTCTGGCCATCAGCACAGGCCAAAGCATCCCTTCCTCTAGAATTCCTGCCTGTGTTTTCACGCACACTTTCCCACCCACACTCCACCCACACTAGCTTAGGATTTCCATAAAAAAACTCTACAGTTACTTTCACCAAAGGCAGGATTCCCATTATAAGTCACATCAACACTGCTAGCAGATTTTAAGGCTAAGCCAGCCAGGGTAGCTCCAAGTGCCAGTAACAAGCTGGTTCATGTTTAATGGTGTTCTTTGCCAACGTGGATAAATGGTTCCTCCAGGCAGCTGGTTTATGAGCATCTCGAGGTGATGGTACCTTCAGCCACAGGAATATTAGCAGCCCTCAGGTCACCTTCTCATGTCTGGGCACTGAGATGGGCCTGTGGCACAGCCAGAGCGCAGCAGGCAGGTACAGGAGCCTGCAGAGAAAGTGTCCACATGGCAGCCAGAGCACCCATGAAGAGGCCAAAGAAAAGAGAGGTGCAAGCTGTGGGCCATGCCTCAGCCCCCACATTCATCCTCACCACCTGCAGGGGTCTCAGACATCCCCCGGGAGGTGGGGAGAGCGAGCAAGCAGCTCTGAGGGGTTTAGGTGCTGGCTGCAACTCAACATCACATGTTCCCTTGCAAAGGCAAGGGTCCTGCAGGCCAGGGTAACCCCAGAACTGCTGCTGCTGCATATTTGGCAACCACTGCAGACTGCAGAGCAAATCTGTACTTCCCCATGTGCATGATGCACAACGCACAGACTGCAACTGTGAGTGTCTTTTGATTCCACATCTCAGCGTGCCCTGGTGTCCCCGATCCAGAGCCCATTAGGAACACCCAGCTGTACCATTAGCTGGGGTACGCCAGGGCCCTGGAGAGCTGGAGCGATGCCTGCTTGTAAACTGTGTGACAGTGAGGGATGTGCTGGGGATCTGCCCCAAAGAGCTGCGCAGGCAGCGCCAATGATGAAAGCCTGAGTGGATGTGACAGCTTTGAAGCTGACACCAATTGTCCATCACTCACCCACATGAAGCTTGTGCAGGCACAAAGAGGAATGATTTCTCACAAACTCATGCCTGCTGTCTATAAAATAAAAGCCACAGAGAAACTCAGGTACATCTGAATGTTCACTTTTGGGAGGTGCTCAAGACTTTCAAAGACATTGCCATGAATTTGTGATGATTACCCCTCACCACAAAAACAATGTATTGCCACAAACCAAAGTGATTTTGATAGGAATAAGTAAATAAATGGCTACGTAAGTATCTCAGACAATATGGATTTGGATCCAAAGCTGTTTTTGTTTTTTTCTCTATCAACTTCCTGCAAAGAAAGCAGAACACAGCTAGGGTGACAGATGAAAGTGAATGTCACACAGCACCCAGGGCTTTCCATAAACACCAGGTGCCATCTCTTCCTTGAGGAAGGAGAGAAAATAGGGACAAGTAGCCAGGAAGGGCTCCAGCAGGCAGGACCATCTGCCACCAGCCCTCACACAGCCCCGGTGAGCTGCAGGGGCCGATGCTCAAGCAGAAAACTCTCCTGCCAGCTCCCATCCCAGCACAGCTCCTCTGCAGAGAGCTGCTGGGCGTATCCCAGCCTGACCGACAAGAGAAATGTAAAATCATGACTAGCAGCACAGGCTGACTGAGCATTGCCCGCCTGGAACAAAGCTGGGGATCAAAAGCCTAAGCCCAAGGGAAGCAAAGCAAAATCTCCAAAACTGTAGGAATGGCACAGCCTGACAAACATCTCCAGGTTCAAGTGTTTCTGCACTTCCTTTAAAGTCTCCTACATGGGGCACAAAGTTAGAAAAGTAAACATTCACCTGGACAGTTTTATCCCCTTTTTTTTTGTTTGAAGCATCTCCATCCAACCTGCCATTTAGCAGGGATAGGAAGAGGATCTGCTTCCATACTTTCCATACTTGAGTTTTATTTATGCAAACTTTACTAAATTATTATTAAAATATTATTGTGCCCTTCTTTACAACTGTAAGAGATACACTAAATTTACAGAATGACTCTCCCAATCAAGCAGCCAACACATGACTGCTCCTACAGGACCCGCAGCTCTGCTGATCAGTGTCCCAGACATGGACAGGGAGGTTCTCCAGCTGCGCTACCATCAGGATTTTGCTCACATTCATAACACTCACAGCCCAGTCCCAGCAGGACTCTCTGACTGCTTCTACACTCCTCCTGTAACCTGGAAAACAGTATCATCAAGCAAACATAGAGGCCCAAGCAGCGAGGGAAACATCTGGAAGGTAATCGCCTGGCAGGGCTCGGGACCCTCAGCCGTGCCTGGCCCATGGGTGCAGGAGGAGCCCTGGCACAGCAGCACAGTATCCATTTTTTGCAAGAGGCTTTAATCAAGATTCTTCTGTTGTTTGACAAGCAATGCAGGCAAATCTCAGGAAACACAAACCTCATTTGCGATACAGAAAAACCTAAGAACTTATTCACTAAACAATCCTGTCCATGCACTGCCAGACACCTGGCAAACCTCACCCACAATCAGCTTTTTTACTGCAGGCACAGGGCATTTACCAAGAAGAAGCTGCAGGTGTAACAAGACTCACCCTAACTTTAAAAGATGCACAACAGCGACTGTCAATTGACTGAAAACCTATGCTGGGAAGTTGAGGAACCAAATCCAGGCAAAAATCAATGTTCCAGGGACTCCCCATCTTTCCAACAGCTGCAGGTTTTAGCTGCACGTTTGGAACACCAGTTTCAGGGTGAATAATCACTTGTGAGGGGCTCCCCTGCAATCTTCACATGCCCCCTCCAGCCATGCCCACTTTCAGGGAAACCCATGTCTCTGTCTGGATCAGTAAGGAAATGTCTCTTACATTTTGCAGGGCGTCTTGGTACTGTGGCAGTGACGAGAGCTGTGACTCAGAGTGATATGGGGACAATCCTTTCCTCAGAGTCCTCAGGTCCCCCGTGCTGGACTGCTGCAAAGACAACAGAAAACAGGACATTCCATATTAATGTGAAGAAAGAAAGCTGTGTCCCTCCTGCTGCCCTGGCTTTTGTCATGACCACATCTGTCCCCTGACCTGTTCCCATTAGTTCTCCCCGCAACAACAGCAACAGTGAACATTGTAATAAAATGTTTCTGTGTCCAGACCTAGAGAAAACACCTGCAAACAGCTGGAGGTGAACTGTTCAAGGTCTGCTACATTAAGCGATATAGCAGGAAGACATTTTTGTTTTACCTATATTCCTACATACTCAATAAAAACATTTGTTAAGACACACATAACATACAAGAAATATTTTTAAGACTTCAGATTAAATCAAAATCAGCAAAAAACCCCCCCACAAACCCAAAACAAACAAACAAACAAACAAACAAAAAATACCACCCAAAAAACCCACACCAGAAGACATTTTCTAGATTGAGTGTTTGTAAGCAGTGCTACTATGATTCACCTATGCCTGCAAAACGTGCGTTGACAGGAACAGTTTCTTATTTGGTTACGAATTTGCCTGCACCATCAGGTCTTAAACATAGTCAAATTAAAAAAGGTAGTCTATATGACCCTAGAAACCAGATAAATGCAACCAATAGTCTGCACTCAAAGGGAGGAGCAGCACTGCGTGTTAGGAGTACCGAATAATCTCCCTGGGACAAAGTTTCTGCCTTGCGCTATTAGCTCTCTCTGTGATCTTGAAATGTGAAGAATGAGAAGTGTTTCTCGTTTATAAAAGTACACCCACGAAAAGCCAATACGCAAGTAGTCAAAATCAAAGGTCTGGGAGAAGATTCTATCTTTATCACCAATAAACATCCTCATTAACTTTTCATATTTTTAAGAGTATCAACCAGTGCACTGTCCTCTGTTTTAAAGCTAAAAAATCATGACCTTTCAGATTTTTATGCTCCATTAAGACTTTTGACTTGCATTTGCTGCAGAAATGATGTTTTCTACTTCAAAAGAACGAAAGAAAAGTCATTGGAGCAATAAAATTTAACAGGAAATCTCATAAATCAACTCAATTGCATATAAAAACCCCACAGTAACCCAAAGGCCTGAACATAACGGAGACTTTGGGGACTGTTGCCGTGCACAAATCTCTGGAAATATTGAAAGTTCATTTCCATTTCCTGCTCCAAGAGAAGAATTGGTGCACTCTGAGTGGTTACATCATTTTCTATCAGTGTCAGAAACATTTTTTTTGTAGCTACATGGCCTGTTTTAGTTGACATTCAGCTTTGGTTTTATTTCAAAAAGTTGTTTTCTTAGGTTAAAACTCCTACAGTGATCCGGTGCTTTCACAACCATTCTGGAGCCCTCACCCTATCAACTTTCCTTTTATAAGCTGCAAAGAGAAGGGCTGTTCTCAGGAAAGCCATCATGAGAAATGGATCCTAGTCCTGTATGGCCCAATCTGCTGGGAGCTGTTGTGTCTCACATGGCACTAAGTGATACAGAGTGAGTTCAGCGTATCAGATGTCTGGGATTCCCCTGTATTTACGAAGAGAGAAGATGTGGCCTATATTTCTTTCACCTTTCACAACAGAGAGCCAGAGAGAGAGAGATCTGAAGGAGATAACTCCTTCTGAAGCTGAAAAGCGACTGCTGCAAAACTGATTTTCCACCACTGCTCGTGGGAGGTATATAATTTCAAAGGAAGGTTAGCAGGTCACAAATGAAGATGGCAAGATTCTTAGCTTACTGGCAGTGTCCCAGACATGTGACGTCTCTTGGTGGCTGTCCTGAAAGGATTTCACCTTGGCTGGTGATGCTTCCACTGCCCTGCTGTGTGCAACCTCTTCTCCACTACTGTGTGTGCGTGGGGACACAGCAGCCTCCCGGAGAGCTCCTGACACTGCTACTCACTCCTTTAGGCTGTCGGCCAGGAGCTCGGGCACTCCTCCCCAGCATCTCTGATGAGGGGCACTTGCATGGCCAAGGGAAAAGCAGAATGAAACAGCAGAGCCAAACTGTGAGGTTGTATTTTTGTGCTGGAGGCCCCAGAGGTTGCAGATGTCCTTGAACTCTCTGCTCCGGGAGGGCACGCATTGCCTCAGCCGTGTTTAGAGGCTGTGGGTTGCTCAGACTTTTAAAAACCCCACTGAGACCTGCAAGATGCCACACGATTATGGGGCACCAGAAGTGTAGAAAGAGGCCTGAGAAAGAGAGGTTTGGTGGACATTTCTTTGCATCCCAGAAATTTGCTGTCTTGCCCCCAAATCTGAATGGGTTGGTCTACATTGGATGCACAATGTCTTTCATCACATTACAGCTTGGCATCACAGAAAGTCAAAATGCTTTGCCCACCAAAGGAAGAAAGAGAACAAAACCCAAGTCCAGGCAACACCCAGTATCACACTGCTGTCACTAAAAATACGCTAGTTTAAATTGATTTAATTAACTGCCCTATGCTCCTGCTTGGAGCAAAAGTCTGCATTAATTTCAATTTGTCTTAAATTGGTTGAAATTGTGTTGGTAAATACACAGATGCAGTCAAAACTCTGCTCTAACAAGTGTTTATAATGGATTAGTTCTATTGCTTTTTTAAAGCAAATCCCATTTAAGACTGCACTAGTGTGTGACAAAACTATTGTTAGGTTGTTTCAGTGGCTGCTGATTATGAATCTGACCTAATGCATTCAATTTGATGGAAAGATTCCCACTGAGTTCAATGAACATCAAAACAAGCTCTTAATTAAAGAACAGAAAGGAAAATGAGAAAAAAATAGGACAAGAAAAAGAAAAGACATCTAAGAAATAAAAATGCTGAGCAGAGACTTATCCAGAAGAGGAACGAGGTGTTTGGGGCAGAGTGTGTGTTTGCTAGGGCAAAAGGAATCTTCACCTGCCATTATTTATAAGACATCCCTGTCAGAGATGGGCAGAGCAAACTTCTTCCTCCCACTGTCTGTCATAAAGCCAGCCCCTTTCATGAGCACTCCACTCAAAGCAATTTTCCTTCTATATTGTCTAGAAGTTATTTGGAAATGTATCTTATTCTAATTGCTTGGGGTTTATTTTACAACAGGCTACCAATCACAGCTCTGCACTATTCATCTTCCTTGCACTAAAAGCAAACATGTATTTTCCCACCATAGAAAAAAACCTGCTTTTTATTCCTTTTTAAAATTAAAATGGTGCAGTGACACATATTCAACATACCTCCCTAAACATTTGCACATTCCTTGGGCTTTGCTATCAGTGTTAGAGCTAACCAGGGAAAGAAAGTGAATCCCTCATTAAAAAGCAATATGACTAATGATGCATCAGAATGAGTAGCCATTACTCCACTTAAACCTAAATTAAAAATCCTGATATTTGCATTGTCAATTCACTCACAAAATGAAATCTCTTATTACCTTACCCAATTTTCATTACTGAGATGTAAGTGGATCCCAAATTGCTTTTCTAGTCAGAAAGACATTTTAAAAGTATAATCCCTGATCATCTCTGTTCATCATCATTGCTGGAGATTATCTCAACTAATGGGCAACATATCTATAATAAATTACCCTTCAGGTAAAATCACTTCACAGTTCTGGAGTTTCAAGGAATTTATCAGTAAAATCATTTTCATCTGAACTAAAACTCAGTGGGAGCATGCAGTCTCAATTGAACTTTCATTGGAAATGTTTCCTAAGCTGAGGAGCAGAGACGAAAGGAAGGACACAGCAAAGGAGACCAAGTGAGAGCTCAGGAGATTCATAGCCAGCGTTTACCTGACCTGGTCAAACACACTTGTCCCCAGCTAACACCAACAACTGGCCATTGACTACTCTGGAGTGGCTCTTTTTTCAAACACTAGTTTCATCCATAATGGGAAAAAAAAATTAAAAGGCTCCTCCTGACTTTCACAGAGGCACAAAAGTGCAAGACCTGCCCTTGGTCTAACTCAGGACTTGTCTCCCTGGCGTTGCCTCCCTTTCCCACTGATGAGCACGGGGACAAGCTGTGACCCAAATCCTTCACCCGCAGCCCAAACCTGTGCCACATACTGCCAGCACTGCCACCCCACAGCGGTCACTCTGACACAATCACTCTTCAATACTTGGAAATAATGATATTTATTGCTAAATTTTTCAACTAGGCAGAACTTAAAGTGACCCCAGAAGATGCCATTCTTTGGCCTTTGTCAGCCTGTTATGAAACAAGTGGACACAGGCATGTCCTTCCTACCAGGGATGGGAGTTTGGCCTATCCTACCCATGAGAAAAGAATGGGGCAAACAAAACAAGTTTTCTAGTAAAAATAGACTGCAAACCCAATGGGTTTTTTTCTGTCTAGAAAACAGAAGCAATTTGATTAAAGAAGCAATTTGATGGGTGGAAACTGGTATTTTCCATAACAAACAATGTGTAATTTTAAACACTTGAGATAGAAATTAAAGTCTTGGTGCTTACCAAAGACTAAAATTACATTAAAAAAACCAAAACCCAAACCAAAACAACAAAAAAAAAACAAACACTTGTTCCTATCAAAGCTTTCTATCCTGCTAGCAGAGAGAAGAAATGGTGGCCTCTGACTTTTTGACCTGCTGTGTTGAGTGATTCAATTGAAAAATAACACAAATAACACAAGAAGATGGATGGTGTTTGTGGTATTTTAGGGTCAAAGTACTATGAAGAAACATTTATTTTCCTTTCCATTTCTGTCCAGTAAAGTCAGATCAGTGCTGTGGCCATGTTGAACCAACTGTGAAGATAAAGTGTTGAAAACTTAAGAGACAAGTTAGACAAATTATCTTTTCTGTTACCCTTCAGTGTTACTTCTGCTAGAAGGGAGAAAAAAAGAAGACAAATATTTAATTCTGAAATACTTTGATGCAACAAAATGGACTTTTCTTAACATAAATTAAATACAAAAAGACAGAAATTTACTTGACAGAAAGTTCTTAGCATTTATGAAACAGATTAGCAAAAAACGATTTCAATTAGAATTATGTGCTGAAGTGACCGAGGAAAATTAAAAAGCAGCACTGTCAGCTCCCAGTAATTCAAGAATTAGCATTCAAAACAGGGCTGTTACATAAGTAGCCTTTAATTGAAAACACTTTTTTCTCCTTTCAAATAAGTTGTAACAGCTGAAGGCTGGAAAGAGGTTAAAAAAAGTATTTAATCATAAATGATCAGTTTGACCCTGTGCCCCGTGGAAATATTAAAGCCTTCACAAAGGGTCACAGCTTCCCATGGGCTTCCCCTTCTCCCCATGGGCTGTGGGGTCATTTGGGAGCAATTTGGGTGTCTAAATGAGGGAGTCCTGCCCCTGAGCGTACCCAAGGCACCCCTGGAGCCTTGGCAGCTGTGACAAAGAGCTGCTGCAGACCTGGGTCCGTTTGCTGCATGGCAGAAGCAAGGAGGGACAGAGCTGGTGTCACCTGAGCACTCCAGCTGAGCACCTGAGGCGCTGCTCTCTTCACCTCTTTGTAACTCATTTCTAACCTCCTGCTCGGTGAAAACTTTCTCTCCTGGTCCACAAGTCATTTTAAAAAACACACAACAAAGCGCCAGTTCGAAGATGAGGAGTCCTACAGAGCCCCTTTTTGTTTACCTCCAGGGAGTCCCTTTATAAAGGGATGGCAAAATGTGTCCAGAATACAGAGAATCGAGCAAACATGAGTCACTGACAGCAGACTTCCCAAAGGGCTGTCATTTCCGAGGGTTTATAATAATCAGCTTCATTTTCCTACAACGCAAGACCCACTTGCACTAAGCTCAAGAGACAGCAGATTACACACTGCACCACTTAAATGTATTAATATTATATCTGCTTTCAACATAACTTTGGAAGAAATTATGTAACAGCATAAAATGCAGCTAGATGGAAAGGAATACTGCAAGGAACTCAATATTGACAAGAGAGCATACCCTTATTGACACCAGTTCAGAAGATTTTCTTTGGACAAATTATTATGCCACACCATTACCCAGCCCTCTGATAGACAAGGAATTTCCATTTTTAGTGGCTACCTCCACTTTTACAAAGCACAGGATTTCCTTCAGCCATCATTTAAACATCAGGGTGAACCCAGTCCTTAGCAATAGGGCAAGGGCATCACAGCCTGACCATTTAAGCCCATAAGGATTTGGGCTTATGATTGGGGTAATTCTCTATGTGGGGAAAAAAAAATCTATATTAAAAAAAAAAACCAAACGATTCTTACTTCAGATTTTAGTTTCACCCCATAAATCTTGGATGTTAGATGGAAAAATCTGTTGAGACCTTGGCTTTTAACTATATACATTTCTGAAGAGGAAAAAAAGACCCAGAAGGTTTTATTTCAGCCCATTATGTCAGGCTGCCTTCATCTTTATGGACTCTTGCACTGCCTGTTACCTGAATTACTTGCCTGCCACTGTAATATAAATTCTTAAACCTACCAGCAACAATCCTCTAAACCATAATTGTTCCAGTAATTGAAACTGCCTCAGTTTTGACACTCAACAACCCATTGTTAGCAACTGAGTAATTAAATGGAAGGTTTAGCTCAAAATCTTTTCCTGTTATTTCCCGTAGCAATTTAGCTGAAAGTGCCCACTTCTCTTCACGTAGGCAAATAGCATTGAACTTGGCCAAAACTCAGATATTACTAACCAATGTCTTTTGCACAAGTACAGGAGGGAAATAAAAATAAATTAGTGGCATATTTAATATATTGAGATGATTAAAAAATGGAAATCACCCACATTAGCAAGTGAAAGAATAAGCAATCAGAGCCCCAAACAGCAGTGTTAAAAGGCAGCCCCCAGATCCAAGAAGCTGCTCACGGATACATTAGCTCTCTCTACCTTACTGAAATTTTGTGGCAAGCTGTTGCAGGCAGCCAGAAGGGAACAGAAGAACGTTATACATGTGGAAACTTAACAAAAAAAAAGGTTATTTTATCATCTTGAAAAAAACCTGTATCTTTACCACCGATGACCAAATGGTCTTATATGCAACATTTGATATTATTATTATTATTATTATTATTATTTGAACTTCAATCCTTTTCCCATATTGACGAATGAAGCCTTGCAGAACCCATCATTATCTGCACAAATTTTAACATCTTACTATCCAGATTCAGAGCATGGTGACCCCCCAAACAACTGATAAAGCTTGATCACCTTACTCTTCTGCACAGCTACAGGCACTTTACCACACCTGCAGAGGCCAATGGCACTGGCAGAGCACACAGCTCTGTAGGAATGACCTGGCCCAAGGAAGCCTTGGGTATCACAGCAGAGCAGTGATATTTTGCTGAGCTAAAGCAAAGCAGAAACACGTCTCAAATAATGTGAAGGAGGTGGTGCAAAGCACCTGCCTTGCCCAGCTCTCACAGGGGCATCAGGGCAATGGTCCCTGTTTCTCGTGAGCTCAGCACCACAAGTGAGTGGCCCTGCCAGGCAGCCTTGTGCCCCAGAGAACATCCCCTACCACATGACCTTGCACAAACATTTCCCCCTTATCTCATTAATCCGTGTTTTAGTATCTCATGCACCAGGAATCTGAGGGATGGGCAATTTCACTGTGTCAAGCTAGCAAATAATTGAATTAAGGTTCAGTAATTGCAGTTATCACTACAAGACATATTCAAGCAAAAATAAGCTCAGCAAAGCACATATCTGACTTTAAGTATATGTGAAGAGTCCCATTAGCTTCAACAGCATTTATCAGGCAAGTTGGAAATTCACACATGAGAGTGCAATAAAAAATCAACGTATTTGATTTTGAAAGAACTCTGCAAATAAGGAAAAAAAATAAGGGATAGGATTAAAATTATTTAACATCTTCCATGTCATGCAATAATATGAGCTTTCTGAAACAGGAGAGATTAAATTCCTTTACACTGGTTCATATCCCTGTTGTACATGCAGCACATCTGGGGATCACTCCTGAACTGGTGGCAAAGGATTTAGAGGATAACAGTCTGTCAAGACACCTACTCCCCTGAATCCCTCTTCAGTATTCAGCCAGGAGGTCACAGCCTCAGCCATTTCCATCAGTGAATCCATTTTCAGTGGTTCGTGTGGAATTGGAAATGCATTCGGGCACTGTGTCATGGCTGAATCTCAGCCATTCACAAACATAGCACAGAGATGAGGATCCCCACTTCCGACTATGCTTTGACCTCCCCCTCACATCGTGATCTGTGCTCACAGAACCTGGAGGGGAGATCGCGTTTCACCTGGCTGCATTGGTGACAGCTGGAATTCTCTATTATTGGGGAGCTAACAACTTTGGGAAAGGCAGGAGATGGTCAGTAAGAGGCTTAGCAGATTTTACCATGTATAATCACTCTTGGAAAAAAGATTTCTGTAAGTATCTCAGTGGGGTACAGGGAATAAAAGCAGTGCAAGTTTCAAACCTCTCCATTCTCTGCAGCAACTGAGGTAGGGAACTTCAGTACACTGCTAATAGTCAAGAGTGTCTGTATTTTTGTCCCCTTGTTTTAGATCTGCAGAGAAAGATCAAGCCCATAACTCACAGGAGACTCAGATAATCAGTTCAAACCAAATTGCAGTATATAATTATAATCACACAACTGGCAGGCTTTGCTCAAGAGGAAATATGAGCTGGCACGGCTGAGAGATTTAAGTATCACAGCCTATAACCCAAATAGAAATTCAGCTCAATAGTTAACAAAGCCAAATGGAGTTATAGCCTTTGGCATTTGGTGTAGACCAAGTCTGGTCTGTAGCTTGCATGACAGTGAGTTTCAGAGTCACAGGCTAATCAAAGCTCAGTTGTGGCTCATTAGCACCAAAATCAGTGTCTTTACGTGGGGTGCCAGTGGAGAGGCTAAGAAATGCTGCCCCAGGTCCCCCAGGGAAGTGGATGTTGATATGGATTTAGAACCCAGCACACGTCTGGACCATCCCCTGGAGTCACCTCTATTTTCTCCTGTCAGCTGCACTCCAGGCAAGGAGGACAAAGGGAACCACTGCACCTTCCCCCGAAATCTCAGCCACAGCAACTCTGCTGGGCTGCCTTCAAGGCACTCCCCACATCCTACAGAGCAACAGAGTTGTTTGGAATGAGAAAAATAATCTCCTGATAAATCAGCAAAGATCCCTGACTGAGGGCTCTGCTGGGCACTCAGGTCCCTCTCCTCTGAAAGACCACTCCCACGTTCCAAGCTCTCTGCTGAACAAGGACTCAGTCAGGGAGAATCAATTGCAGCCAGTTTTATGAGGTAATCAGAATATTCTTTAAAAGTCTCTTATGAAGATTTAGATTCGCACTTTTGGCTTCATGAAAAACAAAACAAAACTGAAGATCTTGTCATTAACTTACAGTTTTGGGTAAAGAGGCCTTTTATTTCCAAAGCAATGAATGATTAATATCCTTCCCATTCCTGCCCAAGTTGTTTTCAGATATCAGACTCTGAATTTTTCTTGATCTGGGCTTGAATTTGGCATTTTTCTCATTGCAAAAATCTGTTTTTAAGCCTCTGCAGTTATTGCTTAGTTTCCCCTCAAGACATTTTTCAGTACTTCTCAGATGGACGGATCACTGAGACCATGTGTACTTTGAACCTCTCCACATGTTTCAAAGACACAAAAAGCTGCTTCTTCGTAGCCTGATCTAACTGCAATTAAGAGCTTTTTCCCTGGCCCTGTCCTCATACAGAGGAAAAAAGTGGAATCCAGTGAAATTATTACAAAGCTGGTTAAGCACAGGATATGACTAATCTTGTATTTCACAGCTGGAGGTTAAACTGAGCCTCATTAAACCCAATGTTCTTGCTTACCCACAACAGAAACAAATGGGGCATGGCAGAGCTTTGCATGTGTGCATCTCTCACACACTCCAACATTGAAATTCAGCTCCAGCCCTTCCAAAATTTTAAGTTGCAAGAAATTACATGATTGTCTCAAATTCGTAAGACTCAACCCAGTATGTCTCTGTTTATCTGTTAGTCGACTTCTGGATCCAGATCTTGTTAAATTATATTTCCTAGGTTTTTAGGGAACCCTATTTACATTCCCGTAAAAGCCCTGGATACCACAGGTGACAACCCCCAGAATACACAGTACCCCACCCAGATTTCATTACAAGTTGCAAAAGCTCACTCTGTCTCTGATTATGCAATTTAGAAGTGTATGAATGTGAGAGAATTTTTTTTAGGTAGGTAGCAGCCCAAGCCCCTGATGTTCAAAGTAAACAAAAGGAACTCCACTGTCTTAGAGGGCTTGAAGGTATTTTGGATGCAGTCTTTCAACTGCTTTTATAAAACTATACATCTCTTATTCGGGGAGGGAAAACCTTTTGTTCAATAAGTATCGTTTACTTACATCTCCAGTCAACTTATTGGATAGCAAATTGGTCATCTCAGTCTCGTCATTTTAATTCATAAAAGAAGGAGAAGAAATGAAACACACTTGGACATCGATTGGTTTAGCATGCTATGGTTTTTTGAAGATTCTGTTGCCACAACTAAAGAATCAACATTTCAGGGATTCTGTTAACATCTTTTGCATTTACACATGTATGTAATGCAGTGCAGTTGGAGGCCTAATTAAAAGTTTTGAGAGTGGTCTCATGGTAGGTCTCACAAGAGGAGGTCTCAGGAGAGGAAGGTCTCATGAAAATTTGGTTCTTCAAGAGCCGTACCCCAAAATGCAAGAAGTCTTGTACGAATTCTCACCACAGACTTGAAAGGAATATTTGGATGTGACCCCAAATATGAATCTCCTTTTTTATTACTTAAAATTAATATGCAGCTAAACATTTAAACACTGTCTAAAAACGGTAATAGAGTAGCTGAGGGCACATCCCCTTCAGTATTTTGAATTTAAATGGAGACCAACTGCCTGGAAAGCTTTCATGTCTGAGTTGCTCTGTATTACAAAAAAAAAATCCAATTTCCCCTGTGAGACCTTAAATTAAAGCAATTATACTTATCCTCCTCATGCACAAACAATAGGTAGACTTTGGGGAAATTAGACAGGTTTGTAATTTTGTTCCTGTCGTGGTGACTGTGTGCAGCGCTCCTAGCACAAGCCATGGCCTCAAACAAACCTCCAGAGCCAATTCACAGAAAGGCCCAAATGTTAAGACCTTGTAGCAACTCTGAGAGCCGAGAGGCAGCTCTGCAAGCAGGAACTGTTAATGGCAGACTTGGCACAGAAGTGACTGATAATAAAACAACAGAGGAAATTGCACTCTGACTCTCCTGGAGCCAGCCAGCACACTGTGGGCAATTTCTTTATCTCCTCCTTGGGAAGAGATCAGGCTCTCCACAGAATGGCATTTACATCTTTGTTCTTTGCAGTACTAAAGACTGTCAGGTTCTTTTCGACCCTGGGGTCCAGATTTTCTTCCTTGTTTTCAGAACGATATGCTGGAAACTGCCTGCTGAGGGCACGGCTCTGCCAAGATCCCATTTGCCTAAGAATTGTGGCAGCCTGCAGATGCTGCGACCATGGAAGTTCCCTGCTCAAACACCTCAGCTCTATTTTAATAGCAGTGTTAACAGGAATTGCCTACTATTATTTTATTAATTCTACAGCTGCAGCCTTCTTTTAATTCAGGAAAAGCACGCAGTTTCTTAAAAGTAAGACTAAGAACAGTTTTCAAGAACTTCTAGGGATGCTTTATAGATCTTCCAAGGATACTCCAAATCCCAGTCAGCTAGCAGGCTGAACCACTGTGAAGTGCTGGTGCTACTGAAGTCTATTTGGCAATTTTAATTACTCTTTTGCTCCTCGTAAATCTCAAGGGCTGTCACTCCCTAGAGAAGAATTTTTTTTTTTTTTGCTTCTGCTCTGCACCAGGGGACTTGAAATTTTTCCTGAAAGAGGCACCAGGACCTCTTTGTCAAACATCCAGTTACTTAGTGCCTCACCTGCCCAATGCATCTGCCTTGTTAAAAGCTAGACTTTTTGAAACAAAGGTGTGTAACGTGCCCAGGACATCTCTGAACAGAAAAATGCCTCTGTTGTCAAGGGAAAGGGCAGATATAGCTCAGCAGAGACTACAAACCAAAAGGAGTCCTGACAGCCAGCCCATGGTGCACAGTAGTTAGTTATAAGGAGACAGAACAGGGTGATGAGTCTACACAGCCTAGAAACTTCAGTTTTAGTTAAAAATGCTCAATCCTTGCAAGTTTACAGAGTGAGCTGAAAATGCAGAATAATGTGAAAGAATGGGCAGAAGTTTGTTACTGTTATTATCTCTAAAATGTATGCATTAGTTATGAAACTACCCAGAACTGACCTTTGGAGCTCCTAAATGTCGTAAATACATGTCTCTCTAACCTTAAGGGGAAAGTGTGTAATTAAAAATTCCTTTTCAGTTCAAGGGGCAGCATGAGGTGGCTTAAGGAGTCTGTTTTGTGCTGGGACACTTCTAGCTCAGAGGAGTGGAAAGCAAACACAGTCTCCCACCTCAGGGGTTATACCTTAGCCATATGGAAGGTACCCTCCTGAGTCAACCAGACCCCTCTAAAGAAGGGTTAACACCAGCCCTCCTGGGCCTTTCCCACAATGGCACAGAGGAAAATCAAAGTTTAACTCACGTGATGTTGCACAGACCAACTGCACACACACAGCAGAACTCAGGGCACTTCTTCCTTGGACAAAAGTGAGTCCCGTGAAGCTCTCTGAAGCCAACACCCAGCATTCCTCAGAGCTTGCATTCACTTCCTTTACACCACAATTAGAACTTCCAGAAACCAGCTACACTTGTGAGAGAGGCTCACACCATGCCCATGGGGCTCTGTGGGGTCTTTGCCACTGTGGCTACACCCCAGACACCTAGCAGTACTGGAAAGCAGGATTGAAAGGTCTTTTCTGCTAGAGGCATTTGCTACAACCTCTCGCCAAAGAATACAAACCAGGGCAGCAAAAGTTATGAATTGCCAGAACGGCTGCCAGAAATTTTGCCAGTAATGCCATCCAGGGGCATGACCTTCTAGCTGACATGGCCATGCCAACAAAATATCACAGCATAAACTGAGTGAAAAAAAGTGAAACCTGGAGTTGTTTCTCCTCAGAGAAAGGACAAGGGGGAGAGTGATGATCACTGATGAGTTAGCAAAGTCAGAAGCAGCTCATTTCCCAGCTGGAAATACACATCTCCTTCCCTAGAAAGCCAAAGAAGTCAAAACAACAACAACCCCCCCCCCCCCATATATGGCTATCATAACAACACCCTTAGTCCATTTACTTTCCTCCTACAGCAAAGTGTGGCTTGTGAGATGGCATTTCTGATCTCCCAAGAGTAAGAAAAGCTCTCTACATTAACCTGCTCAAGTAAGCCACTAGAAAAACAGAAGTGCGAATCCCAGCACCCCTGTGCAGCAGGTGACACGTACAGTGCAGCAGAGCAGCTGCCAGGCATGGGCTGAGGAGCTTTTGCCTGTCCCACTGCGGTTTTCTTCTAAAGTGCTTATAGAGAAAGGATATGCTGGGAAGCAGGAGAAAAAGTGCAGGCTGCAACAACTTGATTCCAGAAGGGGCTACAAAGACACCACCTCTCAGCATACCTTCGCTCCAGGCATGCTGAAGAAGATAAAGCAACAAATGTCCATCAGGATGCGCCAGCTAGCAAAGGGGTATTGTGTCGCTGGCCACTGGAATATAAATCCTGCCATAAAGCTTGCAAATATCCTCTGCAGCACCGGCCTTCTCGGGTTTCTCCGGATGAAGCACTATTTCAGCTCTGTGTTTAGCACTTGGAAGGAAGCCAGGAAGACTTCCATAACCACCCCTGATTTGTTAATCCCTTAATGCACAGGCACTGTTTGTTACTTAGGACGTCAGGTTTCATCGCTCCTCAGCACGCTGGTGATAGAACTTCTTGACACCAGGCTGCAAATATTATTGCAAAGTCAATACTCCCAGGGAGGAAGCCAAGCCCGAGTTAAAATGTGACTTTGGTGTTGACAAGCCAGTTTGGCACCGCAGAGTTCAAACAGCCAGGATCACCTGGCAACTTTCAAAACAGGAGAAAGTTTGCCAGGATCCTTTTTGACTGGAGTCTTATCCCAAGATCCGCATGGCAACAGCTAAACACTTTCCAGTCAAACAAAGCAAGTAAAAACGCAGTAAGTGGATTATACTTTTTGGGGGAAAGCGCTGGGAGCTACATGTACATATGCATGTGAGTTTGTGTCTGTACAGATTTTCCTAATCTTTCTCATTAAAAGAGAAAAATTCCAAATCTAGGTGTGCAGCATGACAGGCTGGAAGGGATGCAGCTCAGTATTCCCAGGGAGTTCACCCAGGCCACAGTAGCTTCAACACTCCTGTTGCCCTAAGGAAAGCTGACTCCCTGCTTACAATAAATAAAGTTATTTCCTGAATGTGCTCTAAAAGAGGCTGGATCCTGGTCTTTTTGGAGGGCCATTAAGACATCACACAAGGTCTGCGCAGCACACCATAGCCAAGCCTGCTGCTGCTGGGGAGGTGCCCTTCTCCAGAACACAGAACTATTTTAAGGTAATTCCCCTCCCTCCTGGATTCAAATATTTGTAATAACACAGCTCAAAAGGTGATGACACCTGAGTACAGTGGAGGAAAAGGCAAAGCCTTCACACCCAGGGCAGCACATAGGTGATGCACGAGCCTGAAGCAGCCCCACACACCCCAAAACTAATGGGGTCTCACCCTCCCAATGCAGAGAGCCTGTGCAGCTACTCAGCCCCTATTCATTATCCCCAGTAATTACCAACTTTTTTTTGACCTCCTAAGGCAGATCTGACAGAGTAATGCGCTTGGCAGTGGCAGGACAAAGCTAGGCCAAGGGCACAGGGAGCCCATCCCCGAATCCATGCACATCCCAAGCATCCACACGCAGCTCATCTGCCCATCAATAGCTCCAATTAAACAGTCTCGGGCTTTCGACCGCCACCAGACACCAGCTCAGTCACAGTTTGGGAGAAAGACACAGGGAGCTACAATTAAATTAGCAATCGATTAATACATGAAGCAAGTCCAAAGCTGTTGAGTTGAGCACCCTTTTGGGGTTTAACCCTTTGGTGCCCTGTGAGTTTCGGTTCGTGACTAGTAATGCCAATGAGCACGCAGGGAAAAAGGAGTAATCTTTAAAAAAGCACACAGTCAGGTCAAAATGCATATTTCAGCAAAAAAAAAATTGACCAAAATTATTTTATTGAAATTTCAGTAAGCATAGAGCTCTTTATTATTTTTGTTTGTTTACTTTAAATGAGAATGTTTTAGAAATGTGATACTGAAACAGTCTATTCTCCGATTTGGTGAAATGCAAAGAACAGCACAACATAAAGTGGCAAAAAGGCATTTAAAAGAAAATATTACATGGACTTTTTTATTTCCAGTCCTTATAGTTGGGAAGAATCTGGAACAAAATGACTATGAAATGTGGTGTTTGAAGTAACAAGCAAAGTGTAGAAAAGAAAAATTTTAAATGTCATGCAGGTAGAACATAAAACAGTGAAAGGATGCAAAGAACAGGACAAAAAAGGGTAACTTTTCCAATGTTTAAACAGACAGTGACTTATTGAATGCAGCAGAGCTGCCCCTGTTTACACCAACTGCTGTGTTTTACAGGGGATCCAGAGGACATACCAGACAGAATGGCTGTTTTCTTCCCACTGCTTCACATTGCTGTATAAAGACAGGTAAGCATCATGAGTGATCAAAAGCACAGTGGCACATGGAACAGACTTTGAAAGGGAGATGTAAGCAAAAAGTGCCACTTTAGAGAGTCTGTCCGGGTTTAAGTAAGATCTCAAATAAAAGCTGGGAGGCTGCACCACACAATACTATTCCCAAGGCTGTTCTTTGACAACAGTCTCCTGTTTCAACAAGATAAAAGTCAATGTAAATGGGCAAGCAAGACAAAATCCTACAGCAAGGACACAGGCAGTGCTGGACTCTCACAGCATCCCCAGGAGCAGAGGTGGATCAAAGAGCTCTGCAGGGAGGCATTAATGCATCTCTGAAATACATATAGACAGAGGATTCACCTTTTTTTCCTATTCTTTTTTTCTTTTAACAAAAGGAGACCAAATTCTATCCACATGGGGTTAATATGAATTATGTTCTTCCTGGGCAGGATACTTACCAAAAGCCCTTGTGCAGTCAAATGGGCAGTCAGACACAACCATATGGAGACAGGAGAACCAAGCCACACTAGTATCTATTAGGCAATAAAAACCTACCTGGGAGAGAAGCTTGTTGTCATCCTCCAGCAGTTTCACTTTTGTTTCAAGTTGCCTGATATAGTTGGAAGATGAATCTTTAGGAAAACAAAAAAACAAAAAACAAAACACGTTTAAGCTTCTTGTGTTACAGGCAAGTATTGTCAGACAGCAATATGTTTTCTCACTCTGTGGAAGGCAAGTTTGGGAAAGACTCAATGAATAAAACCGAGTGCATAGGGTGGGGAAGTACTGTGTCAAAGGTTTTTTCACTAAAAAGCTAAGCTTCAGCAACAGCAATATCTTCAGCAATGCATCAATGCCACCAGTTTGAGGGGTGGGGGGCATACAGAAGGAAAGTGAAGTCGAAACATTGGGGTTTGTATTTTTATAAAAGTAATTTCCTAGTTTTGAAAGTGATTCCCATTCATCTAGAAAGCACCAAAATACTCCACAACAGAACAGGATGTTTCCTTTTAGGTTTGAATAAACAACCCCTCCACACACGTGCCTTTTTCTTTCGAAAACAACTGAGAAACTCACAAAACTAAGCTGTTGGCACAGCTCTAAGAGGAGGTCAGTGCCACAACTCCCAGTGCTGTAAAAGGGGGAGAAGTGTATTCAGAAAGGCCACAAAGCTGCAGCGTGCACACAGCTTGACATACACAACGAGAGCCTACCCAGGACATCTGTTCTTTCTAGTGGAAGCACGTGACACTAACCAGAAAAATACCAGGACAATAAAATACGGAATACACTCACACCGAGTGGTAATATTCAACCTGAAGGAATGCAATGGCCGGTTTACCACTGCAGTAAGACAGCAACACCAGATAGGGTGGCCTGGCACAGAAGATAAGTTGCTGGAGAGCTCTGTGGGTGGCTTACTGTTCTCCAAAGCATCTGGCTTTTGTTTTGAACCGTGCTTTGAAGAAACACATTTGCAAATTTCACAGGGAAGAAAATAAAAGAACCTGGGAAAACCTTTTCTCCACTTTCATTGTAGCTTGGTGAGCTCCTCCCATACGCTTGGATCTTTGCAAAATTTCTCCTCCACTTGTAATTTGAGCAGGAGAGGCCTTGAGCTGTTACAGCAGGAGGAAAAGTTTTGCAATGTAAGTATATGAAAAGCCCCAAACACTTTCCACACTTCTAAAAGGGCTCTGCAAAGTGGAATTATATTCTACCTCATCTCATTGATTATGGCATGACTGCAGAAGCCACTGCTCAACCCCAGGACCCCTTGCTGAGCACGAATGGGTGAGGAACGGGGTGTTAACAGAAGGGCCCCGGTGCCGGTGGGTGAGTGCTGCCAATGGCCAGCGCCTTTTGGGATCAGCCCCCAGGGTGAGCAGCACCCCTGGCTGCAGCTCTAGCACACCAACACTCACCCACACACACGGGGGAGGTTTAGGCTGGCTCTGTGCTGAACAGCTTCTCTCTGCCTTTGCCAGTGGCTGCCAAACGCACTCGGCTCTCAGCCTGAATGCTCTTCCTGGCCACTCTGGGGGCAGCCCAGCAGAAGAGCTAGCAGGGGAGCTACAGCTAATCACTGCGACTGCTTCGGCCACTCGAGGGAAAAACTGGAATATGCTCAGGAAAGTGCTACCATAGACCAGTGCCAAACCACACATAAAGGAACAGCAGGATGGATCCGAGTCAAGTGCCCATCTAAAGCGCGCTCTCAGAGGAAAAATGCTCAGTTTTTTGTCTGGATTATGCTTTGTCCAAACCCAGGAAATCCAAACAAGTCCTCATGAGAAAGGTTAAGAAGACACTGTAGGGAGCTATGTAAGTTCAGTGAACAGCTTAAGTGGTGACAAGGTTCACAGCAACCTCGGCTTGAGCTGCAGGGACCACAAACTCAGCCCAGCAACCACCCTAACACGGGCGGAGTCACCACCTCAAAGGAGAAGAGAGCAAACCAAGCAGGTTATAGAATCAATCTAAAGCACCTTCCCTCTGAAGGCCTCGTACCAACAGCACCACAACTTTAGCCATGCATAGCAAAAGACGGCGAGCAGAATGCCGCAGTAGATCAGTGCTGAAGTCAGCAAGATTTCGGGACCAGTTTGAAGATCTTGCTGAATTAGTGATGAACCTGTCGTCTAGCAGGGTGCAAGGGGAGTTTGAGATTGTTAAATAATAAGCCAGGAGGACCATGGATCCTTTGGTCTGACCTCCTCTGTGCCCCAGGCCACCGTACTTTGTTAACGTACCCCTAAATTCAGTAAAACAATACACATTTGGCTAAACAGCTCCAAAACCAGTCTCCATCTCTGTCTGAAGACAACCAAAGACTACACCACTTCCACTTGTGTGCTGAGCACAACAGCTTCC
This sequence comes from Origma solitaria, assembly GCA_013397895.1. Lineage (NCBI taxonomy): Eukaryota > Metazoa > Chordata > Aves > Passeriformes > Acanthizidae > Origma > Origma solitaria. Next base: position 204,436 of record VZRL01003358.1, read on the forward strand.
ACTGGTAGATCTGGTCAGATAAGGTGTCCTTCCCACCTGCACTCCCGCTTCACTGGTACCCTCATAGAGCTAGCGGCTATAAGAAATTTAGGTTAAGTGACGAACAGTGATGCAGAAGCTGTGGTGTTCAGGCCCTGAATGCTACAAGGACTGACTGGCTGGTTGAAGAGAAGAATAGAGCATGACTGCCAAGGAAAAGGAAATAGAGAATTATTTCTTCTCTGTGGTTTCATACCCCTCACCATAAAAAAGGGTACTCCTCGGGAAGGCAAGCCCTGCATCCTCGGGAACCAGTGAACACCACAACTACTGCCAGTCCTGAAAGCCTGATCTGCTGGAATTCTTCATTCACCACTGTTCAACCCCAAACCATGTTTGTTGTCTGACCTCAGCCAGAAAACACCCTCCAGCAACATAAAATATACATAGGAGGAAAAAAAAAAAGAGCTGTTTTGTCAGCAGAAGATGTTCCATCTCGGACAAAGGCTGAGAAACAGTACTCAGAGCCATCACAGTCCTTGTTGTGCCCTCCAAGATGAATAACCTTCATCTTCTAGACCTGCCTGTGTTGAGGCAGGTGCCAGATGAGCCATATGCATCTTGATCTCAGTTTAAAAAAATCTCATAAGTCTCAAAACAGCAGGCGGTAACACTGCCAGGCTAAGCAGTGAAAACCCAGGCTAGGTCTCGCCTATGTTAGATGAAGAAACACATTCCCAACATTTTTCTGCCTCTGACCTTCCTCTTATCAGTGAGTTTCCCTCCTCTCCTGCCTCCCCCCGAGTCAGGAGACAAGGACAGCCCCTCTGACCCACCCAGGAGAGGCAGCAGAGCTGGATGACTGACTGATCAGACCTGTTCATCCCTTTTCATTAAAAATCAAATGATCCTCACTGCTGTATCAAAGCCTGCTGCCAGCTGCGAGCAATGCTGCACCTTCACCAGCCCAAAAACTCTCTCCTCAGCAGCACGAGCAGCTCCCAGAGCCACGTACCAGGGCACACCCCCAGCACTCCCACCCAGCCACACCCCATGGCACTGATTCTCAGTCCACTCACACCTGCCAGTGCCCTGCTGCTCACCAGACAAGAATGGTGGTCAAGGGCACATGGTCAAGGATAAGCTTTCTGGCACTCTCTCCTCTGGCACTCGCTACTGTCTGGGATGCCACTGGGGCCAGTGTCCTCCTCTAGTCACCCCTTGGGGCCACGAGCAGCAGCTGCATGAGCAATGCATGCCTTAGTGGGCCAGATGGCACCAGAGGGAAGGAGTTTCCCATCAAAACATTTCACATCCCACTCAGCACCCTCCCTGTGGCAGCCATCACACAGGAGGGGAAGCCGGGGAGAGAGGCAGCAGTGTGCCCTGCCAGGCTGCTGCCCAAAATAGCAAAATGGGTGAAAACTCTAATTGCCATCAGCTATCACTCTCTTGCACAGTGTAAATGCTACAAGCTAAATTGTTCAGAGAGCTGTAAAACCTGAAGCCCTGTTTCTTTACAAAGCCTTGGAAAAACGACTTGGATGTAGCTCCCCACATTATCTTTATGAGGGGTAGAAGAGCCACGTTCCAGCTCCTGAAGGAGCATTACTGTTATTATCCACCCTCCTCAAGATTTACTGTTCTAAAAAACATACTCCATCTGGAATGGGATATAATTCAGCTTGGATGTAATCTAGTTGAGTAACTTTTCTCCACATAGATAAACCACTTAATACTCATTACAGCTAAATGGAGGCAAGACAAATCACTCTACCTTGTTTTAACTCAATGGTCTCTCAGAGAGCAGGGAACTGCCTGGCTCCTCAAGCTTTGCAAAAACATAAATTAGAAATTGTTTCAACACACAAAACAATCTTGCAGCCTGCAGAGCACAGAACAGTGTAATTTTAAAAGACACTTGGAGCCTTTCTGATTCTCATCTGAGATTTCAGAGGAATCTGTCAGGGGGTAAATATGATAAATTACACATTTATTTTGACAGTAGCAAAATAAATGGTTTTATTTCCTCTTATGCCACTTCAACAACAAGCACGCAGAGCAGAGGTTTGTGTGGTAGATGCATGGCTGGGGTCAGGACACTTTTATTTAAGACCTTTTCATAATGAGGCGTTAGCACCTGAATGAATACAAGAAAAGAATGCACTCCCTTTACTTAGGGCAGTTCACAGCAGAGATGCCAGAAAAGGTTAATGTAGGTGTCTGTGAGATGAGAAGATTGTCGAGAGCACTTTCATGGGACTCACTCAGAGCAGGACAGTCCTTACACCCAGCCTGGGCAATACCAACTAAGCGTGATTTAAGACACTAAAGCATAGCTATATTTTGTCAATGTCCTGCAAACAAGGCTCTTCCTGTCCTCATAAAAAGCAGCATCTCTAGAGGGATTCTCCCAAGCCAAGGAGGAAAGGCACATGAAAGAATGGTGCTCCACCAGATTTGCACCTTGCAGCCAGCTGCCCTCTTTGCATGATAGAATGCTGACATTTTCTCTTCCGCTCCTTCCATCAAAGATCATCTCATAAAAAGGCCTTCACCTGTGCTCAATAAAACACTTTGCTGTTTCTTGGCAGTTTCATTATCACATCTCTGCTCTTCACCACCATATTTCAGATTTGTATTGCTCTACTGGTCTTGCTTCTTGACACAAAGAAGCAGGCTGAAAAATGGCCAGTGGTTGTATCTTGTAAAGAAGTTGATTTATTAAAGCAACAGCATTCCTTCAGAGCAGTTGGAAAGCAGATGAAACTCACATATCTCAAATATTGTCATTAAAGGAAACTATTGGGAGAGAAACACACCACACCACCCTTGCTTTTTGTAAGAAGTCCCTCTCCAGCTCTCTCGTAGCCCCCTTTAGGTACTGAAAAGCTGCTGTAAGGTGTCCTTGGAGCCTTCTCTTCTCCAAGCTGAACAACTCCAACTCTCTCAGCTTTTCCTCAGAGAAGAGTTGCTCCAACCCTCTTATCATCTTCACATCTTCATGATCATCAGGTCCAAGATACTATACTCTGCTAATCCCAAACCTCATATCTTTCCAGTAGCATTTTAGGACTAATTTGAGGTCTCCATTGGGATGTGGTAAGAGAATATGCAACAACATCTATAGTAAGTAGAAGCTCCCAGCATTTTGTAGCTCTGCAAGATATTCTGCAAGCAAATCATGCCAACCTGGTCTACCTCTTGTCCCATCACCTCATTCACCATGGGTTGTGTACAGAGAAGTTTCCTCTGCACTCTGCCAGCCAGTGCTAAAGAGGCACTTAGAGAAAGAGAACTAAGGCCAAATCTTAAATATTTCCATAGCAGCACATCTACTGAACAGACACGGCCTTAGACTACACTAAATAAATAAAAGGCCCATCTGTAGCATCCAAAGCCACCCACGATAACATCTGTCTGAATAAGACTGGTAGGATCAGGCCTCATTTTCAAGGTGCAAGTGATAGCTCAGGCATAGCTTAGGCATTCAAACGCTATTCAAAACAGCAGAGAAGTGTGCAGCCAGTCCAATCGGAAATAACAAAGAAATATGTCTCAGACTAAAATACATTTTTAACTCTAACAAGACAGTGGCTAGGCACTGGCAACATGGTTGTCCTGCTCTGACGTGCTGCTCTGACAGGATGGAACATATGCCTCTGCAGCTATTTAATTAACATTTCATAGCAAGCCTCTAACCACGAGCTCTGAAGGTTTTCAAGACTTTATGTTCCTGACTCGGTTTCAGTTCATTAGACCTGTCTGGGTGCTTAGTGGCCTCAAGCTGGTCTGTAAGAGTCTGGTAAGGTCCCTCCTGTCTCTGGTTGTTACAGCTCACTATTGTGACTTCCAGCCATGGCATCATCTCCGCACACAGCAAAACATCTGCCCGCAAAGACTGTGGAGAGTTCAGGAGCTCCTGACACCAGGATTTCACTGGGAGGTGGCTGCTAGGGAAGGAGGAGTCTGTGTGTACCCACGTACTGCAGTACAGTGCCACCAGTTTCCCCCTCCTTGCTTGGGTGTCCTGTCCATGACAATCTCTGGGGGGGCTGTCCCTCTGTCACAGCACAGCACAGCACAGCTGGCACCGCTGGAGAACATTTGCATCTGAGGATGTGTAACCCCCACAGCCCATAAAACCTGCCTAACAGGAAGGCGGTAAAACACCTCCCAATCTTGTCATCTGAAACCATGTTTTCCCCTTCTGAGGGGAGCACCAGTAGCTGCCCTTCTGCTGCTGGAGTGGGCAAGGACAGCAGCGCTGCTGTGTCCCTCCAGGGCTCCCCACAGCCCTGCTGTAAGCCTCTGTGCAGAGGACAGCCCCTTCCCCAGGCTGCTCAGATTGCTGCCTGCGTGACAGACTGCCTCAGCCCTGGTCACCAGGTACTACTGGTTGTCCAGCTTTCCTGGGCAGATCTTTCTTGCTATTTCCCCAGAAATTTCCAAGGTAAACAACCAAGGAAAAAAAAATGTGTTTGCTTTACAAGTTGTGTTTAATGCCTGACTGTGGGCATCACCCCGAGAAAAATCAGCGTGAGTTTTTGATGGTTCAGCCTCGGACTAAGCTTTCAGTCAAGAGTGAATAGACTGTAATTAGATGAAATAAGCAAACACAGCAATAGAAATATTAATGTCCAAGGCACGCACAGCCAGATGGTCTTGACTGGTGTACATGTAACAGAGAAAAGGTGATTTACATTCCCTGCAGTGCTCTTGCTCCCTGAACATGGAAGCCTGCCCTGTTGAGAAATTAGGTGCTCTCCAGATCACCCATCACAGCCCAGTGACACCAGGCAAAATTCAGGTTTCCCTTGGCCTCTTTAAGAAGCCATTTGCTGTGCAACCACTAGATGTACTCAATGATTTCTGCCTGAATGCAGAACAGACAATTATAAAGAAAGTAGGACAATGCTCAGATTTCAGGTGGATCAGTGATCCTGTCTTCCAGACACTGTGGGGTGAGCATTTCTACACCAGAGCTCGCTAGCTGATACGAAGGGAGACAACAGAAGATACAGAAGTTGGAGTAAAGACAGGGGAAGATCAGACTGACTATTGGATTTGGTGCTGCACTCATGAAAACTTGCAAGAGAGGAAAAGATGAGTAACACCAATAAATTGGAGGTTCTTTGATGGCATCACGCCTTAGTTAACATAGCTTCATTCACAAAGCTTTGTTTCCCATGTCAGAGCTGCACTGTAGCAGTGCTGGAGCTTCTGCTGTCACCAGTCCCAGCAGCGTAAAGCCATAGCCCACTGACCAGTGCCAAAGCAGTGACTTAGGAGATCATCATAATCTTCCTTATCCTGTACCTCTCTACTATTGCCACAGATGGGCAAGGGCTGATCTACCACAGTATGGCCTGAGTAGGACCTTCCATGAGAGTCTAATTTTAGAAACGGAGAGATAAATCCTCTGCTTTTGATAGACCCATGGACGGTTTCTCCTTGGTACAACAAACTCCTTGATCCACATGAAGGAATGGCCAGACTCTGCTCAAAGTTCAGCTCCTAGCCACCAGTTGTGTTGGACTGTCCTGCAGGGGAAGACAGAGGTGAACAGAAAGTTGTGTCACCAGTGCTCATTTGGGGAGAGAAGCTGCAAGTCACTCACCGCTAATGGGATTCTGCAGCTTTAATGATTATGAAAAGGTTAAAATGACCTGCCAGGCACCCTCAGCTGTTTAAGCCTCTTTTCCTTCCTCGTGCTGCTTTAATCTTGATAGCACGATCACGTGACCAGGTCAAAAAAAGCCCCAAAGCCGATTAGTGTCTTTCCACTGCTACAAAGGACTCAACATTTGGGATAGCGTGGATGTTTCAGCAGGAGTGGCCCGCCTTGCTCCACAACCTCCTTTTGGGGGCACTGATGAACACCGCAGCCTCTGGAAGTCAGCAAGAGAGTATGGTCCCAGAGGAAATTCCCTGAAACCGATGGGACAGGTTGTACTCATTTCTATTTGTATCAATCCAGTTACTTAATTTCTCTCTCCCATTGCCAAAACCCAACCCTTCCTGTCTGAGTTTGGATACTGCTGGGGTAGCTGCTGTCCCTGTCTCCACAGCATCAACCAAAGGCTCAGTCCGTCCCACTGCCAGTGTGCCATGCTCACAGCCTCTGCCAACGTCAACCCAAACTTTTGTGGCAGCATCCTTTGATTCCTCATACACAGCAGTCCTGTGAAAAAAGGATCTTGGAGACTACTGCAATTTGTAAACTGCACATGAAACCGTTGCTAGGCTGAAAACAATATCTGAGATCGTATCTTGATGCAGAAACAAGAGACCTGTGTGTAAACAGGGGAAATAATCCTCCCTCACCAGTTGCTATTAAAGATCTTGAATAGGGATCTGTGTCCAGTTTTAGGCATCACACTTCAAGACTCATGTGGGCTAGCTGGAAAAAATTCAATAGAGAAATAAGGAAGATCAGAGTGTGGAAAGTATAATCTAGCAGGAGAGCTTGAGGGAATCCAGATTGCTTAGCCTGGGGAGGAAAAGACCAAACACAGATGCAGTTATGGATTCAAATATGTAAATGATTGTCAGAAAAAGGAAAAGTGAATAAATTGTTCTCCATCTCCGTCCAGGAAGAGCAAGGTCTCTAATAACAGAAATTTAAGGGCTAGAAGAGGTTGCCTTGGGAGGTGGTGGAATTGCCACCGATGATGACTTTCACAAGCAGGTTAGACAAACATCTGTCAGAAGCAGTTTATGTAGAGCTGACTCTGACTTGGGGCAAAGGGATTGGTTAGGTAAAACTGAGTGCCCTTAAGTTCTGTTTTCCATGTCTACCCTGTACAATATCACATGAGAAAAATCTCTGGATGTTCAACTTTAATTCCAGAAAGCAAACAACACAAGTTATTTAAAGCAAAAATGAAATCACTAAGCAACCTCTGTTGTCATGTCAGACTCAGCAATCTGAAACCATCCATGCCTTTTGGTTTTCCATCACCTGCAGAAAGTCTCACCTAACTTCAGGGTGGCTGGCAAAGAAGAAAACAGGGCTGGAAAGACTGTGGGGAGAAGAACAAGTGCTGGGGTAGGGCTCTGACATTACTGGGATGTTTGCAATAAAAAGGTTATATTAGAAACAGATGGCTGTGTAAAATACAGACAGAGATTTCAAAAGTTAGTACTTCCCTACAAGAAAAAGAGGTTTTTTATCTTTAAGAGTTATCCAGCTTTTCCACATAAATTCACAGTCCTAAATCACAGAAGGCCAACATGCACGAGGCTTGGTATGACTATAGTAACAACATATGGTCTCTAGCTGAAAGAGCTTAAAAAAGAGGATGCTCAGTGTATGTAGGCAAGCTGGAGAATGCCAGGAAACCACGTGGGTTAGGAAACAGCCTCAGAAGCACTGACAGTCCAACTGTGGTCAAGGCTCGTAGGCACTGTGTCAGAGGAAAGGGCTGGAGAAGGCTACGAAGACAGCTAAGTTCATGTCTGAGTCTTTGGGCACCACACCTGAAAGTGCTGATTTGAAAACTGAGGATGGGGGAATGGAGATCAGGTTGTTTAAAGCTATTTTAATAGTCCAGAAATCCCCATAATAAGTTGCTGACTTCCCCAAGACAACCACATGGTCTTTTGAGACTGGAAGGTAGCTATCAGAAGCCCAAAAACTCTTGGGTTCACATTAGTTAAACCAAAAAGAGTTGCAAATTAAAGTCAAGCTGGGTTCAGAGTCCTTTGCCACCCTGTCACAGTCAGACAGCTCTGGAAATAAGGCCAATCTGAAATGTTTGCATGCACAGCTGCCCTGCTAAATTATCTCTTACAAACCCACTGAAATGAGCACAAGCGCTTCCAGAATCTCCTCCCTGGTCCCCAGTTTGCACTATTGCTGCTCCTCTTCTTATCAAGGAGAAACAGTGAGCATCCACACTCAGTATTTTTCTCTTTCATCTCCTCACACTAATCAAAGTTGCACAGGATGTTTGTCCCCAAATCTGAACCCACCCAAACACACACAGATTTGATCCCACCCTTGGAGGATTTGGTGGGGTTGTTGCATTTCCAAAAGCTCCATCAGATTTGACAAGACCTTTGCTGAAATGTCTCCATTTTCATGGCAAACTTCTAACCACCGATGGTTCAAAACCCAGCATGAAAGACATGAGGTTAATCCAAAGGCTTGTGAAAGAAAACAGTTGTGAATGAGTTTTGCTTTGACATTTTAGGTTTATTTGAATCCTTTAACACGTTCTCCTGGATAGATTAACATTACCTCCTAGGTAAGAAGCATTGCCAAGTTTCAGATGGCTGTAAATCTTCCATTCGACACCATACATATAAGTGGGCCAGTAGGTTTTATGCAGAAATTCCCACTGCCTTTGAAGGAATCCTGCTTAGAAACTGATAGCACAAAGCAGTCCAGCTGCAGAAGGGCTCTCTTGAGTTTACAAAACTATTTCCTAAGCAACCTGTGAAAGGCAGATTACCAGAATAATTGATGGGTTGTTTTTTTTTTTTTGTTTTTTTTTTGTTAAAAGGGTAAATAAAATCTTAAATAGTTGCAGAAGTCTTCCTTTGCAAACATCAAGTTGAAACTTTTGCAGGCTCTAGAAACACATTTTGGGTTGTAAATCTGCTCCCCCTTTTTTCTTGGGAAGATTCTTCTGGACAATAAATGCAGCCAGCCTAGGAGAGGGCTGAATAATTATCCACTCCACACAATGGAAACAAGCCTTTCCAATGTGGTCCTCAACTGTCAGGAATCCAAGCCGTGTGATAATTAAAACTCAAAAATCCTCTTCCATCCAGAGAGAAATTAAACTTTCATTTCCACTCCTCAAATAACCCCACCATGTCCAGGAAGCTCCCTATTAAAAAAAAAAAATCTCATAGATGCAAATGATGCCCTTCAGATTACTGACAGGAAAAATTTAATTGGCAGCAAGAAAAAACTAATGATTAGGTTAATGAAAAATAGGCTGTATTGACTCGGGCCGCTCGACCATTCCTGATGAGGGTAAACAGCCCCCCTTCTCCTTCCCTGCTCCCCTCGCCTTTGTCTGCTGCGCACGGCAAGGCTGAGAGCAGGAACGCATTCAAAGGCAATGCCTCGTTGGGAAAAGGCTGGAGCCAGATCAAAGCCCTTCCACCCTGGGGCCCACTGGAGCCCAAAGCTTGCTGAATGGTCTCCATGTGCCCATGAATTCATTATCCCCACGCACTGCACAGCTTGCCCTACATCTCATCTTTAACCTCAGCACTGTCTGCCCCCATCCCTCTCCCTGGGCCTAAAAGAGTGCGAGGTAACAAAGGTGTTAATGCTTTTTCCAGCAAAAAAAAAGCATTTCTCCATTTATAACTGGCATTTATGCACAGGATGGCAACAAACCTCATTCCCACACTGGGGCTGGCAGGGGAAGGCTCTTGGCCAAGCGATGAGGAAGATGCCTGATTTCACGGTGTCATCCACTCTTGCCACACTGCTTCGGATGAGGGCTACTTGGGGAAGTTTTAGGTAAAGCAGTTTTGGTAGGAAAATACTGCTTTATAAACAGAGCATTTTTTTATCCCACACACTCAGTTTCATGCAATTTTTAGCTCAGGATGAAATTTCTGGTCAGACCCTCAGAGAGTGAAGGAGAGAAAGCCTAAAATAGCTGTGAGTCTGTGGCTTAAGGCAATCACCAGGAAACGTCTAAATCCCTGCACACTAAGCTCTTCTGGAGTTGGGGATTGTATGTGTATGTGTCAAAGACACACAAATTTCTACGGCCAGGGATATGGAGCTTTGCTAAACTGCAGGGAGAAACCCCACACCTAGTCCTGTTTTCCAAAAATACCTGGAGTTGTAGTCAATGCCAAGGATAGGCACCTGTGATGGCCCCAGTGTTCACCTACAGTTCAGTTTTGGATGTCTGTGTGTTTTGCTTTTAGCTGGTTTAATGTGCTGGGCTCTTCCAGAGACCCAGTGCTTTGGGAAGAGATGCTCTGCTGCAATCCAGAGCAGAAGACCCTGTTTCCCTCCACACACTCCCCTGTGATTTTGGGGTTATCTGAGGTATTTATTTTCCCTTCCCCTGCCCAGTTTCTTCTTTCCATCCAGCAGCAGAAACCTCTCAGCCTAACACTCTCCTATTGTGGACTGTAGTTAAACATTACGTACTGCAGTTGCCTGCTAATTTAATTGACTTTTGATAAACACAATCCAATGGCAGAGTGAGATCATGAGATGAAGGTGTGCTTCTTTCTAAACATCTTTAGGGACTCAGTACAGAGAGGAGAAACAGCCACGCATTAAAAATGATAAAGTATGTACACTTAATTCACTGTACTTCAGTGTCAAGATAGAAGATGTCATGGATCCAATCCCTGCCAGCTTTCACCTGAGAAAAAATTCAACTAGAAAACCATAAACAACTGGGTCACAGAGGAGACCCTTTATGCCATCAAATTACACGAACAGAGCAGAGACAATTGCCTGTGTTCTTACCTGAGGGTGGAGGGAAATCCTCGTTTTGGAAAACAAAACTCCTACCTGCAGCCCTTTCCTGCCTGCACCCGCTGTCCTGCCGGGGGAGTCAGCAAGAGGAAATTAAACAGGAGAAGGGCTGTCAGGTGTGATGTGCTGGCTATGCCAAACCAGCATGGGCTTTGTCAGGGCCGGCTGGGAACAGCAGTAGGCCAACCAAAAATACACTATAACCCAGAACTGAGCAGAACAGGGACTCCAGGTACCTAGACAAGTGACACAGGGTATGGCTTAAGAATCTGAATACAGCAAATGTATAATTATAATGCCTGGAAAGAAAGGCCAGAAAATACATACCTAAGAATTTCCTAATGCACAGCGTCTAAAGGGAATAGAAACAAGGTGGAGGCACAGATTACAGTGTATCACTGGGTCGGATGGAAACAACGAGACAAGGGAACAAAACCTGCTTTAAAACAAGTTAATAGTACAGTGCTACTACAATAACAATAGGAGATATCATTTAGAAATAGTAAGTCCATCCTCAGATAATTTTCCCTAATAACTGTAACCCACTCTTGTCCATGCTACCACCCTGAGCCAGGAGCTTTAGGGAGGCTCTCTACAAAGTTGGTATGTGCCAGAACTGACCCCTTCCAGGGGATGCCAAGCAATCCTCGCTGTGAGGGAAGGCGGTCTGGCAGCACCCCACAGGAAAAGTCCCTGTGATGACAGCAAAGCAGGGAACTGCACCATCATTTGCGTGGGTAGCCAAGGAGAGCCCAAGCATTTGGCCCCTGGGGATAATAAAATCAATCCTGCAGTGATTCAGAGTGCAGGCATTTGGAGGAGACTTTCTGATCCCCCCAAGCCAAGCAAGTGCTCACACAGCTTTGCGAAGGGCTGTGCGAACATTTGCCATGTGTTTCTCTGAGGTTACACGCAGAAACTAAAACTACACAACGCAGCCAGCTTTCCCTGTTATTTATTAACTGCTTTATTGCCTCTCACTCGGGCCCTTTGGACTGGCAGCTGACGGCTCCCTGCCAGGCAGGTTGACATGTGCTTCTCTAGGCTACAAAGCAGCCTTCATGGCTCGCTCTCGGCCTCACCGCTCCAGCAGCACACAGGGGCCATCAGAACCACCGCTGCATGTGGCTTTCAAACGCATATTCTGTGTTTCATGCTTGAAGGGCAGGCTCTCAGCAGTGTGAAGCCCTGCTCGCTCCCCAGTGTCACATTGCTGAGCAGGTTCTGGCTACACATCATGGCAAAGCTGGGGCAAAGGGAAGGAACGTGGAAAGGGACCCTGTGATGAACATCTTCAATCTCAACCACGTTGTTGCTCCAGGCATTTCCTGTGTGCTCACTGCAGAGAGTCAGCTGGGGCTCTTCTGTGTCCACATCTCAGCACTATCTGAGAATTAGTAGAGGGAGTGAAGATGATCTTTTCTCTACAGAATACCTATTTGCTGCACCCACAGAAGAAGAAAAAGACTACTAAGCACAGGCCCCCTAAAGCTGATGTTATCTGCCATCTGCTCCCCAAATAACCATGTGGGTTCATTTTCTAGAGGTGTACACTGCATAGAGATGGAAAGCGAATCATCCACCCAAAGATAAAGGCTGTTTCTTTGGTTCAGGCACAAGGATAGTGAAGGAAAACACAAGGATGGTCAAGGTAACGTCATTCATAAAAGCATAAAGATGTTTCAGGTCATCTAGCACAGAAGTTCCCAAATTGTTTTGTTTCCCAGTTGCTCCCACTCTTGAGAAACATGTTCTATGCCCTCCTTCCTACAGGCCAGACATTACATAGAAATACCATTTTGAAAGGCCAAGAAAATTAGGGGATGCTCTTTCAGGTCCTACCAGAGCCCTGACTCACACCAGGATAAGTCCCAGCTGCCAGCTTACTGATAACATATTGCTGTGGAAGACAGGAGCCCACAGCCCCCCAGAGCTTGAACCTCAGCTGAAGACCCTGCAGTCTCCTTTATCCCTCCCAGAAATGCGCTGTCCCTGAGGGGGAAGTCATATCTCCCTGGAACCCCTGAAGTCATGGATAACATCCATCTCCTCCCCAAAGCCAGATTTTTCTCATGTTGTCACTTAAACACGACCCAAGTAGGTAAGTGCCCATTGCTTCCCTTGAGAAACTGTGCTGCAGCCTAATAGCTTTCACCTTGAGGAAACATTTCCTGACAACTTTCTCCTTCACCTAATTTCATCCCATTAATCCTGGTTATACAGGCTGGAGTAACCCCACACCACGCCTCCCCCACCTTGCAGACACGGGAGCTTGGTGAGTGCATTCCCACTGTGGCTGCTTGCTCCCACTGCCAGAAAAGTGGAGACCCAACCCTCACACTCCCTCACTGTCCACTGAACCTCCTCAGGCATGTGAGAAATGCCTGGGAAGTTGCTTGCACGGAGGGATTTGTTCTCCCCCCCCCTCCATCCCCATCACTGCCAAACACCCTCTGAATGTGGTTTTAAATGACAGGTTGCCCCTGCCTTTCTCTAGGAAGTGCTTTGCAATGCCAATCTCCGTGCCATGAACGCACAGCCTGCACAGCGCTATTTGTGTTGACCAACAGGAATTTAATCAACCAACAATAATAAAGTGGGTAATACTCAATTGTATGAAGCCGCCAGTCAGATGAAAGGATTTACAAAGGCTGGATTGATCTCCAAGCCCTGGCAGCTTTCCCACGGTCCCCTTCTAATCTGTGGAGCCAGAGAGAATACACGAAAACTCCAAAATCTGGATTTTCCTGCGGGGTGTGTTAAGTTCAAATAAGTCGACTACACATGTGTATTTTTTTTTCACGCCCCTGCTCTGAGGCTGGCTCTTCCCTTACCCTAAAGGAGCATCGTGCCAGAGCAAAGCCCCTTGGAGACAGCCAGCTTATGTAACCACTAATGCCATAAGCACTACAATGTCTTTAGTGACAAAAAGGCTCAACAGAGACTCAGACCAACTGCAGCCAATTCACCGCGGAGAGTTAAAGAGAAGAAACTGATGTTACGTTGGGAAATCCATCAGCATGGCCAGCGTTGCTTTAGCAGATAGTAACTTTCCAGCAGGTATGGGAACATCTGGCACCACAAGGCATTGGCAGGATGGTGTTTGCTTACTTGGGGGAAGAAAGGAAATCAAGGAAATGCTCCAGGGCATCTTTTGGCTGCAAACACCTGAGAGTATTTTCTCTCAGAGCCTCAGTATTTGCTTGTGCCCTCTCTGGCTCTGTGCTGGTGCAGGCTGCTTGCACCCTCACCTTCCTCCTGCAGAACCTGCCCATACTTCCAGCTGGGAGCCCTGCAAGACAGGGTCAGACGAGCGTGACACTGGTCAGTGCTGTGGGAGTTGACCCATTTGGGGTGACACTGGTGACTGCTGTGGAAGCCAACACGAGAGAGGGAGAAGAGGCTAAGTCAGGCACACCACCCCCTGCACAAGGCATGGTCCATTGGCACCATGGATCCTCCTCTTCCAGCACCTCAGTGTCTCGCCCTGAAACATGCAGACCCTGGCACATGGCTGAGCAGTCCCATCCCATGCAGCTCAGAGCACTCAGTGCCTTTGGAAATGACCTGTGGCCCACGTGATCCAGACATTCACAGCATTGTTGATTTTACAGCCATCTCCCCGCAAACCTGGCAAGCATCTGGGTTTCGGGCCTGAGCTGCAGGAATGGGGAGCAGCTGTGATACTGCCAGTGTGGCTGCAGAGGGGCCACCAAACACAAAGGTAACACTCCTGGCTTGCGAAGTCCTTGAGCTGCAAATCTCTGGGGGCTGGGAGAGTATTGTAGGGAAACACATCATCGTATGTGGTCATCACTTTGCCCTAGCTCTAATTCCCCTGAGCACTACTGGAGAGAGGACATCAGGCCACGAGGATCTTCAGTCTGACCCAAAGCAGCCACTGTCACAGCTTTCAGGCCATTTCCACCTCTGCTCATCACATGGCTCAGAGGCATTGCTGTGGAGGAGAGGAGCGCAGCATGAGGATGTCCATGCCCCAGATCCAGCCAGCTATAACCACACTGTCCCACACACCATGAGATGGGGGCAGAATTAAATGGAAAAGAGAAGTTAAACAAACACATAGAAGTACCCAGGCAGGGGGAATAACACAGCAAAACAGAGCAGCATTAACCAGCAGCGCAGGCAGACTGGCAGCAGCTGCTTTCCAAGGGTCAGTTGCAATATCTGATTCATCCACATCCCTGTCAACTGTCATAACACAGGATCTAATGAAAGGCACCTTAAAAGCCCATCAGAGTAATACTTCTACAATTAATTTATGAAGAAGAAGGTCTGGTAGGGCCCTGCAAGAAGTGATGCCTCCCTTGGATAGGAACCAGCTGCATGAGCAAGCTGAGAGCCCACAATATGGGCATTGACTCTGCTTTATGGCCAGATGTGGTTTGTGGTAGGAAGAAATCAGGGACAGAGATTTCCTGTGCAGGGAGGAGGTTTGGGCAGAGGTTTGGCAGCCTTCACCCTTGAAGCCAAGGTTGTGTTTGGGAGGTCAAAGTCCTCTGCCCACAGAGGTATTGACCACAACACTCATCAGAAAAACAAAATAAACATCTCCACACAGTTGTGAGCAATCTCCTCTCCATCCTCTTCTTCTATAGTGCTGAGGAGAGACCAAAAAAGGCCAGCCTGGGAGTCACACCTCCATCCCACATGGCCAGCTCACACCACCTCCACCAGCTGGCACAAGGGAATAAACACACACAAGCACCCAGCAGCTCCCTCCCCTCCAATCTGCACTAATCTCCTCCAGCGTCTGTGCTGCAGGAGATAATTTAGAGGCAATGGCATGCTCCCGAACACATCACCTCTCTCACACAGCAATTAAATGTACATCACTGTCTGGCTGTCCCCTATCCTTGGGGCAGGAGGGATTGTCATCATCTTAAAGTCATGATTTACAGAGGTAATAATCATGGCACCAGCCTCATTACATGCCAACTTTTGGGAAATTAGGTGATAGATATTATTCATTAAGTTGCTCCATGATGCCCATATCCATCCATCTGTTACAGCTGAGCTAACATTTTGGTTCAGAGCAAGCAAGCTAATGGTTTCTTTAGCAGGGAAGCAGGTGCTGTCCTAAAAGGCGACGGGGAGAAAAGAGTAAGGCTGCAACTGGGTAAATAATTAAAGAAAAGGAACAACATTAAATTAAACAGAGACCTCTGAGACTTCTCAGACTTTAGAGGCTTCATGAGTACCCAACAGCAGAACACTCAGGCCAAAGCAGAGCAATACACAAGGCATAACATGATGCTCAAAAATGTCATGCATGAGGCAAAAGCTTCATTCCTGTTGAGCTCAGCCCAACCAGCTGCACACGTCACAGAGTGGATTCATTTTGGGTTGGTTTGTGAGGCTACTCCATCACACTGAGCTGCTTGAGAAGCTCCAAGGAGCTGTTTGGACTTTGTCCAATGCACAGTGTCCAGGCTGTGAGCTGCTGCTCCCCTTGCAGCAATCCGCATGGCACTGCATGGGGTTATGTTTGCAAAACCCATCTGCCATTCAGCCTCAGCGTCCAGGGGTCCTCCAGCCATTCTTGGCTTCTGCCAAGAGCCAAGAACAGCCTTTGACAGCCTCAGAATCAGGGAATACATGTCCTTAGTCCCTACACCTGCTTCTACACACAAGGGACTGAAGGAGGAACGTGCTGGAGATCTGGTTGTCACCCAGAGCTGGGACAAAAAACACGCACACACACAAAGGAGTGCATGTCCCAGAAGAGACAAGGGACTCCAGTATTTCTTTGTTTCTCCCCCAAAACTACTTATCACCCAGTTTTGCCTCAACAAAAACTGAGATGAGAATTTTTAGAGAACTCATTTTCAGGATGATTCACTCTCAAAAAGGAGGAATGAAAGGATTCCTCCAAAATATTTTTTGGCTTTTTTATCTTTTTTGAAAGGCTGTGTTCTTAGGCACAAAACCCAGAGGGTAAGTGCTGAGACCTCAGACAGGCACACTCCTACATTGCTCAGATACCCACTCTCAAGTATTAGTCATCATTAGTTAAATGATACAAATGGTTTCCCAGCGAATTTCTTGCCAGAAGGAGGAGAAAAGCAAGTCCTGATGGTGCTGCAGTAGCTGGTGCCAGCCTTTGACATGATGGCACTGCAAGTCTCTGACAGAGGCAGAAACAGAAAGAGCTTCATGCCCATCAAGCCACAGTATGCCCAGAGGACCAAATTTATCTTCTCTAACCCTACTCGACCCTTTTAACAAACACTTCCTCAAGCAAAATGCATTAAGAGGTATCACAAAAATAAAAGCATTCCTACTTACTCCTTCAATGCATAAAAGGGCTGGTTTTAGCCACAGAAGACACCAAAGCTGGCTAGGGACCTCAGATCGGGGAAATCCTGCAACAGCGATTGCAAAGAGGGCAAGAATTGGAGTGTGGGGGAGGCAGGGAGCCAAAGCCCAGGACCTGGAAAGCCTACGTTCTGCTTGAAAGCTTGCCACTAACAATGGGCAAGACCTCGGCTTTTGCGCCCATCCAACGGCAGGCAGCTGCCTAAAGGGGCGATGCTTCCCAGTGACATCCCGGGATGACCTGGTGACGCAGAGCATCCCTGTCTGGGGCTGGCACGAGGCAGGAGGGGACGTGCAGCTGGGCATGGGGAGCCAGCACCAGCCCTTGGCAGCTGCCCAACACGAGGTCAGTCGAAGCTGCCTGTGAAACCACATGCCTGGTGCTTCACCGTCGAACCGGAGCTAATGGCTCCCCACTGTTTTTTCCCCTCCACAGCGCAGGATATTCGGCTAAGCGGAACGGAAAGGGCACTGTGATGTTCTACAGCGCAATTCAGTCAGGGTAGCATCCCAGCCACACTGGGTAGCAAATCTGCCAATATGCTTCATAGTACTTACAGCACTTCCCACGCAACTTGATAAAGTTCTGAGTGCCAGGCTGGTGCTGCCAGGCTCCAGTGGTGCTGTAAGACTTCCCCAACCCCAAGTTCTGACCTGGGCCTCCAAATAAAGACAAAAAATCTGAATAAATTTAATACCACCTAAGCAAAACTTCCTGCAGAGGTAAGCAAGTGTTAAACCCTGGCTGAACAGCTCAGTAACCTGAGGAATGATAAAAAGCCATTGCCTAGAGTCACTCATAATTCCATATGCTTTTCTGGAACAGAGCTGTGCATCACAAGCCTTCAGCACAGCCATGAGCAGTATCTTCCTCGCCTACCTCCAAGCCCCACACTTCAGGCAGCAGGTTTGCTTCTCCCCATCGCGCCTCCCGTGCTTGGTGCAGCCCACGGGGCAGGGCCATGTCCTGTTCACCAGCACAGGTGGAAGTGCTGAGCACAGAGCTGCCAGACACAGCAGCACACTGCACACCACGGGAGTTACATTACCTTTTTTGTGAGACAAGACTGCCCCAAATATGTTTCTCTATAAATGTACCAACCAACCGGGGAATTTTAAGGTGCCCTTGACTATGCCCCTATAGGACTTCTTCCCAAGTAATGCATTAGCACAGGCTCCCAGGTGGGAGCTGAAGGGCTCATTTTGCAAGGCTGCCTATGACATTCACAGCATATATCATGAGGTTAGATACTGCTATTAGGATGAAAGGGACATCATGATAGCAGAGCCCAGGATTCACACCGACAGACTTGTGTTCCTCCAGGACTCAGCAGCATTTGCCTTGGGCAATAATATGGCAGGAAAAGCAAAATGTTCAGCAACTGAAAGAGATGAAAATATGAACACGACTAAAGCTGAAGACATTTACAATAGAAAGGAAGGTATGAGACTCAGGAATATAATTTGCCCTGCATTATAAGTAACAGGGGCAAAAATTTCAGAAGGCAGGCAGTATCAAGTGGGACTGCTCATTATGGCACAAAACCACATTCACCAACCCCAAACGTCCCTTCTGACTTCCTGTGTCCTTATCCTGATGCATTTTCCATATATCCATCACCACATGTCACACACAGAATCAATGTCAGATTAATCTAAGGGGATGGCCATACTCACTGTGCTTTGGGTATTAGAAAATACTGTGTGTTTTGGACATTAGAGCACTTCTCCCTTGTGATAGTAAATCTGGAATAATTACGTATGGCGTAATTAAAAATAGATTTCACAGAGATTAATTTGCAAACACAAAGATTCAGGAGCAAATTCAGTCCTGGTTTAATTCTACTGGAATCATCTGAAATGACCGTAGGGATGAATTCGGCCAACTTGAATATCCATGTCTCATTATTAGCAATTGAGCTGTGCAAAGGGCCAATGGGTCTTTTGGACAAGTGTGATCCCATACAGAGATGGGCATGTCCAGGATGGAGGCAATGGATAAAAGTGCCTCTTGGCTTGGGATTCTCTAGCACTCAACTGCTGGTTTCACTGATGTTTTTGCTTAGGCGAAAAATTGAGTTTCAGCTTTTTTTCAAAATAACACAAGTAACACACTCTCCTTCAGGTCACTGCCACAGTATAGCAAGTGATGGGTGGCCCTTGGGAATATGAGCTTTCAGACAGATTAGTACAGCTTGAGTGAAGAAGGGAAGATGACAGACACTATTTAACAGACTCCAAGTTGGGCTCATCCTTGAACTGAATTTTCTTCACAATCTCACAATTCCTCAATTGGAAAAGTCAGTCCTCATATAATGAAGTGCAAATACTTTTGTTCTTGGTAATTACTTTTAATTTAGACAGTGGACAAAGGGTAAAGATCTGCTCTTTGGGTTTTTTTGCTTTTACTGGCATTGTCTTAAATATTGAAATTCACTGACACCAGAACCACAGGCTCAGTGACAATAACTTAAAGAACACAACAACAAAGTATTTTATAAATATTCTCATGTTTCCATGAGAATATTTACATTGCCAGCTTGTTGAGGTACTATACACTTACCCAATGGATTTGCAATCACCAGAAAAGCCACGGGGCCTTCACTACACAAGGCCCTTGGAAAGGTTATCATAGGGAGTTTACCACAGCTACTGGGTCATCCTTGACTTTTTTAACCCTTCTGTGAATTAGAAATAATGATACTAAAATGATTCACACATATTACACTTGTCTGGGGTTTTGCCCATAAAGGACATCAACAAGGACAAGAAAGAACAGACAGAAAATTTAACTCTTCATCCTCTTCCCTCTCAGCCCCCAAATTGCCAGTGAGTGTTGCACAAAGTGTTTTATTTCACTGAGACCATCAGTGTCACTGAGGCAGCAGATCCTGGGGTGCAGGGAGAGGCAGCTGCCAGGCAGCCCAGCCCGCAGCACTGCCGCCGTGGGGAGCGCGCAGCCCCACGGCGACACACGTGCCACCATTGGCCTTCGGGGACCACAACCCGCCGCTCTAATTTTAGCACGAACAGCCTTGCTGGCATCTGGGGAAGACGTCTGGCGTGCAGACGCAGGCAGCTGGCAGCCAGTGGCAGAGCCCCAACAACAGCAAACCCCTGGTGAGATGCGCTGAGGGTAACAGCAGGAGGACACAGCCGGGAGCGGCTGACGGGCGCAGGGAGAGCCCTGGCAGGAGGAGCAGAGTGCTGGCCCAAAGCATGGGCAGGATGGCAGCTGGAGGGGGCAGGCGCAGCCAGCAGCACCCAGGGCAGCTCTGTGTGCTGCCCCAGGTGAGTGCAGGGCCCGCTTCATGCCCTTTCCCCTGGAGAACAGGGATCTGTCCAAAGCCCTGGTCAAAAACGCTGTGCTCTGGAAACCTTGTCTGATTCACGCACCTCTTCCCCCAAGAGCAGAGCTCCAGCCACCTCTAGCTGCCAAGGATAACAAGGTCGAGAAAAGGATGTTATATCGTGCACCCCGCTATTGGAGAAAATCCCACTTTTATCTCACCAAAACAACTTTCCCTTTCTACTGCTGGCACTGCCCCCACCTACCTGTGTTGCATAATGCAGCTGCAGCATCTAAAGCAATGTTTACCTGAGGAAAAGATATTGGGCAAACAATTCGTGCCTGGTTTCCAGACTGCAAAGGGATGCGGCACTTGGAAACCAAGAAAACAACAACAGTGCCGGGTATCAGCCAGATTCAGGCATCACCAGTTTGGAAAAGCAGCTTTCTGGGAGGACAACAGACATTAGAGGGCCAATTCAAAGTGAGCACCGGGGAGATAGGCAGGACAAGATAGTCAGGTTTTTTCCACGGCTGGTAGGTGTGATCCCAGAGCAAGGCTTTTTCCCTGCCATCACAGCCCCTGAGGGACACCTAAGCTGCTCTTGCAGCACCTGTCTGCACATCAGCCCCTGCCCTGCACCTCCCAGCCCTGCTGCCTTCCACTTGCCCCGAGGCAGCTCCTCACCCCCTCCTGCATGGTCACCCAGGCTTTCCTCTCTTCAGCACCCAGAACTCAGTTCAAAGACATTGATATGAAAATAGTGAGCTCCAATGGGTTGAATCCACCACTCCTTGCTCACACAACATGCCCACACAGGAACGGGAAAGTTCATGCCTTGTGTTCCTAAGAGCAGGAATCTTAGCTAATATTGCTGTTCATTAAAAAAAAAAAAATTCAAAAAATCCAAGACTCTTTGCAAGGCTAAAAGGGAAAAAAAGGTCCTGAAGTCTTGGGAAATGCCTTTCCCATTGGCTTCTCCTTAAGGATTTGGTTTAGGCTTGTGGGAACTAAACACATTAGAAACTCGCCCATAATTTGCATGCCCCAAACAGCAGGGAGATATCATGAGATCTGGTACTCCTGAGATTTCTTTGCTTTGGCAAAATATATTCCAGAATTCACTTGAAGAAAAGTTCACACATCACTACAAGTAAACTGTATTCAGCCAGAGAGTGAAGAAAGGGCACAAGATGACACATTATCCTGTGGTTTTAATATACTAGCTTTGCTCCCTTACCTCATTTGCAAAATTAGGCTTGGTCATAATCCTTCCATCAGTCTTTCCTGAAAATTAGGAAGGGCCCAAACCAGATTTTCCAATTAAAAAAATCTTCCCACACTTTTAAGAGATGTGAAAATGGATTTGCCAAATATTTCATTTAAAGGAGCTTTCTGAAGTACCGGCTTGGCATCTGAATGCTAAAATACTTCTTTGTAAGTGATTTGGGAGATGCTCTAGTGAATATTCCCCAGAAACACACACAGCCCAAGTGATCCCCTATTTCACCCATTCCTCAGTGAGGGAATGAAAGGGAATGTGGCCAGAAGGTAGATAAAGTTTAAAATACATGCTTTAAAAACAGCGCTATTTGAGAATACTGCTTCTTTTCCTGGAAATACTCGGGGATGATAAATAAAAGCAAGATGGAGCAAGGATACAAAAGTCTGCAAATGTCTTGGAGATGGGCACCTCCCATGCCTTCCACCAGCCCCTTTTCCCCCTGAGCTTGGCCAGGTCAGACCAAAGAAGTCCTCCAGGAAAGATGCTGAAACCCCCTCCAGGCAGCTCTGAGCCACTCACTGCTGTGCAGGAACCTAAATGGGATAAGCTGGTGTTTCTGCCTCTGCAGGGAGGACAGACCCCTGAGAACTCTGAATGAAGAGAGCAGAGCTGCAGAGAGGCAAGGCAGCAGGGCCTCCTTCTTGGGACTAGAGGAGAGCCATCCCCCGGACCATGCTGGACACTGGGGACCAGCCCCTCCACACCTCAGCCCACTCAAACCCACAGCGGGAGGCAGTCTTTGGGAGCTGTGTCCTGCTGGCTCCTAAGGCAATATTCCTTACTTATGGTCTGCCTGAGCATGTCAGCCTTGGAGCTGGGTGTGACAGCAGCACCCAGACAGCCCAGAGCAGAGCCCAAAGCCCCATCCTGCAGTGCCCAGGAAAGCCAACACTGCCCAAAGAGTGCGAAATTCAGCTGGACACGCTGAAAGGAAGAAGCCTCGCTATCCCCATTTTGCCACCGGGAACAGAGACACAGGGAAGCTAAATGCCTTAGTGCCTAAGGTCACATCAGAAGTCTGCGGCCAATCCCAGTCCCACGAGGCTCAATCCACCACCTGAACCACACACCAGCTCCTCTTTCATGTGGTGACCGCGCAGAAGCCGAAGAGCTGCTGATGTTTCACAAGGCAAAGCCACATCCTCGAGCCCTTCCTTGGCACACGTCCTGCGACAGCCAGCAGCTTTGAGACCAGCAGTGGAGCCTCATGCAGCACCTGGAGATCAGGGCTCGTATTTCTCCCCTTAGAAAATGCAGCCCCTTGGCCCCAGCCAACGCCAGGCTCTCCACCACCTCCTCTCCTTTACCGACAGTCTGCAAACTGGAACTCATTCAGCTGTTGCCATAACACTGTTGCCAAGGAAATACAACAATATGCTTATCAATAAAAAGCGTGGGGTGTGCACAGACAAACCGGTTAAATTCATGGGGCCTGGAGCTGCTCCTCCTGCTCTCCAGCTGTCCTAACCCACCTGTGACCTCCTCTGTGGCTTCAGACATTA
Organism: Origma solitaria; assembly: GCA_013397895.1. Lineage (NCBI taxonomy): Eukaryota > Metazoa > Chordata > Aves > Passeriformes > Acanthizidae > Origma > Origma solitaria. The sequence continues at coordinate 227,302 of VZRL01003358.1, forward strand.
GCACACGCACAAGCAGAGACACAGAAAGACTTCTTGGCCTGAGGAGCTTCCTCCTTCGTTCAGCCCAGCGCTGCAACAGACTGACCTGAGAGGCTGCATGGTCTCCAGACCCAACAGAACAACATCCTGAGGAACCTCCTCTGATCTCATGGACAACCCTGCTACGAGCAGCATGTTGGAGCAAAGATCTGAGGCCTTTTCCAGGGGGAACTGAGGCCCTTTCCAGACTGAACTCTGACTTCAATTGCTCCTTCACTGCCACAAAATGCTCCCTCCCAACAGGCAGCAGGACTGATGGGATCCGAGTGTCTCAGTCCCCATTTGGCCACCCCCATGGGGAGCAGCCCCTTTCTTTGCTACAGCTCCACAAACATGTGGAGGTCACTATCCATGCTTACAGCTTGTGATCCTGCAAGAAATTAAACAACTTGGTGCAGAAAAGTAGCAGATTTTGTACCAAGAGGCAGATTTTGTAAATCCATGTCTAGAGAAAGAAGCTGGAATGATTCACAGACATGAGGCTGGGCACAGCTGGCTCAGAGCTAGGGAACAAAGACCAGAACTTTGGTGCTAACACTGGAATTAACCAAATCGGGCTCCTGGAAAACCACCACTGGGGATTTCCCGACAGCAAAGGAGAAGGATTCCCAAATACACAGCAAATAGGAAATTCCAATACTGAATAAAGAAATATTAAAAAATTAAGTAATGATAAAAGAAATTGGAATGTCTGAAGAAAACATTTTTAAAAACCTACATACACATAATCAGGCTAGTAAAAATTTTGTTGCCAGCGTTACAATCTAAAAGAAAAAAAATGAAAATATGTTGCTAAAGCTCCTTCTCCACTCCAGAATAATCTCCAAGAGACTTTAGTTCTCTAATACTTGGGTAGGAAAAATTCTGACCAGTAGTGCTTACCATACTCTGAACTTTCCCCACCTACTGCTCTCTTTTGTTTTAACGCTTGCATGTTTTAAGAGACCTTACCTAGGCCTAGGGTTTTTCCCTGTATTTTTGTTAAACAAAATTTTAAAACCAAGCTACCTGAGTGCTCACATTCTTCCAAACAAGTTCACACAACCCTTCAAAATCAGAAAGAGGAAATAACCTAACTTGAGAAACAGGCTGAGATTTATTTTATTTTAATTATTAAAAATGGCAGTGTTAATTTCAGGACCTTCAATAATTCAGCTTAATTACCAAGGAGACAAAACTGTCAGACCAAACCCTGTAAAATATATATAAACAAAACAAAACGTATCAGTAGCATGCAGAACGACTGAATCTATTACCCTATCCCCCCATAAAAAACCACGCTGCCAGGCGCTGGCATGGCTGCAGGTAATAAAAGTGATGCTGATGGTTTCAGGAGGGAACAATGCTCCCACGTGCAGTTAGAAGCAGGTGACAGCAGCATCCTTTCTTCCATTCAACTGGGGTTTTTTTTAAAGCCATAGCCCCTCAGCCCCTCCAAACCCTTTTGTTCGGCAAACAAGGCACCCTGCACAGATGGCAGTGACTTGTGAGACAAATCGCTCTGATAATTGTTCATCCTGGCCGGGAACAGAGTGCACGGAGCCAGGGACCCTGCAAGGGGCACCCGCAGAGAGCGCAGGGCAAGGGAAAACTGAGGGAAAAAGGACCGTGCCCTAAAAGAAAAGCTTAGGTACCAAAAGGAGTTGAGTTGGCTGTGACAGCAACACACCCGGCATCTTTGCTCTGCCTTGCACGGGAAAGCTCTCGAGCACAAAGGAGAGCATCCTGCTCTTTATACAAACCAGCGCCTCCCTCCGCGCCAATCAGAGCCCCGCGTTCGCCCGCCTTGCCAGCGTGCTCATCCTGGTGCCAATGAAAGCAACCCCTCCATTTCATCTCATCATTTGTTTCTCCTCCCAAGCATATTCACGGGGGGAGGGGGAAACAGGTACGAGTGCCTAGGGACAGGACCCCAAAGAAATCAGTGTCAGCTTCTTGTCACCAGACCATACCTCAGAAAAATAAATGCCAAGTTAAATTCCATAAGCCGCCGTAACCACTGCAAATGCGGATTCCTGCAAACAGAAATACCATCAAAAAGGTCACATCAACAGCAAGTGTGACCTGTGCTTGGAGCCAGGCAGAGCCCTGCCCTTCTGCTTTGCTGCTCCTGCATCTGGAGGAAATGGACATCGGATGCCGCATCTCCATTTAGAAACAAAAAAGGAAATCTATGCCTTTTATTGAAGACGCCGCTGTGGAATTTGGTAAATGGATAACATGTTCAGTATCTACTAGCATGACTATAAACACAAAAAAACCAGAAAGGAAAAGCCTGCGGCAAGACTAATATTAATACCCAGTCATGTCACTCTAAATTAAGTTCATATCTAATGAGCCCATTTTCTCCTTGCACTGTCCACTGATGCTGTAAGCAATGTCCAATGAAAAGCATAAAATGCTGCTTCTGGAAAGCAATGATCTGTACTGGTGAATTTTGAACCGACCAATTATGAACATTATTTTTAATGGAACGAGCAGGGTTTCTACCAACTGTAGTTCGTCAATGCCAGAAAATGTCTGTGTCCACAAAATGTCCAGACACACTTCTCTCAGGCTGCAACCACTACTGCTATTACTTGATTTGCTATTACTATTATCTCTGTAAATATATACATACATATACATATATGATGTAAATATTATATATTTACATACACACAATATCCTGTGCACCCTAGCTGACAACCACTCTCACTCAGCACTACATTTGTATTGGGAAGGTCTGTTTCCCCAGAAAAGAACTGTTTCTCTAGATTATACAAAATCTGAAACTCAGTCAAATCTATCCAAGCAGCACCCTTCATTATTAGGCAGAATGTAATTTAACTCTGTTGCCCTAAAATCAACTTTGTAGCACTCAAACATGGAAAAACTTACATCATCCCCAAAAAGCGCTTATCTCCTGCCTGCAGAAGGTGTGGCAGGCAGAACCCAGAGCAATACTGGGCAGATCTCAAGCGAGTAGAGCAGGATAGCGCTGCGGCCAAGTGAACAAGTCCTGACACACAACTATCCCTGGAGGAGGTTACGCTACACCCGGATCCTCCACTACAGCCTTCATTCCCACAGGCAGCCATCCATCCCTGGGTTGCACTCCATGACAAGGTACAGGCACACCCTCCAAATCATTTTAATGAAAACTAGTTGAAGGGAGAAAGTTAACCTGCCTCCCCAATCTAGTTTGCTTTGTAGCCTTTATAAAATTCATCTTTGGATTGACTATATTAATGTAACCCATATGAGCCTGCATGGCTGGAGGCTTGGGGAGGCAGTGTGGGGCTCTGAAGCACAGGGAAGGGCAGCTGCTTTGCTCCAGAGGGGAAGAGTTGCCTCTCATCATGATGTCCTCAACACATTACTCTCCCTCCTTCCTCTTTTCCCAGGAAGAGATCACTTAATCCCAGTGATCTTACAGTGCGTGGTTGGCTGATTCTCATCCCTTCCCAGGGAGCTCTGGAGCATACAATCATGCCTAAGGAGCTTTCTACATCAATTCTGAGTTAAGAAGACCCAGAAATAAGCAGGACCACCTTCCCATATGGATATGGCATAGGTCCACCCTTCTCAGCCAGGGAGAGCACACTAATAATGGGTGATCAAACCCAAAATATAGATCAAAAGCCATCTTAGCCAGTGTGAGGAACACTCAGAGAGGCTCAGCAACAACCTGAGAGCGAGTTTTGAAGCCAGGCATAGGCCTGTCCTTTCCAAATGCATCAACAGTTGTGCCTACACTGTTGGCGCAGCTTGCCCCACAGCTTTGGTCTGCCTTCATCCAGCACTTTGTCAGGAACGTCTCATCTTCTGTCCAAAACCAACAAACACACAGTCGCAGGCCAAAACATTAATCCCAGTGGGATGTTGGATAGAGTAGGAAGACTGTGTTCATCTTCCATCCTCCTTTCCTTCTACTGCCAGAATTTTCTTACTGCTTTCTCCCTGTTTCACATACCAGATATTTCAAGGAGGGACAGTGAAGGAGCAGAGAAAGAAATATGCACAAAGGGACAGTCCATTTCTCAAAGATTTTTGCACACATGTTAAATTCTCCATGAATATTTCTCTCAAAACATTTAATTAAAAAAACCCAAAAACTCTCAGATTGGACCTGTATTTGAAACAAAATAAAATCTCTCTGTTGGGGTGGGAGAAGGGGGAGAAGAAATGCTCTGAGCCAGTTCAACTTCAAAGAAATAATGCTGTTGTTTCAAAATTACCCATCCTTCTGAAGTCAGCCAGTCAGGAGTGATTCTTTCCAAACCTATCTGCTGTGTTTTCTTCTCACTGCTTTAGCACGGTTTTACAGGAGAGGGAGGGCATACAAGAAAAGTGAGCATTTTCAGGAGGTATTTGAGTCCCGCATGACCCTCACCCCCACATTCACACACCGCAATGTGATACAATCATTTTATTACCACTTTAGCTCCACTAAATCCAATTTATCCACCAGGCCATAAATCTTGCTGTGTATAGCAGCAGAGCCTTGGTCTCAAGCTCCAAGAGATGCTTCACCAAGTAATGAGTGTCCCAACCGGGTTACTATTTAACCTGCAGAGTGGCAGGGGAACAAACGGCCGTCTGCGTGTCAGCGTGTGCGGCTCCAAATGGCAACGCAGCAGATGATTGAGACCCAAATGTTTTGCAAATACAGCGGAAGAAAAAGAAAAATATTTGTATTCAGCAGCTCCACCAAGTCTGTATAAACACTCCAAGGTCAAATCCACACGTGGACTGCTGAATGATCAGTCATGTGTTATGAAATTCTCCCTCCAAAACCCTCAAGTTTTAAGAGTGTCTGGCAGAGACAAAAGACCTGGTAGGAAATCAAATCTGTTTCACAGGGTAATTATCTTCCATCTTTTACAACTGTTGCCAGAACTGGGGAAAAAAAAAAAAAAAAAGAAGGGAAATTAGGATTATCGCCTCCAAATGCTGCAAGAAGAGCCCTGTGTCCTCTTGCACCATCACCATGCCTGGCAGCCTCACAAGGCTGAGCGCTTGCACAACTCCAGGGCTGGCACCCAGCCCACTGGTTCAGGGATGGGAAAGCATGGAAGTGGCATCCATCAACAAGCAGAGAGAAAAATGCACAGGGGTGTGATCCCAAACTCTGGGAAAAAGGCTGGAGGGCTCCTTTACTCATTCCTTTGCCACAGGTAATGCCAGTTGGGGCACGGGCTTGATGCCTGCTTTGGGTAAGCCGCTTGGCTGCAAGGTACCTGTTGGCCATGTTTTGGGAGCTTGCTTTGTTTTATCCTTTATTCTAAGTGTGAATGTAGGAGCTGGCTTGACTTTGATGCTGGAATTCCTGGACCAGGACAAGCAGACTGGTGGCAAGGAACGAGAGGCTGGTAAACAACCAGTTTTGCCACTGAAGAAAACGTGCTGGGTAGCTGGACCCTTCCATGTGACCCTGTGAGGTCTATTTTGAGCCCAAGCATAAACTGCGATTCCAAGGCTGAGGAGGTCCCTCAACCCATGTCCCACTAAGAAATCAAGGAGGGTCCCTTGGTTTGGTTTCATTGCACAAGGTATTCCCCCTGCCCCCACTCTGACAGTTCCTTATGAAATCAGCTGAAGAACAAGCAGCAAAGAAAAAAATTAATTCCTAAAGCAATGGCAACCTGCCAAGTTTTGAAAGAGGCAAATATCGAGTGGCTCTCTGGAAACTCGGGTAACTCGCTGCATGAGCCAAGGGAAGAAACTAAGTACTCTCCTCTCCCTTCCCTCAGCCTCCTCCTTTTCATGCATTTCCACTCGATAACAAAAGATACTAACAATCGAAATGGCAGTCGGGACTACAAAAGCAAGGACCTGCTCATGGATACTTCAGGGACCCCACAGCCCTGCCAAAAAACTCATCCCAGGCTGCAAACTCTGCTTGGCCATGTGGGAGCCCCAAAGGCACCAGTCCCTGCGCCAAGGCGGTTTCTCCGTCTCTGAGGCCAGGCCATGAGGCATGTGTGCTGGCATGATGCTTTTCTCAAGGGGTTTTTTATTCTCCACAGAGATGGACACACCGAGCTCCTGGTGAGCAGCACACAGCTCCTCCCTCTCAGCTTGGCATCGCCCTCATGCAGCCAGCTGGTTTGGGGCATAACGCTTCAAAAAAAAGGAAGCACATTGATTTGACAGTCCACTGGGGAACAAGACTTCTCTGCAGCCTAGAAAACATGACCTACAAAGGATGACTGAAGGAACTAGGTTGTTTAGTCTAGCGAAGACTGAGGATAGACATGATAACTATATCTAAAATACATGACGAGTTGGTGGAAAGAATAACCTCTTCTCTTTTTCCACAACAGACTGGACATGGCACAACCAAACCTAAACTGCAGTGATAAAGATTAGGGTTAGAGATTAGAAAAAGCCTTCCATTTGGGAATGACAGTGGCAGCCTGGAAGCCACTGCCTACTGAGGTTATGGAATTGCCATCTGTGGAGGTTTTAAAGACCAGGCTACATAAACAGTTATTTAGATATGAGGTGGTCTTGCCTTAGGGCAGACAGATGGGCTAAATGACCCCTGGAAGACTCACATCCTGTTACTGCTTAATCAATTAGAAACAGTGGTTCACAAGTCAATATCACAATTTTCAAATCAATCGGTTCGTTTAAGGCTAGTTATTAGCGTCTGCATATTTTGTGCTAAGCCCAGTCCTCCCAGAACTACTGCTCTGTACGAGGCTGGTCCCAGACTCCTACCAACAAAACAGGCAACCACAGGAGCATATCTGCTTTGCACATTGTTTTCCATGAAGTGGAGGAGGTCCAGAGTAGCTGGTCTCTGGACAAGAGACAAGATTTCAAGGACAAGATTTCCAAATGATGGTGGAGCTGACAGAGGATCCCACAAGACTCTGAAGCATAGCCACTGCTCTCCTGAACTGGTGTGCCTTGCTCAGCCTGTGACTACTGCAGCCCCAAGTCGTGCTCACAAACAGAGAGGTTTTGAAAACAATTTTCAAATCCCCATAAACATTTTTGTTGCCAGTCACCGAAGCCTGTAAGCTGACTTTTGTAATCCCAAGGAGTATATTCTGTCTCCTGGTACATGCATACACCACAGATACATAAGACATAAAACATGACAAGTAACCATCAGGGGAAAAAACCCCAGTGTCTAAGCAGACATCGAAAATGTATTAAGCTTCTGAACCCAGCTCTCGTGTGACCTGCATCTGCCTTAGTTTCACCTCCGAGCAGAAAGTCTCCAGTTAAACCTGGGCATGAGAGGAGACTCAAGACTATTCCACCTCCCTGTGCCAAAAACCAACATGGAAGGTCCAGCCTGGATCCTGGTTAAAGACAACAGAGATGGGCCAGGCTTCGCTTCCCACCACAGTGCACCCCCAAGCCACCAGTCAGCATTTCAGCTGAAATCCTGACTTCCCTTCCAGCTCTCTGCCCCTGAGAGCATCATTTCTCCCTTCCACGGCATGGCAAGGGGCAGCTTGCACTGGGGAATACACATTTTTGGAGCCAAGGGGCCAATTCAGTTCAATAAACCAAACAACCTCTTCCTTAAAACCCTCATTTCAGAATGTGCACAGCAGCCCCAAACACACGACCACCTGGATGGTACAGAAATGAGTGGTAAACAAGCCACTGGCTTATATGTACCACCAGAAATCAGGTACTGTGTAAACTGATTAAGGTCTGGCTTTAACAAGGGGCATAAGGAGACATATTTAGCATCTTATTTTAATCCTTCTAAATTGTAAGCAGTTTTTCAGCTATATTAATTCTTTGAAGCGAGTGGTTCTCCACTAATCATCCTGGTTTATGTTTACATTATGAGGTGTAATGATGCATCTCAGGAATGTTATGGTATTAGTTAAATTAACTAAGACAACTCTGCCTGCAAACTGATGAATTTTAATGTGTCAACATCAGATATGAAAACGCAGTTGTGTGGGTCTCCAGATTCACATGACCATATGGTTCAGAATTCTAATTAATTCCTTTGGATTTCATTTCACAAAACTTACAGCTACATTAATTCAATATTTTTTTCAGAATTTTGGAGAAACATATATATTGCCAAGCTGTGAGTTTTCAGCTCACAGTAAGTGTTAAGTGTAAGAAAAACCTTTCATTTCCCCTTTTCCTGATAACCTTGTATTACCTCCCTGTGGGCTGGCATTCTTCCCAAACCAGAGGTCAGGTGGAGCTGTTCTGCCCCAAACAGTCTGCAAAGACCCACTTTGCAAGAGCCATAAAGGTTTATTACTAAAAACAAACTCGTTTTCAAATTGTTATGTGCTGTGGGCAATCAATCAGACAAACTCTCCGGGAGGAAATGCAATCCAGGCTTCTGAAGCACAGTGATTGTGACAAGTAGGGATAGCACAGACCCTGGAGCCTGGCACTGCTATCATCACTGCAGACCATCACAGTCATATGAGCATTGACAGAAGATTTCCAGCTCCGTGGGGCGTTGCACAGTGCATGGGTTTGCAAGTTCCAGTTTGGGGACAGTGGTATTTTCTCTTCTTTATCTGACCCCATTTCTTAATGATCCACATTCAAGATCTCCCTCTAGGCAACGAAGAACATTTACTTGTGCTTCTCATTAGTTAAACCAAATCTGAATAAAATGAAAGCACAGAGCACACTCATCCCAGAGCTCAAAACAGATCTGCTCAGACATACATGCCATCCACTGTTACTTTAGAAAAAAATATTTCAGCACAGAAACTAATAATTCTCGAGACCTCCATGGTGTGAAAGGAGCAACTACAACATCACTCCGTTGCTTTCTGAAACGTGCAGAGCTTTCAAAAGCCAGGTACACTAACAACAGCCCTCAGCAGCCTTGAAAGACCCCCACGAGTGATCGTGGCAGGCAGTGGTTCATGCCCAGTAGGCGAAGGCTGCTATCTGAAAGCTCACTTGGCATGGCTACATTCAGGTAGGATTTCTCCTGACACAGTTACACATCCTCACAGCATGGCACGAAAGGATGGGCTTGAGAGGTTTAAAGATTTAAGACGTTCCTCTTCCTTCACAAGAGTAGCAAGTAACTACAGGCACTATCAATTTAAAAGCTCAGCTCTGCAAGAACTAAACACGCTCAGCTTCCCATCTACAGTGCCCGGCGGGGGGAAGGTTTTAAAGCGTCAGACAATGTTTGTTCCATTTTTGAAAGGGTCAAGAGGACCCACGATTGGGATTGCCAGATCTGCAATTTCTTGCATCCCTTACTTCAGAGAATTGCTAGGGAAAATGTGAGCACAAAAACCCCAATGCAAGTGCAGAATTCCTGGCTGCACTCCCCAAGGTGGTATTACAGAAGCACTGGTGATACAACACACAGTGACAATGGGGCTCTAAATAAAAACACTCTGGAGCAGTCATAGTATTTTTGCTGCCACAAGGGTCAGTGCCTGCTTTATGTCTGAGACTGGACATTAGCCAACTGATAGAGCAAATAATTCACCGAAATACCTAAGCAGTGGACATCACTATCAACGAGCATTTAGGTACTCAACTCAATTTTCCTTCAAGGGGTATGAGGCACTTTGACATCACTGAGAATTTGGGCCACAGACCTACTATCCCAAAACTGGGTTACTTCCACACTTGCACAGGAGTGGGTAAGAAAACATCAGAAAGCAGCAGGGCAAAGGGCCATTTCAGCTAAGGCAGGAACACAACGAGAACTCAGAATCCAATTTCCCATTCTCTCAAAGGGACTAAAACCACATCAACACAAGCCACCAGCCTCTCCACGCTGCTCCCCAAGGGGGAGAAGCTCACCTTTGCCTAGCCTGAATCAGATTTAGCACCATCTCCCCTTGGCCACCTCTTCAGCAAAAGAAGTGGGTGAGAGAAGAAAGCCTTGTCCCAGAGCTGAAGGATGTGACCAGGGGCTGGGAATGCCACCTGGCCCTTAAGCTCCCTCCTAGCCCCCATCCTCAAACCCAGTTACAGACCCAGCACCTTGCTTCTGGAGGGATGCAGGTAGCCTGACTTCAGCAAAATAAATTAATAGATCTGTTGAGTTGAAAAGGTTCAAACTCCCTCTTTCCACCCCCAAGAGGTGAAAATTACTTGCATGGTCATATGAAAGGGACATCTTCGGGCTTGTTTTGAAGATGCAGTTCATATTAAATGGGAGTCTTAGAGGGAGGGAACAATGGTGGAAAACAAAACCCCAGAAGTAGTGAAAAGAGCATTTCTGAAGTGAAACAGCTACACAGTTTCATCTCACGAACCTCTATAAAAAGATGCTACTAATGCACAAGACTCTATCTCTGTAAATGCTGCGTGACAAGCAGTCAGACAGAGCTGATGATCATTTACATAACAACAAAACCCCAGGAAAAATTGGGAAGAAACCCCAGATTGCAATCCTAATCCTGCTAGCAATCTTTCGCTTAAATATTATTATGTAGTTGTTATTTGCATTGTAAGCCTAGTCACAGACAGACAAGTCTTGTCTGAGCTGCTGTTCAGACACAAAATAAAGTCAAGTTTTTCATCCCCAAGTGACTGCAGATATCACAGCTAAAGCAGGGACACACAAGGGACTGTGGCAGCCTCACAAGGGCTGCCTCCCTCTTTCTGCTCAGATAATAATCACACCAAGTGCACGAGAGCCTGCAGTGATACCCACTGTGGTAGAGCAGCCCAACCTTGGGCTGATAACCCATCCCACCTTCCCCATGTCCATAGCAGGGATCTGCCCACGTTTTCCTCGATTTGTGCGTAACCCCTAGCTGTTATTCCTCTTGTGGAAGTGCTTAAAGACTCCTAAAGTGCTTACAGCCCCATCACCCCAGGCACCATAAAAGCAGGGAGCCCAAGGTCAGTTCCCAACCACAGAGACAGGTGAGAGTGTAGACATTAACCACGGTGGTCTCCAAAACCCCGGGTGACTCCCAGAACAGCTTTAACTCAGCCTGAGAACAGCAGATGACAACTCACCCCACACAACTGGAGAGGCTGGTTTCTGAATTACTCAAAGAAAAAAAAAAAAAAAAAAGAAGAAAAGAAAGTGATTCCCATATCAATTAAAAACTTGTTCTAAGTGGCTGTTAAGGAAGAATTTGCTTTGTGTTCCACATTTGTGTGAAAGCAATATAGTTTTATGACAAGAGATTTCTTTTTTAAGGCCCTGGGGCTTTTGTATTGAAGTTTTTCACCCCATGGTAGGACAGTGGCAGTGAAGCAGAACGTCACAGACAAATAAGGATGTGATGTGCTGAAATGCTGCCATCAGATGAGGGAGTTGGACATTCTTCAGTTCTGACACTGAAATGCTGTTTATTAAGGCTTGGAGAGTAATTTTCTATAAAAATATAAATTTTATTCAAATCCCAGAGCAATCTATAAGCCTGATGCTAGCAGCCACCCTCATATAAATCACTGACTAGGCTTTGATAGCAATCTCATTAGCTATTGTACCAGGAGCTCAAGTACACATTGATGAGTGCTGCAGATCACTACCTATCTTCCCACATCTATTTGAATAGGTGGAACATGCAAAAATAAATCTCCTGCAGGCTCTGAAAAGACCCAAGATGCTTCAGAAAAGGCTTCTCATCACCATTTTTTTCAAATGCAAGCAAAAGAAAAAAATCCACTGAAGTCTCTACTCTTCCACTGAAGAGATCACAGCTGTACTGCTGGCCTCTTTCCTAGTACTCAGCGAGTGGTCCTTTCTCAGACAACATCCCTGCTGATGCAAGGGGAGATGGAGGTGGACCCTGACCTGGGAGATCACCCTCCACCTCCAAGGCAGACGGATCCTGCAGCACGCCTGCAGGCACAGCTTACACAAATGCCTGGGAGAGTGAGTTTGCACACCCTGAGCCCAAGGAAAGCCATGTCTGACCATATCTTTGCCTTCCACTTAGTTCTTAGATCTTGTCTGCATTTTCCTTTCTTCTAGATTAATTTGCTGATATTCTTCCCCCTTCACATCTTCATTTCTTGCTGCTTCTCTGCCTTTTTCTGCTGCTGTTTCTGCTTTGCTTTCACTTCAGGTATGCATATTTATATGAGCAAAATCACAAATACCTATTTCTCCCTTTATAACAAAATACAGAATATCCTGCCCCGGCAGGTCAACTGCTGGCTCTGGCCAAGGAATGTGAAGAGTCTATCCAGGCAATCTGTGCTCCACTAGCAGATCAGCAGAGCTACTTATGAGCTGGTCCCATCCTGCAGGCAACAGCAACTTCTTCCACGCGGCCAACCATCTCCAAAGAGCCACTTTTCTGCCCAAAGCCTCATCTAAACACAGACAAGTCACATCACCACAACAATGCCAGGGCAGCCAAGGAGGAAACAGCCCCTTCCATCTGTGCTCTGATGCCATCACAGGGGTGTACACACGTGTTCACCGCCTCCACCACACGGCTTGTACCGAGAACAGCAGTGCACACCATGTTCCTGAAGCAAAGCTACACCTCAGACAGGAGCAACTGCACAGCGGAGAGCAAACAAACACCAGAAGCAGGCACCAAACCCACAGTGCTGGGTATGTACTGCAGTGATGACACACCTTGGGAGGCTCCCGATCCTGGAAGCGTGTGAGAACAGAGCAGGACTAGCACCGCGTGCTCTTCCTCCGCTCCCAGCTCTCCTTTCAGAGAGGAACCAGGGGACACACCACAAGAAGAGACCCAAAAGCATCAAATGAGCCACAGCTAAAGGGTGAGGATTTCCTGGAGACTTTTTGGAGGGGGGGTACAACTCTTTTGGGGAAATGATAATTTGTTTCAAATAGCAAATAAATAAAAAAATTAATGTGCCCAATTTTTAATTTTCATTTGATCAGATCAGCTCTTCAACTTGAATTGTGTCTGTTTCAGCAATGGGACCGGGCACTTGAGACCAGCACTGACAATAGCCCTGCTTCCCACCAGCAGCAGCAGACAATGTGCTATTTCGTGTCGAGACATTAAGCAGATTAGCAGCAGCAGCCTGTTTGAACCCGTTTGTGCTGGCTTGGCTCCGGGGAAGGCTCAGGCTGAGGGAGCAGTTCCAGTTTGGCCCCACAAGTACAACTCCAGAGCCCAGCAGGTGCTAAAGTCCATCCCAGAGCAGGTCATGGGCACATTCTGGCAGCTTCTCAGAGGGATCAGCTTGCAATCCCAGATCGAGGGATGGCAATTCAGAGCTTGAGGGCCACCCCTGATACACAGCAAGCTCTGTGGGGTACAAACAGGACCAAAACTTTCAATGCAGCCATTGGAAACCCAACCGTGGGTAATGCCCAGGGCTGGCTCACTACCCCCAAGCAAGGACCATTAAATACCTCCACCTGCACTACAGGGAACTGCTGTTTTTTATTGCTGCCCGTGGGATCAGTCCTGCACAAAGCCTGGAGAAAGCCTGACTCAAGTAGCTAACAGGCCTACTGATGCCTAAAACAGCAGCTTTGTGCTTCTATGAAATATGTGCGGCCTCCTGGAAAGCATGAGGAGGAATAGAGAAATAAAAACATCCCTTATCACTTAGGATGCTTTAGCAGAGATTAGATAAATCAGATGTGTTTCAAGGCAGGAACCCAGGCTGGCAGGGGAATCTGTGAGAGCATCCCTGACAAGCTGGGAGGTTATGGACAGTGCAAGGAGTCACTCTTCATTTCCCCCATTACAGGGAAGAAAAATCTTGGATTTTTTTTCCTGTTGTCACCCAAGGCCATGCTACTGCAACGAATTAGAACCATTGAAATTCTTCTTTCCCACCTAGTGCCAAGAAACTAGCAACCCAGGATGGACACCTTGACCCAAATATCTGTTTTTCCAGCCCTCATGTCTGCTTTGCAAGACCCTCATTGCAGCAGAATTAAAGCTCTTTATTGCTCAAAGCAGAGATTGCCTAATCAAAGCACAGGCTAACCCTCCTCAAAGGCATCGTGCTCAAGACAGCTCCAGAAGTAGCCCTAAACTCAGCAATAAAATAATCAGAGGCCTCTACCCAGGGCCCAGCACCAGGCATCAGAGGAAGCAGAGGGGCAGGCAGCTGCAGGAGGTTACCAAGGTCAGTCTCCCCCCAGACCAGGCTGTCTGGGGAGCAGTTCTGCTCCAAAACAATTGCTCCGGTCCTCTTGCTCCTGACAGCCTTGCTCCATACTTTAAACCCCTGCACTCCCCCACAGACTGCTGCTCCTTGAGGGCTCTCCCTCACCCTGTTCCAGTTTCATCCACAAAGAGAATAAAGTCAGAAAATGCTGTGCTGTGGTGAAAGAGTACGAATGGATATGAAAAGTTTTGCAGGAGAGGCCAACACTTGGATACTTTTCCCCTGTAGCATTCCTAGATGCAGAGCATCACTACCAGTTTCCAATTCTGACACTTACTCAGTTCTTGCACCTCCATCTCATCCAGCAGGTTCAATGGCCAGGCCACAGAGGACATGGAAAGCCAGCTCAGGCAAGAGCCAACTCTGCTGGCTTGTAGCAATGAGAGCGTTTGCAGGTCCAAACGCTGCAGCTCTGACTCTCTGGCTTGCTCTGCAAATCAACCTTTCTGTGTTGGATGGACTTTCTAGCAGAACAAGCTTGGTTTTCCTTCGGGTGCTTTCACAGTCCCATGGCCAAGATTATGAGATGGCTGTTCTGAGAGAATTACAGCTCCAGAAGCATTTTCATGACCCAGTCATCTCAGCAGCAGCAGCTGCACAAAGCCTGAAAGCACAGCTGGAAAGCAGCATCCTGGCACTTGCCTTGTGGCTTCCTACGAAAGCTTCCCTTTCCACCTCCTTCACCACAGGAAAACCTCACTTTCCACCTCATAGAATAGCAAAAGCTGCCAGTGAGAGATTCCTGAAGGAAATAAAACTAACACCCATTCCAGATAAATAACTTCAAGGATTGGTTACGCCAGGACTTTTTCAAGCATCCTTACTGAGGATTTCTTGGAGGGGCCCCGACAAGGACTTTCCCAAGCATCCCCAACAAAGACTCTTCCAGACATCCTGACCAAGGACTCTTCCCAGTGTTCCCGCCAGCAGTGAGGGGCTGAAGCAGGCCACCAAGCAGCCTGCCCTACCTAATATTGAGCACCCCAGCAGCAGAAGGACTCCCCTGTGCCAGCCTGCAGCAGGGCAGGATCCTCTGGCCACACTGGAGCAACACCACCACGAAACAAGAGCTCAAACCAACAGAGAGTTTAGGCTTCTGCCACTTATTTCCATATAAAGACTATTTAAATGCAAAGGCTTGTAACTACCTCTTTGTTGATCATTTTGCAACAGGATGAATACACGGGTGAATACAGAGGGAAAGCAAACAGAAGGACTCTGCTTTGTCACTCATCCTTTTTCAAGTGGCACATCTGGATCCACAGCTCGGCAACTGGGAATGACACCCATGCAGGGAGGGTTCTGGTGACAACTGTACAAAACAAGGAAATTTGTAATGAAAGATAAAAAATTCTTCCCTAACCTACGAACTCCATTCAGGAAGGTCCCACAGCACCAAACAAATGTTTCAGAGCACTTCTTCCCTCTCTCTTGAATACCACTCAGCAAGAAAGTGTCTGCAATCAAGAATTTCTTTTACCCTTGATGGCAAACAAACAATGTACACTCACTATTTTTAGTTGTGACCTCGGATACTTAATGACTTCAAAACATATGCTTAATTCACACATATGCAAGCAAGAAAAATTACTCATAGGCAATGAATAACAAATGTTTGACATTTAAATGTGACTTATTTGTAAGAGTAGTTAACATTTGTATTAATTAAGGCACACTCGATGCAAGATTGTTCTGTGTCATTCATCCTCGTGTGTGTGAAGATTGTTGTCTACTTCAGAAAAAAACCCATGAAAATTATGTGTAATTACCTGCCTGTACTTTCCACATGAGTATCATTAAAGACAGCAGAATGCCATTGCATTTTAATGCAATATTCTAATTGAAAAACTCACAAAAAAGTCAAGTTGTGAATGTCATCAAGATCACAGGCCTCGGTGCACAGAAGCAAAGTATATCTAAAAATCATCTGGTATGAATGGATTGACAGCACTATAACCCTCTGAAAAAATTCTATCACTTTATCACATTTTGGGCTACGTTTGAGTATGCCCAGCTCTAATTGGATCACGCAGATATCTGGATTGGTGCTTTCACCTTTCTGGAGCAGAAACAGCAGTTAATAAGGCTGGGACACAAATGGCAGAGGGTGAGCTTTAACCCAGCTTTAATCTGCACCAGGGAAAGAAAACTGGATCAACCAATATTCCCTCACCAGGAGAGAGCATTTTCTGGGTGTCTATTTTCCAGTAGAAGGAGATGTGCCTAACAAGAACAAGAGGAAATGGCCTCAAGTTGCTCCAGGGGAGGTTTAGACTGGCTTTTAGGAAAACCTTCTGCACCAAAAGGGTTGTCTAGCATTGGAACAGGCTGCCCAGAGAAGTGATTGAGTCACCACCCCTGGAGGTATTTAACAGAGGTGTAGATGAGGCACTCAGGGACATGGTTTAGTGGTGGACTTGGCAGTGCTGGGTTAAACATTGGTCTCAATCATCTTAAGGGTCTTTTCCAACCTAAAGGAGGCTGTGATACTATGATAATTAATTCTAGCTAAACAACATCACTGTCTGTTTTGTAGCTGTGAAGTTATAACTGGACCAAGCCCACCAAAGAAGATGGGACTGAGGTCCTTGGAAATCAGGCAATGCCACAATTTATTCTTTAGAAAGGAACACTCAAGACACTTCCCTTCCAGAAACATAAACTTTCCTAAAGAGCTTCTACCGGCACAAATAAATAAACAACAATGTTGCTGTGGCTGCAACCACCCCAGCTTTTAATTAAATTGCAACTGAACAAACAGCTTGAAAGCTGCAGTGCCGGGATGGCCGTAACCCGCTCCTGCTGCTGCCCTTTTGGCTTTGCGCTCCCAGGGTCAGATTCTCGGCATACCCTTGCCTGCAGCCCTGCCTTTTCTTTGAAGCTGCACAAGCTCCAGTTCTGTTGGGGCTCTGGAGGTTTGTTTTTACCGTAAGGGCAACATCACACCTGGCACGCACCCGGCTGCAGGTGGGGATTTCCTTACCCTCCCTGGGACTGGAGAGGTGCTCAGTGGAGACAGCTCCCAGGAGCTCAGAAAAAAAGGCAGAAAGCTTCAAAAAGGTATTACATTAATCTCACAAGTTGCTTCCTAGCATCATTCATTACATTCTAGGAGAGACCTTGTATTTTAAACATCTAAAAATGGATCTATGGCCTGGCAGCATGAATTCATCACGAGCACAATTCCACCAGCAACAAATTTGCCTCCACGCCGCTCCCTGCTCTGACTCTGTCAAACCCACCTCTTGCCTCTAGAAAAGAAAAACCCACCAAAAAAAAAAAAAAAGCACCACACCTTTGTAGCCTTATCTTTTAATACAACAGAGTACGCTGTGTTTTATTTTAACAGCTCAGGTTTTCAAGGTTTACCACCCTGGATTGCATTATCAGATCTCCCTCAACCCGGCACTGAGAGAAAAAAAACTGTACTATTGAAATGCAAGTACTTTATAGTGACTGTGCATTGTTCATAACAGATCAGGGATAGCTTTTCCATTAAAAAAAAAAACAAACCAAACCAACCCTAAGATACCAGGCATCATTTTCACTTCTTTATTAAGCCAAGGATCTGTTAAAGTGCAGATTTCCCCCCTGTGCCAATAACACCTGGCAGTATATAACACACTAAGCATTTTTACTGTAATGACACTTCCACTGAAATTCATGCAGGCATTTGATTACATTTCCAGAGAGGTGGAATATTATTCAGTGAGGGAACACAGATATGCTGGGAGGTGAGAAGGGGTAGAGGGAAAATTGCAGGCAATTAGTATTTCCTTGACCTAACTGTAATTTGTGAATTTGTAAAAGTCCTCTTTCTGAACTGGTTAATTTGATCCAAGAACAACTCACAAGTGTCTGTTGCATTCCTGCCCTCACAAACACAGACCAGCACACTCACATGAGTCAAGCCCAGAAGAAAAGCAATGCCAGTCTCCTCTGCCCCCTGCACTTACCCCAGCAGTGGGCAGTCCCCTCCCACACCACCCGGGGAATCCTGGGCTCCCTGCAATCCGATCAAGGGCTGATGCTCTCAGCATCAGGAACAAGGGAGGAGACTTCAAGCCACTAACAATACCCTTCAAAGAGAAAACATATTTTCCCATGGTTTAAAATTACCATCTGAACTTTAGCAGAAAAGTGATAGTGGTGCCGTAGCCAGAGGTACCAGATAGCATTATCCCATCCCCTGTCACATGGGAATGTGAGCTGCAGCCCCACCACAGGTAATCCACATTCTCAAAATACACTGCTGACCTACGGGCCCAGGTGCCCCATCACATAGGTGGTCTGCTTCTTCACAGGAATGCAACTGGGATTTCTTTGCTTTCACGTCTTCTCTGCTTGAGAGGGTTTTTGTGGTCCCACCACACACATGAAATGGGGAAAGAGGGGCTGGGGCTTGGGGAAGAGGAGGTGGCGGTGCTCAGGTGAAGCCTGCAGAAAGGGTAAGAAGTTCCTACGACAAGATAAACAGTGATCACTTCTTAACAGCTTAGACACAGGACACCACTTCTCATGCGAATGTATTTACACTTAAATAATACATCTCCGTGACTAAAGGCAAGGAGTAATCAAAAGCTGCCATTTCAGCTGTGCACTGCAAAAGTAAACCTCCCCCAAAAGTGAAATGCTAGAGGAAAGAGAGTGAGATGCTTTGATTTATAGGTTTCTTTTAAAATTCGTGGTGGGGGAGTTCTTCCAGTAGCCCTTGAGAAGGTCTCTGTTTATTTGAGGAGCTCACAGGAGCACAGCCACAGCACAGACTCCTGGTCAGCCCCACAGCCCACATGGGGCCCAATCTACTCTATCAGTATTTATTTACCTTCAAATACAAAAGGAAGGCTATCCAAACAAAAGTTGAGTGTGTCCAGCAGATAATTAAGTACGCTAATGCACAAATCTATTTAGATAAGAGTGAGCATATTGGTACAATCAAAAGGCAGGTCACAGCTTATAATCCATTCTCTGTATAAACAAACACCACCAGTGCCCCTCACACCAGACTTGTACTTAGGGAGCAACATCCTCTCCCTCCTGAAACCCTGAGCAGTGCAGGATTTTGGCAGTGCATGGGCAAGGACACTGCATTTGAGCTGCTGAATGCACATCTTTGCAGGTATTCAGCACTGGCTGAACAACTCTGTGCTTTGGCCCACTCCCCACTGTGTGCTCCTGAGTGTCCAAGCCCCTGGAGCCCCAGCCAGCGGCAATCCATGGAGCATCCTCACGGAGCTGTCACTGCTGGAATCATGCAGGAGGGCACCAGCAGGCATCACAGAGCCCAAGCAACTTCCGGCCCAACTGCTCTAATGAAATCACAGCTTATCTCTTTTTATTGTTCTCTGTATACCTGCTCTGTTTTCCTGTACATAAATTATTCTTCACTTCCTTCCTGAAACAGCTATTATTTAACAGCATAGCTGGCATTAACTATTGTATCACATTCCCCCAGATATCCATTAGTGCAATGATAGAGTGCAATACCAACACAAAAAAACATGCACAAACACTCCCTGAACTAAACCATTGCGAGGCAGCCCTTTCAAACAGAAGAGGCAACATAAATAGAAGAGATCAGAAGACTAACCAGGACATGGTACAGCACGGACAGATTACTTCTTCCAATTTATAAAATTAAAATATATGGGCTATAATTAATTATTGTTCTGCTTGTTCTGGACATATCTATTCTGCTTGTTCTGGACACATCTAACCCTGAATGGTCAAAGAGGGATATTGCTTGGATTTCCCCACAGTTATCAAGGGGTCAGGCAAGGCTTGCTTTGGATTCTCTCTGTCTCTTGAAATCTGTTTATATTTAATCATAATTCAAATTATATGAGGCAGCCCTCTCACTTAACCCAAAGGAGAAACACTGGACTTGGGCTGGAAAAGTGTCCTCCCTAATATTTCAAGGTAGAGGTATCTCCTCATCTATGGATATTTTTGCACACAAAAAAGTCAACTAAAATAATAATTTCAAGCCCTGGCTGATCTGAACTAACACATCAGCTATACAATACATGTAAAATGAATGTTTTATTTTACAGACATCCTTATTTAGATTCCAGTCTCATTTCAGCCTCTGACCCCAAAGCAGCTTTCAGTGGATGATTCCTCCACCCTAAGAAAGTTACACTGACTTCCAATACCCACACGAAACCACTGGTCTCTAATTAGGAATTCAATTGAATTAGTATTTTAATGAGCCCCAGAAAGCTGCCTATAGGCATGGATTTATCTAACTAAGGCCACAGTGTCTGGAGATTAGTGAACAAAGTATTCCCCCAACCCTACAGTGCTGGGGAACCCCCATGGCCGCAGGAGGCTGAGGGTGCAGCACCGCCAGGAAAGGAGCTGCCAGCAGGAGATGAGAAGCCCCCTGCTCAGTAATCCTCCTCCCTCCCTCCTCCCAGGACATGAATGCTTGCTCACAGGACCAATACAAGCTGTTATCTCAAGTGTCTTGGCTTGTGCTGTCCTTACCGCCAAGGAAGTGGGTGACAAGGAGTCACACCACCACCTTCTGAGACAAGAGAGCAAACAAGAAGTTCCTCTTTTCTGAGGTAGAAGGCTTTAGGCTTCTCTCAAGGCTTTAGGTGCAATCCTGCTCTAATCAGCTCCAGCAGCAGCTATGGCATAGGAGGTGTCTACAGCAGCAGTAATGCTGTTCTGGAGCAAAGCATACAAGCAGGAAACAAAAACAGATCTAAAGCCAAAATTTGCATCAGTCCAGGAAACCTTCACACATATCGCCCACCACAGACAAGCCATGAAGTTGTGGGCTGAACAATTTTTCTCTACTACAGCTCCTGCTTCACCTTCTCCAAGCACCTCCAGAACAAAGTGTAATCCTATTCTGAGGGAAGGTGATGCATGAAACACAAGGTTGGTGGAACAATATCCACTTTACACCTGCGAGGAAGATGCCCAAATGGCCTGGACATGCCACCTGGCACCAGACATGCAGTTTGTATCATTTGCTGTTCACAGATTTTGACTTCACAAAATCAGATCCAATCCAACATTTACTTAAAGCAACAGGAATTTCTCCTGATTTACATCTTTTTAGCCAGAGGAGAGGAATAATTAATGCTAGTCCTTGGACAGAAAGGGAAGTTAGTGGCTCCTCTCCCAAACTCTGGAGGCAAAAGTCCAACAACAAGCCCTGGCTGGGTGATAAAAGGGAAAACAATGCAAAGCCACAGGGAAGTTAACACAGCAGCCCCACAAAGTGCTCTCCCAGGAACAGGGACACTGACCTGGGGCCTGCTAAAGTCTCACCTACAGCTAGACCTTGGCCAGGTCACTTCCCAGGTCTGAACAGACCATCAGAGAATTTAACATCTCCGAATTCCCCCATTACAAACTGAAAAATTTAATATTGCAAAGACGAGGTTTTGGGTTCTCCTAAGTAATTTCTGTGGCGTGCCACCACTGGGGAGCCAGGTGTTCCAAAATACAAGTCAAAACACAGTTAGGAAAGGACTAAGAGAAAAACTAGAGAAGGAGGAATCCCAAATGGGTTTTGCCTGGAGGCAAGGGGCAAAAGCAGCAAGATGCAGCAACTTTAACAACATTATTTTACAAGATTAAAAAGAAATAGGTCATCCTGTCACTACAGAGATTGGGTGGGATTAGTTTAATACCAGTTTGCCCAAATAAAACTCAAAACCAGCTCCTCTGAACAACAAAGTTTAGAGGGTTTGGCTATTAGCAAGCTGGTTTCTTAGACCATACTTGTGTACTTATCCAGCTGGGTCTGAAGACAAGATAGATGCCACCCAAGACAGTCCAGGACAAGGGAGTTTGCAGTGGCTCTCAGAGACAGATTTCCAAGCCATGGACTGAAAAGTTAGGGCTGCATGGGCTTGCCTGGATTTGCACAGTGAATCTGCCAAACATTTCAATGCATGTATTTGTAGCACAGCCCAAGATCTGCACGATCCAACTGGAGGCTCCCACATGGTGCTTGAAGGATGGCACCAAGCAGCAGGTCTCTGCAGCGTGCCGTGAGGCCAGGGCTCCTCCAAGAGCAGTCCTTGGAGCAAAACCAATAACAGAGCATACCACAGCATCATATTTGCTGTGCTGTCTTAGCCCTTGGCCTGTGGTGATTCATCTTTGCCTGCAACCTCTGACATTTTCCACCACCATTCATGCAGACACATCACTAGGATTCAGTCACAGACTAATACATCCAGCATGGATCAATCACCGCAGGCCTAACCCACCTAGGACATTATCCTGGATCGCAGGAAAGGGAGCCCAGCCCAAAAGAAGACAACAAAAACCTCAGAATAGCGCCAGGAACAGCTTCAGACACAAAAACTGAAATGTGGAAGAGTTTGTTTCCCCCTTAAATACTCTACAAGTCACTTGGAGCTGCAGACTGCATCTTTATTTCTGTCCAAACGGAGCAATCCTTGCTCAATGCGAATACTCTTGATCAGCCACTGCAAATATTAAGCTGGGTTTGAAGTCCCCAGTTGCAGGACTCTGTCCCCACTTCCATCCTTTCCGTGCCCCAGCATCCCCCACAGCAGGGGCTGTTCGGAGCCTGTCCCAGAGCCAGGTCACTCCGAAATTCCCTCTCACATTGTGTGCCTGCAGCTCACTGGGCCTGAACAGGCGCTCCCTCTACATCAGCATCCCTGCCTTCAATGCCTGGAATTAGACTCCGCAGATTAGGCAATGTGCTGAGGCTTATCTCTGTGTCTAATCACTAATAAAGTTGCAGCCTGGTGCATTTGTGCCGTATTAGGTCTCGCTCAACAACGCGGACTTTAAAGGTCATCCAATCCCTGCCAGGTTTATTGCGGCAGCTCCGGGAGGGTCCCACTCGCTCCGAGCACCCACCACCAGCAGAAATCCAATTATGGCCACAATGGTCCCGGCCCGGAGAGGCTCCCGGGCCCCTCAGCCCTCCCGTCCTGGCGCCCTGTCCACAATGCCGGCTTTTGTCTCAGCCTGGCTATTGTTGGGGATTCTCTCGCATCCCTGGACACGGGATAAAGAGCCGTGTTTGGAGAGATGTTTATGAATGAGGTCTCAGAGCGCAGGGGTGCAGCAACACAGGGCTTGACCGTGGACAAAAAAAGGTCACGGTTTCGAAAAGCCACGTTGGAGAAAAATCATTAGATGCATCAAAGACATAATATGCACTAGCCAGGAAGGAAAAGTTACAGGCAAAGAGAAAATAAGAAGGAAAATCCCAGTCCTTTCAAAGCCGAGGGAAGTTTTGCCACAAACCTCAGTGCAGTCAAGGTGTCTCCCAAAATATCTATAATAAATAAAATACCCAGCAGATCCCATTGCTTTAGGGTATAGTTTTGAAAAGATTTTACATCACATTGATTTCCAAAGCAGGAAAAAAAAATATTTTGATTTGTTTTCTGATTAAAAATGTAGCAGATAACAGCAGTAAACAGTAAAATATGGGCCAAAGAAACTAGGTGAAAAATATCAGCTAATAAAAATCTAAATCATCCTTCTAGTGTCAGAGAAAATACTCTGTTCTGATCTTGAGCTGGTGTAATGAATCTGCTACACTAAATTCATCAAGAGGAAAGACCTACACTTCTTTAAGACCTGTAGGAGTTACAAGGGTCTTCCCAAGCAACAGCATATAAGACCAGGTCAGTTCTGCAGTGCAAACCTCTGAGAGTTCAGGCAAAGTTAAGCAAAACTTCTGAAACACCTTCAGCACGACAGCTCCATGAGTCTGCTAACAGCCAAAACCCACCTTCACTCACACATCCAGACCTAGCAGGGACAAAGCCACCCACAAATCCCATCCATCACAGGGGACAGTGACTCTTTGTGAGGCTCTGCTGAGCAGAGGAAGATAGTGATATTGTTAAACCTTTCTGGACTTTAAAGAGTAGAGGCAGATATATAATTGCGTTCAATGGAACATCATGTGGTAATGAGCAGCAATGGAATAGCCAAGTATAAATCTCCCATTCAGTAGAGTGTCACATGTATAAATCTATTTACCAAGGATTACTCTATAGCTCCTACCATAATAAATCATCAGGAAAATGCCTTGTGCACCACTAACAGAGCAGGAATTTGGAAAAGCAGGCAGGCTGCTCTTCATAAGGAGTACTGATAAACAGCCAACCTGAGAGTTCGTTAAAAATCTGATATTAATTGTGCTCTGCTTGTTTGGTGTGTTTGTTTGGGTGCTTGGGAGGCTAAGTTGATTTTTTTTTCTTTTTTTAAATACAAGGTCATCAATACATATAGACTGTAGTAGTAAGCCGAAGTCAAGGAGTACAAACCAAAAAATGGGGGTGCTAAGACAAAACCCAGAGCTAATGTCCACTCACGGAAGGAACACAAAGGCTCCTTTGATTTTATAAGATGTACCACATTGCAATTCATAGGATCATAGAATTATCCAATCATTTAAGTTGAAAAAGATCCTTGAATATCATCCAGTCCAACATCAACCCAGTACTGCCAAGTCCACCACTAAACCTTGTTCCCAGCTGCCACATCTACATGTCTAAATACCTCTAGGGATGCTGCCTCTATCACTTCCCTGGGCAGGCTGTTCCAATGCCTGGCAACACTTTTGCTGAAGAAATTTTTCCTAATATCCAAACTAAACCTCTCCTGGTACAATTTGAGATCATTTTCTCTTGTCCTACTGCTTGTTATTTGGGAGAAGTGACCAGCCTCCACCTTGTTCCAGCCTCCTTTCAGGTAGCTGTAGAGAGCAATAAGGTTCCCCTGAGTCTCTTTTTCCCCAGGTCCCTCAGCTACTCCTCATCAGACTGAATGGTATTCTGGCCTAGTTTCTGCTCAATGTAAATGTTTTATGTAGGTTAATCCCAGATAAATAACTGTTTTCTTGCATTATCTAGATCTTCCACTACACATTATGGGGTGAAAGATTAAGCACTGCACAGTCAACTAAGAGCCTCTCTACAGGATGGTCCTGCTGGGGGTCCTGCTCTGCAAGGATGCCACGTCAGATACTGAAATACCCCGTGTGTCTGCATGACTTGCTAAAACCTCTTGCTAATCACCTGAGGTTTCTATTTGTAGCCATGCGCAAACAGTGTTTCAGGAGAGCTTTTGTTCTGTGCTGAAGAGCTAAGGCTAAGCTGCCTTCCAGAAGTAGCCAGAGAAGGAAAAAGTCACATGCCAACGCAGCATTTAATATACCAGAACTAGACAAAAATCACAGCCTGGCCATATGGAATGGGCAACTGCTTTGATGGCACTTGATCCAGTGATACACAGGTTTGAAGTGCAGCAACACACTGAACACAGCTTCATAAAAGAAAGACATGGACCTGTTGGAGCAGGTCCAGCAGACAGACACAAAAAATGGAGGGCTGAAACACCTCTCCAGGAGGAAAAGTTGAGAGAGTTGGGGTTGTTTAGCCTGGAGAAGGCTCTTTGGAGACCTCATTGCAGCCTTTTAGTACTTAAAGGGGTGTTATAAAATAGATGGGGGCAAAATTTTTATTAGGGCCTGCTTCAATACAACAAGGGATAATGGTAATTGTTTTAAATAAAAAGAGGGTAGACTTAGATTAGATATAAGGAAGACATTTTTTACAATGAGGGTGGTAAAACATGGGTTGCCCAGAGAGGAGGTGGATGCCCCATCCCTAGAAACACTCAAGGTCAGCTTGGATGGAACTTTGATCAACCTGATCTGGTTGAAGTTATTCCTGCTCATCGCAGGGGGTTGGACTAGATGACCTCGAGAGGTCCCTTCCAATCCAGATTATTCTATGATTCTATGAGATCAGAAATGCTGCTAATTCTAACAACCACATAATGAAGATCATCACCTCCACATCTAGAACTTTACAGACTTCTTTTGGGATCCTCACTGGTCTCCAGTCCATGAAAAAGCACTGAGATTTGGAAGCAGTTTTTCAGGTTAGGGATGTGAAAGCAGTATGTGAAATGTCTGCTTGCATATGCTTATCCTACAGCTAAAGAGGGACTTATCCCTCTAGAACTGTCTTTGCAGCATGTGTCACCAAACACTGAATTCACACACAAAACATTTATAAATTTTATCTACAATCCACACGGTGCTCATGCCGCAGAACATCCTACTACATAAATCTGTAGAAATAATGCAGACATTCTGGGATGAAGATCTGAAGAAGCTGCTAAGGAAAAATCTGTGTGTGCCCATTGCAGTGTCTGATCCCACCTACTTTGCAAGGCGTTTTTCACAGGCATCACTCTCACTGCCCTTTGACACGGGCAATTATCTGCTCCCAATCCTGCTGACCTCACATTCCTTACCCACCTGCAACTCCCATGCAAAGATAACAGAAGTTTGCATTCACATTAACTAAGTCTCTTTGTTCTGGGCAAGGAAACAATATTCATAATGCCCAATCTGATTTCATTCCAGTAGAGGATTAGTTTCAATCTCTGCTGCTGTAGAACAAAAAGGCGAGCAAGAAATTATCATCAAATAATTACAATGCTTTACGCTTTACAAAGGACACCCAGAGGTTTGCAAAAATCCCAACCCTTTTTCTGGAACGAATCTGCAGTAAATTTCTGTGCATGCCTCAGACACACTTAGGAAGCCCACAGAGTCCTGCAGATAAGGACCAGGACTGAGGGTCGGCAGATGAAAGCTCTGCTGCCTGCTCTTTGCATACTTAGGCTAGTCAACATCCAAACTATAAAAAAGGGGAATAATGCTACTTCTCAGGCTTATAAATATGCTATGAGGCCAAACTCATTAGCGTTTACAAAGCACTCCTAGACTCCTTGTCTGGAAGGAGTTATACAACCATAAAGTATTATTCATGCTGTTCTAAGGCAGAAAAGTACGTATTACTGCAAATCCAGCAGTAGCTCTTCATGCACCATTAAGGTTTACTACACTGTCTTAATCTAATCATCAGCACTTCAGAACCCAGATCTGTCATTCGAAACATACAGATCAGAATTCATCATTGAATAACCAACTGGGTCAACGATATACAGCACAGGACACACATGCCCTTTTTTCCCCTCACATCACACATCTACAGCTGAACCATTTGTGTTTTCAAAACCTCAGCATTATTGGTTTTCCTGCCATATTGCGTTACGTCTAGTCAGAATTTTAACAGGTTCAAAACTCAGTTTCTAGATCTGTTTGCACATTTTTAAAAAGCTGATATGGGAAGGAGTGCAAAGTTCAGGTCTACACCTCTTCCAGCATTTATCAAGGAAACTGGTTCCTTCAGGCAACTTTTTCTGCCCATTATTATTCTGAGATCTCCTTTGCTTGTAATTCTGAAAATGTATTCATAACTAGTGGTACACTTGCTTTTGACTTGCTGATCAAAATACAATCTTTATAGCTCCAGGCACCATCATCAATGCTGAGCTGGAGGGAGTTCAATCCAGTTCAACAAAATCAGCTGTTAAAAATAACAGCTAGCTCCCAAACCACGTCTTTGCAGTGATTTACTCCATCCCCTCCTTCAGCTGCTGCCACATCCCTTTGCAGTGGTCTCCAACCCCATCTTGAGCTAGGCAGGCAACTCTTGCTGCCCACTCCTCACACACTGATAAGATAATCTCCCCCTAGCTCAGCACAAAGGCTGCATTTGAGCTTCATCTCAGCTTGACAAAAGTTCTGCCCCCAGCTGCCCTCTTGCTCTCTACCCTCCCCACAGCAGCTCCAGGAGCACCTCCATGGCTCCCCATGCCAGGACACATACTCCGGGCTGCCCAGCCCTTCCCTCCAGATCTGCAGATGTCGTTTTCAACAGAAGAAACCTGTCCCTTTGTGCGTGACACAGTTTTGGTTTATATCCAGACATGAAATCTCTCCTTTAAAAAAAGAGATCAAATTCAAATATCACCATCCTTGAACGTAACAGTCGGGGAGTTTTATCCTTTAGACAACATTTCTTTTACAAGGGCAGTTCCAAGGCATTCCCAAAAATACTGCGTTTGCTTCACTTTGAACTGCCAAAGAAAAACAAACTAAAAAAAATGGACAGCCCTGTAACTTTTATCCAAATAAGGCAGAATGAATGACAGGACAGCAGATCTTCCATTGGAAACCTTCCATGTCCAACCTGGCCAAGATGCTGTAACAAGCAGAAAGAAAAAATAGAGGCCTTTCCAACAACTGCATCAGCTGCTGTTTGCATGATCCATTCCTCATCTTGCAGGTCTCTGTCTCCACAGATCAGAAAACTTGTTGGGCCTATGCTGTTATGGACAGAGGGTATTTACAGCTCTGGAGCAATGCTTTCTCAAGAACACAGCCCCATGGCCAAGAAAATCAGCTAGTCACCTCAGCCACTTCCAAGAGTGAAGCCTGAATCACTCAGAATACTCAATACTCTGGAAATGCTGAGCACCCGTGCTTTGAAGAAGATGCCATTCAGTATCCCAGGTGGACCCACAAAGACAAAAATACTCGGGATCATTGCCATTGTGAAAGCTCTTGACCTGCTGCTCCAGAGCCAAAGCAAGGCTGTGACCTGCACATGCCACCCCTACCGACACTCCTGCCCTCGGCTCTCGCTTGCGTGAGGCAGCAGATGCTGCTGAGTTACAAAAAACACTCCCTTATTTCTTGAAAAAAACAAAAAAAACCCAACAACAAAACACACAGAAGTGGATAAAAACATGGCTTTACATTTAAGCACAGATTAAACAACACTGATGTTTAGAGGGCTGTGTTTTTAAAGAACAAATTTCCAGAGGAACTTAATTATGTTCCTAGTGTTAACAAAAGGATTTGCGTGATCCAGTTTCTCTTCCTTACCACTCTGCAAGTGAGGGATGTGACTGAATACAATTCACTTAACCCCATAGGATCTACACCCATAATTTTGAATAATTAGAGAGCATTCACTTGCGATGAACCTTTCTCTTCTGCTCTCTGCTGTTTAGCTTTACATAGAGAAAATATTTAGTGTATAAGGCAAACAACAAACAGGAATAAAATTAGTCCTTTCAAACGGAGATGTTGTTTAACTTAACTAATTGAGAGAGAGTAGAAGCTCATATTGTGTGGCTAGCGGCAAAGTCATAAAATTTTCTCACTTTTCTGAGTTTCATACTCCAGTAATTATCTTTTATACAAAGAGCAGTGACTCATAAATCTGTTTTTTCACAAAATTTTGCACAAAAAAGTCTGAAATAAAAGAGGGTCCCCTCCCCTTTTTTTCTTGGTCAACTTGAGGCTGAAACATGGTCTTTATGAGCTGTGGGAGTGGAAAGTCATTAGGGCTTCAATTCCAAATGAAAATTAAGGCTTTTAACTTCCCATACTACTCATACTGACAACCTTTCATACATAATTGCTTAGGAAGAGTTACTGCGGTCTTGTCACCCTCCTAACGCGCCAGTGATACGCTGACAAAAAGATCCTCCCTCCCAATTCCACCACGCAAATGGAAATAAAAGCCCATGTGGTTAAGAAACTCTGAGTTCACACCCAAGAGTGACTTTGATGACTTTTCAGTCAGGACTCCTTAGGAGTTACCAAATTACCAGCATCAGAAATAAAGCAATCAAGGGATCAGGTAGGAATTTAACTGGAAGGAGGAAGGGTGCCTTCAGCAATTGCAGCAAAGACACCGCTGCGTTGCAGTGACATGGGGAGCAACGTGACACGAAGGACCCTTCTGCTTCACAGCTGCGATTCTTCACCTCAGCCAAAACTGCACTAGGCTGACAGATAAACCGCATTTTAGATACACATATATAACATGATATTCAACTGGGCAACATAGATGGGATGAGCTGGAATAGCAAATGCTGTGCCCACTCTCTGAAAGATATGAAGGTAACCCTGCTGCCGTGAGAGCAGCAGCATCTTTCTGCATTTGTCTGTGTTTGTGGAGAGGCAAACACTGCTTTCTATCTAATTTCGGTCATCTTCTCATTTGGGAGAATTATTATTTGACAAGTTTCTGGGTTTTTTTTACAGCTGGCTGGAGACTGACCACACTTCATCATCCTGTGGTTCCAAGAAGTATGCACAATATAGAAGGAAGCAACCCAACACGTAAAGTGCATTTAGCCCAGTAAAGCTGAAACAGGGTTTGAAGCAACTCCAAAACTGGGAATTAGAAATGTGTGGAGTTACTATAAAGATTTCTCCTTCCTTGCTATTTCAGTATAACTCAAAACCTGTTTGTGATCACTGGTGTCATAGCAATGGTCAGAGGCCCCATTTGATTCTCTTGAGCACTGTATGAGTATGTTATAAATGACCCAACAAACCACAAAAAACTTGGAGAAGACAAAGGAAATACATTATCCTGGTTGTATATAAGGAGAACCACAAATCACATAATTTAGGTAAGTCTACATCAGAAAGCCATGTAAGAATGAGAAAGCACTCCAAATCTGAATCCCAGCTCAGTGCTCCATCTTGCAGAACCATCCATCATCCTTTTGTTATTTTAAGGCTTACATCTAAAACAGTACAGTCATAACCAACGTCATAAAAAGAGGACTGCATTTTGTTACAACAGGTTGGGAGACAAGCAGGAGAGACTTCCAAATAAGCTCAGAATCCAGGAAGCAAACAGCTACACCAAAAACTCAAGAAGAACAACTTTCAGAAGATGGTTGAATACAGTCACACACGTGCAGCTACATCCACATGGCCTGGAGCACAGAGCTGCGGAAATCATTATTGTTCCTGAGGTGGAAACTGCAGCCACTCCAGAAGAGAAGATCTCCACAAACAAGGCATATATTATCATGTTCCAGGACACGGAAGAGGAATAAATACATAGGCTTTAAAAATGGATCCCTATTTTTAAAAAGTGCTAAAAGGACGAGAAAGGAAAACACTCTAAATGTTATCAGAATTGCAAGATGGAAAGGCTGCTGCACTGACTGAAATACTGAACTGGTTTGTAGCCTCAAAAATAAACATCACAGAGAAATGAATGAATAATTGAAATAAAGCAAGCGAGTGCAGAGGTATTTGTAACAGCAAAGGACAGGTGTATCCACAGTTTGACCAGGAGTGAACGACTGACTCACTCCCAAGCTGGGTTTCAGCTGCAATCAGGAAAATGAACAAGGGAACATTTTATCAGAGCTTTTCACAATGTGCCATCCCTGTGCGATGCATGAGCCGCTGGTGAAGATCATATAACCTATAACTATGTATCACATTCAACAGCAAACAAGCTTTTAACTCAGTGGAAAGGGATTAAAAGCTCCGTAGATCCAAAGCATAGATCAAAGTTATATTCAGCTGCTGGGAAATAGATAAATATGAGACTGCAAATCCCAGTAAGGGAGATAAGAAAAGGAAACCAAGAAGACAAAAGAATACTGTGCATCACAATAGTCCTTTAAGATTGTACATAAAAATAAGATTTTCTTAACACCTTTGTTAGGAGCTGGAAAAGATTCAGCATCAACGAAAATGAGTTCTTTTTAATTACTGATGCTCTGTTAGCATCTGATGACGTTACTTTGGCATTAAACAGTAGACTTTTACGTAGATTGTCCTGGAATCTCTTCTATTAGATCCTACTAAAAAGAAAAATGGGGGAGGGGGGGAAATAGCAAAAACATCAACATGAAAATGGTAAATTCCTGCATGTATATAACCAGCAGTAATCCTCTGGCATCACAAAAATCAAGCAGAACATTGCCTAAACAGGACAGATTACTTCCCCTGTTGCAGATTAAAGACACTCCGCATTTCCTTTGAAAAAATACCAAAGCAAGTGTAAAGAGTCCAAGCCTCAATTTCATTCAAGTCTGCAGTGTTCCACAGTAACTTCACTGGTCACTGAACAGTCCACAGCCTGATACAGTCACAGCCAGGAGCGCAGTGCCACAGAAGTGGCATTTATAGGACGAGGCATTATCAATAAGTGTCACAGAGTGAAAGAAATGTACCTTAGCAAGTAAAAAACTGCAGATGAAAGAGATGCCAGCCCTCCAGAGACAGCTTAGCACTTAATCAAAAGTCAGAAACCAGGAACCTTGCATTTGTGATGCACAGCAATCTGTCTTCAGATGACTCAGGATGGAAGATGGGGAGAAGAACAGATAAAATCTAGCCAGCCCCCCTAGAATCTGTCTTCAGATGACCCAGGATGGAAGATGGGGAGAAGAACAGATAAAATCTAGCCAGCCCCCCTAGAATCTGTCTTCAGATGACCCAGGATGGAAGATGGGGAGAAGAACAGATAAAATCTAGCCAGTCCCCCTAGATCAGACTGACAGCAAGCCTCCTCCTGCTATTTCCTTAGAAATATTAAGCTTTGGGGACTGGAAAAGCCAAAAGTCTTTTTTCTTCTTTTCTAAAACAATGGTTTGGTTTTGCTGCTCTACTTTGAGTAGCCTTTTTGCCTGCTCCTTTCCTCTTCATGGGTCTTCTACAGCATGTGGACAGAGAGCTGCTCTGAAGCTTTCCCCACCACACCTGGGGGCTCTCATTGTCCTGGGAATGCAGCGACAGGTCCGACACAGCTGCCAAACCCCTGGGCACAGGCAGCCCTGGAGCATCTTACTGCCCTGGAGGTGGTTTGAAAGAGCATCTAAGTATCCCCCCTTGAGATAGCCTGAGCCTCATTTCATTTGCTCCACACACTTCATCTTTCATCTCCCACAGACACTCAAACGCCACTGACCTCCCTGTACATGAATGAAACCCCAGCAGCAGAGGAGTTTGGGATGAAATGGGGGAAAAGGCAGCAGCATGCAGTCCTGAGTGTCACTGCACAGAGCTGGGGGATGGAACAAAGTCTGAAGGGCTTTTCAGAGCACTCCGGCTTTGATTGAACTAATTCTGCCAGCAAGCCGGCGTTGACACAACCACAGAAGACAGCTAGCGTGTCACCCTGCAACTGCAGTTTGCAGCTGGCCAAAGCCCTGATGCCATAAGCCTGACACTCACCGACGGTGCCCCCTCCACTACAGACAGCCCTCCCACCACAGCCACCCCGGGCAAACAGCAGACATCCCGTCCTACAAGCCCCTAGGAGATCCCAAGCAGACAATGAGATAACTCACATCAGATTTAGGATTGCTTCAATCTCACCGCAAGATCCGTGAACTCTCAAACCCATTCGAAACTAACCTGTAATCTACTTCACAAGGCTTGAGGTCACAAAGACCCTCTATGGGAGAGTCTCTGAGCAAGGTGAACACTTGGCACCACCACCTTGGAGACATAAGTCAGAACAAGCAATGAACTTCCTGAGAGGGGCAAAATAGCAAGGCAAGAAACAATTTAAGGGAAGGAAGAATATATACACCTGCATGTATGGGGGCTAAAGTAACCTGGCACAAATAGTCTTGACCCAGACATGAGTCACTAGAAAAGTGTTCAAAATAACCTATACAGCAGCCTTCAATCGCCATGGTGATAAATGTTTCCTAATGCCTAAGAGCAGCTGAGTCCTGAACTCCACGCACCTCATTCACTAACAAAAGCCTTCATTATATTGAAAAAAAAAAAATCACAACCAAAATTGTAGCCATTTTAAGCCCTCCTCAGATCAAGGGCTGATTTACACACTCTGGTTTCAATGGGGAGTACTGTGCTCACATCACTGTAATTCAGAAGATGGAGCTGGCTTGCTTTTTGCTTCACAATTCAGTAGGCAAGGGGAAGATAGATTCTCTGAGACAGTGTTACTTTTTCTGCCAGGAGTTATCTATTTGCAGAAGTGGGTCAACTTTCTCTTGGTGGACATGTTCGTGTGCGAGTGCCTAGCAGCGCTGCCTGCGCATTTCTGCCCGCTCCGCGTGCGGAGGAACCTCTGCACATAACTATTTATGGCAGCCAAGTGTTTCATGAATTGCAGCAAGTTAACCACAAGGGGATGATGACATTTGGCGACAGGGCAGGATGAATTCTGGCTGGCAGACAAAAAGTCAGGTTAAAAATACAGAATGCAGAAGCAAACCCAGCCAGTTGCAGCTAATTCGCAGGAAAACTGGATGTGCAGCCCCCAAACCTTCCCAGTTCCAGGCGAGAGGTGCTGTGTGTTTTGCAGTGGGATGCATTAAGGCCTGCGTGTGAGCATGGGAAGAACATCAGCCTTCTCGGTTCAAGCATTTTAGATGTATTTTAAATAGGCTTAGATGTTTTTCATTTGCCTCACTCCACACCTGACATATACCAGACATTTTTGCCAGTTTAAGCACCTCACCTCCATCTCACCTACCATCAGCCGTTGTCCACCGTTTTGTTCCCAGAGCATCTCCAAAGGGCAGCCCCACTACAGAAGGATGCTGCAAGGCCAGCCGGGGGGGCAATGCCAGCAGACCCTGCCATAGATATGTCTGTGAGATGCAAGCAAGGCCACAGCCCTGCTGTGGGGCAGATAAAAAGCCCAATGCCTCCCAGGGTCGGCCTCCAGTACCCCAAGGTCACATGGATGCAGTCACCCTTGTCCCCACAAACTATTAACCCTTTAGCTTTCAAATGCAATGTTTCTGTCAGTGTTGGTATTCCTGCCCCTCATCTCTGCACAAACATCAAGTGTAGCACCTGCCAGGGCTACATTTTGGGTTCGAATTCTTGCCACTTCATTAAAACACCATTTAGTTCGATCCTCAGCTTTATTTGATGAAATGTCTCCAGAGGACCAAATCATTTACATGTAACCAACACAGTTTACTTCCCTTATTCTGATTGCTTTCGATGAACGTAAGTGGATAATTCCATCAAAGGCCCATAGAAAATTGTCTTTTAATCAATACAAGTTTTTTTCCTTCAACAGGAAAAAATAAGCTGAGAATAAGGTATCTCTATAGAATATTGAAAGAGGAAAACAAAATTAGAACACATTACCATGGAGAATATATTTCCAGATATGGCCCAATTTTAATTTAAGCATCCTGAGCCTTGTTTTCAGGGACACCAGCTACCCTGAAGTTTGGGAGCCAAGCAGGCTGGCACACAGGCAGTGCCCCAGCAAGAAGGCAGGAGTGGGCAATGACAAAGATGCCTCAAATTAAGCACTCCACAGAAGTCCTTCAAATGAGTGGCCAATTGACTACTGGCTACAAGAAACTCAAGCTGTACCCTTCACGTCTGAGACCTCAGCACTGATAAGCCAATTAGCAGAACTCACTGAACTTACAGCAGAGATGCAAACAGGTGTTTCTCCAGTGGTCTTATATCTATCTAGTGTACCACCCCAGAGCAGATTTCCTGTCTTAATCACAAGGAGTCTGTCTGTAACAGTCTACAGCACCAAAAATACCAACACGATAAAAACAGCAGTATTAAAAAAAGAAAATTAAAGCCATTTTCATAGGATGAAAAGTGCTCTTGATATAAGAAGGAAAATAATTGGTCAAGTAACCAAACCTGTGCTTAAGCTTGGCAGGAGCCACTGAGCTCAGAGAGGTCTCCAGCACAGAGAATAGGACTTTCTCTGACCTGGGCTGCCCATGCAGCGTGGGGACTATAAAGGGATGACATCTGAGTGCTGCTGAGAAAGCAGATTTCCTCTCTTTTACCAGAGCTAGGACAGGTGCCCTGGAGTAGTGGACAGTGGTCATCACAACACCTGGAGCACGACTGATCTCATCTGGCTTTAGATGGCTGCATATGAACGAGCTGACCAGGCTTCCTCCTCACCAGCAGAGAGAAAGAGCACAACCAGCATGCAACTCTTCTCTCTTTGATGCAGACATAGTTCACATAAATCATGACACCAAAGTGCCTTTCTCCACATGGCCGATAAAGGAAGCCCAAGGGAATGCAGATGTTAATATCTATATTGGAGATACCTCAGATTAAATGGGACGACCCTCATCTTTTGTTTCTGCCCCTGCATGCTCTCATCTCAAAGGCCTCATTAATATGCTACAATAAATAATAAGTATATTGCTTATTAATACACTAATAAAACAACTATTTTGGCCTAAAGGGTGTGCAAAGAAGAGAAGTAAGTACAGGATAGCCACAAGACCAATCAATACCAACCCACAGGGAAGAGCCATTTCTCTCTGCCACCATTTTTACTGCAATATATTGTACCCTCTAGGTAAATATGTGGACATCTACAAGTGGGAATCAATACAACTTGAGATCTTCCCACCCCCTCACCCAGAGAGACCATTCTTCTTTCATTGGAGAAGACAGCAACAAGAGGCCATAGATTAATATCTCTGATACTACAGGCTCTCTGCTGTACCCACAACCTTTTTCTGGGACTCTCTGACCACTTCTTAATTGTTGATGTTCTCAATAATTTATAAAAACAAAACATTTTTTTAAAAGGGTAAAAAAAGAGCATTAACATTTCACCCAACTGGAAGAAAGAGACACTGGAAACCACCCGGTCCATTTTGAGAACCCAGAGCAAACAGTTTCAGTGGAAGGTGAAGTTCTAATGACAACTTCAGTTGATGGGCGTGAAATAGAACTAAAGCCTGAAAGCTTTGCCTGTATGCACAGGATTTTGTCCCAGGCACATTGCTAGATGAGTCTGTATGCCTTCAGGCTTGCAGATGGATGAACAGTTGTCCCAGTCAGATCTAGATAAAGCTAAAACCAGTGGAAGCCCTTGCCCTGGCCCCAGGGAGCTTTGAGTCACTCCTCCCAATGTTCCCTACCTCACTCTCCAGGGACACATCCTGTGGTACCTGAGGGTTTTTTCTTCCCCCAGGTCATGTTAATATCAATATCACCAAATGTACCTGCTTTTTTTTTTTTCCCTTTTTTTGGTTTTTTTTCTTTTTTTTTAGTTCTCTTTTTTTTAAACCTAATTCTGTCAGAAGCCAAGCAGCCACTTCAACAGGGCTGTCTAAAGCTGGATAGGCAGAAAGACTGCGTGCACAGAGATGCACACCATGCATACAAAGGAAAGCCAAAGCACTCACAAACACACACAGTGACTGTGTTTCAATTTCTGTCCCAGATCTGGGTAGGTTTGGAACTGGGACATATCAATAGAGGCAACTGGTCAGCTCCCACCACACAGTTTGGAGGTGCCCCTGTCCCACAGCCCAGGTCACAGTGCACACACAGAATGGTCATACCTCTTTCTTTCAGAACAAGCAGGATTACACGTGTCATCTAATTTAGCCATTTTCACACTATGTTATACTTATTATCTTATCTTCCATGAATGAATAATTAATCGCCAGTTTCCAAAAGACAGTTTACACAAGTAAACAGACTTCAGAAAAGTGAAGCAAAGGTGGACCACCAGTTGGGCTTGGGTTGTTTTTTACACTTACACCATTTATTCTGAATTCACCTCACAAATCTAGAGTTCATCACTTCACGCTGGGGAGGGCCACTGGGGCTAGTAAATCAAGCCCTGGTTCAACAACTCACTTCCAAAGATCGCTGAAGAGAAAATGAGAAACATCTAACCCACCTTTGCTTGCTAAGATTCTACTGAAAAGCTGCCTTTCTGCAAGTGTTTTAACAGCCGCCATACTGATTGCTTTGGAAAAACACTTAACAAGTGAAGCTCAGTGGATACCACTAGCAGAGGCAGTACAGTTCTGCACTTTGCAGCTTCCAATTACAGGACTTTCCAGCTTTTCCATAAGCAAAAATGCCCTAGCAAACAGCTCACAAGTAGCAACCTTGCTCTCACCAGCTGTCCAAGGCTTCTGCTGTGTTTTTACTACAGATGCTAAATTCTGCACTGCATCCCTTTCAGGCACCTCCTCTCCCTAAGAAAACACACAGACAGGGCTGTTCATTTCTGCATTAGCTGAGCTGGCTGGGCAGTATCTGTTTTATCCACTGGTCAGTTCTCCAGTGCTTTAAAGACACGAGACAACAGCAAACCAAACTCAAGTTTACAACCAAAAAAATGAAAGGCCACGCACGCTCTTTCCTCTGCCTCCCTTACGTTTTATCCCTGAGGAAAAAAATGTCACCAAGAAAAGAGTACAAAAAGGCTGAGATCTCGGCTGCACGCACAGAAGGCAAGGACAGGAGCAGGAGACACGACAAGATGCTCACTGCGGGGCTGTTCCGTGACAGCTCCAGCACCCACCTGACTCACTGGAGTGGCTTTTCATGTTCACCTGCTCCTGCCCTGCTCCTCTACACTGTCACAGGCTTAACAGAATTGTTGCTTAGTCCCAGGCAAACACCCCTCCCAGACTTCTTGCTGTCAGTCAAAAAAGGGGCCTGATAAGCCCTTCATTTGCATATGTATTGAGAGGCATTTCCAAAGGCACAGTCGGGGAAATGGCCTTGCTGAATACCGATGCTATCTGAGAATGACAACTATTCAAGTCATTTTACAGCTTCACTACCTAAGTGGAGAGATCAGGCTTGTCCACATCTTTACAAGGATTATTAGCTTTAAAAGTGCTGATCATATCCGTTGCACCCTCAGAAATGAAGCCGCACAGGTTCACAGGAACGAACTACAGTACTTCTGACAGAGACCACCTTCCACAGGCACCCCAGAAACAGAAGTCACTAAAACCTAAAGGTCGAGTCTGAAATGCTCGAGCCCATACTCCAATACAGGAAATGAGCAGGGGTGCAAAGGCACACATGGACACGTGTGTGTGTGCAGATGATCTGCCGCCCTTCCCTGATCTGACCCTACACAGGGTAGGAGATGACACTAAGCTCTCTGTCCCCTCCAAAAGACGCTGCTGGGCACAGTCCCACACACAGTGTTTGAGGGCAGAGAGGACTGAGCCCTGCTGGCAGAGGCTTTCCTCTTTGTGCACACAGGGACGACTTTGAATCCCAGGTGGAGCATCCCACTGTGCCTTCACCCCGGATTTAAGGGACAGCTCCAAGGTATTGGTGATGTTTTGTACACTCAAGAGCCCCGAGTTAACATATGAATTCAAGTGGCTTTGTCCTATTCAGCTACCAATAGCTAAAAGGGACATGGTCTAAGGTTCACAAGCAGAACTGTGAAGCTCTTCTATCCCAAAACAGTAATAGCACATTCGATATCTGTCATGTGCTCTCCAAGCCTCTGTGGAGAGCAATGCTTTATGAAAATAAAGTCAAGTCACGTCAAGAGCAGAAGCTATCTGCAGATTTACAAAGCAGATACTTCTTATTTGCACAGCTCTAGAAGAGAGAGATTAAAAAATTCCACACCAAACGTTTAAAGATGTTTGCTGTACCCTGCACCATCTGGTGACTGGATCACCCTTGAAACCAGCAATCCCTGACTACAGGGCAAGGTGGCCAGGAGGTCTCCAGCTGTGAGTTGAGACACACAGCTGAGGCAACAGGAGTGCAAACAGCACATTCATGGATGAACACTTGTGAAATGAGTTGATCAGTCCTCCATGCCCAAAGGTCTCTTGGGACATAAAGACGTGCCACAAATCATCAAAAAAAGGACCACCAAAAGCTCTGGGAGCTGAAAGAATGGTTATCTGGTAAACACATCCATTGCTGGCATCAATCAGAGCCAACCTCTGGGGCTCCATCCCCCTCCATGTGCTTAGAGGAGGGAAAAGGGCACCCCAACGAGAAAATAGTCCTCTCTGTTTGGAAAAGAGGATTAGGAACATCAAAAACAGTCTTATATACAACAATTTTTTTAGATTGGTGTCTGGTTTGAGTCCTACTGAACCCTCTTGACCACACCTCTCCTTCTAGAAGTCATGTATTCCCTCTTGTTGGTTTTAAAAAAAATCAAAAGAATCTATGTTTTAAAAGACATTCCAATATTATTTTAATGCCTGATGACTATTAGACAACAGGAGAAACTTTGCTTGAATGTGAACTGCCAGAGGAAGCTTGGCATGATTTCATTGTGGAGCTTGTTTCTAACTTCAATGACTATCCTGCACAAAATCGTGAGTACAGCGTCCCTTCGAGAGCAATCTCTTCTCTACAAACAAAACTCTTCTTTCTGAAGCAGACACAGGGGAAAGCCGAGTTGCACCTCTCCAAAACTGCTGAGCATTTCACAGCCAGCCTGCCCTGAAAGCTTGTGGAGTTAACAGGTGATGCTCTGTGGGACAGACCTGCACTTTCATCAGATGCTTCCAAAGTCTCGTCCCATCTTTATCAATCTTATCAAACTAGCAAACAAACAAGCCAAACAAAAACCAAAATATTTAAAGGGGGAGAGAAAGAGGAGGAAGGGTGGGAACACAATCAGTGTTTATTTAACCCTGAAAACTCAGACTGTTTTTTGTCAAAAAACAAACCCAAAATAAATAAACAAAACCAAACACCAATCCTGCAGATAAAAGAGGCTCCAACCCTCAGCCCAGGACATTGATAACACATTCAACACATTGATAACACACACCCCGCACACAGGTGCCCCTCCTCGGCTCCTGGGGCTGCTCTGCCAAAGAGGTCACCAAGGATGGACAGGGTTGGGAACGGCCAGCACCCCCTCCCCGGGGGGGGCGGACATGCCGGGGGAGGCGGCGCGGGGCGAGCGGAGCGGGGCAGGGGAGAGCGGGGACAGCGACTCACCATTGAGGCCATTGGGGATGCTCCGGTGGTGCAGGGGCGCGGACAGGTCATCCATAGACCTCCGCATGGCCCCGGCCTTGCTGTCGCCGGCTTTGTGGTGGTGGAGGTGGTGGTGATGGTGGTCGGGGCTGCCCGCGCTGCCCGTGCTGGAGGTGCTGCTCCCGTCCCCCACGTCCCTGGTGGCCGAGCCGCCGTTGAGGTTGGTCAGGCTGGCCTGACTGTCGATGGAGCTCCGCGAGCCGGCCCCGCTCCGCTCCTCGTCCAGCATCAGCACCATCTCCTTCAGCTCCACGTTCTCCCGCAGGAGGGTCTCCTGCCTCGCCTCCAGGTCCTTCAGCTTCTGCTGGTACATGCCTACCTCCTTCCACATCACGCTGGCCGTGTGCCTCCCGAAGCGCTGCCATTCCCTTGACAGCTTCTTGCCTTTTTGCCGGTCGTCGTCCAAGAAGCAGCAGAGCTCCCGCAGCTCCTGGTTGTCGTCCTGCAACTTCTGGTTCACCTCCTTCAGCCCGCGGATCTCGTGCAGGTGGAGCTGCAGCCGCCGGTTCACGTCTTTCATCAAGTTGCCGTGTTCCACCATTAAGTTCATCTTTTCATTCTCCACTTTCCTCAGTCTTTTCACCAGCTCTTCCTTGCTCCATCTCAGCATCTCCTCTTCCGAAATTTTGCTCAGGTCTTCTTTAGACCCTTCCAAGGAATTTTTTGCCATCATCTGCGCCTAGGTTGCGTTTGTTCTCACAGAGTAACAAATGGTTCGGGTTATTCGGATGATTTTGTTCGCCTGATTTCCTAGAACTAAAATTCACTGCAGCATCTCAGGGAAGAAATATTATAGTTCTCCGTTGAGCATTGGACAAGGAAGAAGAGCAATGCCGCACTGGATATTCTGCTCCCCCAGAGACCCCATAATTATAATAAAAACAAACCACAAACCAAACGAAGGGGGGGGGGGAATGAAAAAAAAATAAATAAATAAAAAGGCGCCCCCCCTGCCCCGAGGGCTGGGGGCAACAGGGAACCGGGAGCCAAGCACTGCGCTCTCCAAGCGAAGCCTCCGCAGGGATCGGCCAACTTACCCCGGGCAAAACAACTACGCGGCGGCCGCCCCCCCGTTCCCGGGCGCTCCTTCCACTTGTCCTCCCGCCCAC
>VZRL01003358.1:269499-287842 GCA_013397895.1 Origma solitaria
TTTTCCCGGTTTCTTCTAAAGAAAAGCTACCGGAGAGAGCACCATCCCGGGAAAGGGTGGGGTTGGACAGGCAGGAAAACGCTCCTGCCGGGCGGCCCGGGGAAGCGGCGCCGAAACGGCCCCGGTCCCGCTCTGTCCGGGCGCGGGGAGGGAGCCGGAGCCGCGGGCGGCCGCCTTGGACCGGGAGAGCAGCGGGATCTCCCGGAGCATCTCCGCTGCTGCCACTCCCTTTGTCACCGGGTCCCGGCCCCGCGCCTCTGTGCCCCGCTGCCCGCCCGCCCCCGGGGGTGGCCGCCTTTGTCCCCGGGTCCCTCCTGCCTCGGCAGGTTGAAAAAGCTGGCTCCAGCATCTCTGCTCATGGGAACGGCATATTCCTTTAGACCTCAGTGGTGCAGGAAGAAACGGCCCTGAAGTCGCAGAGAACGACTTATTCCTCGGTAAAATCTTCCCAGATTCTGGTCGTCCTTACTGCTAGGAAGCTGGCGTGCCAGGCTCAGCTTCTGCACAGATCGGACGGAACCTAGTAAAGGGTCTGGGAAGTTCACAAAGTGAATTTCCTAGGCAACATGTGGGCAGATTTCCTGTATCTTTGCATCACATCCCCTGAGTTGCACTCTAATGCAATTTTCCTTGGTCTATGATATCTCACTGTGGGCTGCTTTTCGGCCAGTATCACACTGTAAAAATGAAAGGTGCACCATGACACACCATGAGTGTCCTTAAAATGCCCAGGGGAATTGCCAGCTTTGTGTTCCTTAGGAACCTGAGTAAATGGTTTGGCTCCAGGGTTAATCCAGTGTAACATCAGGTTTCTGACCACACTGGAAAGCTGGTCAAGACACCCTCTAGCTATAAAGAGACATCAAATCCGATGCCGGAGCGTGGGATGCAGAGCATATGGCCTGCACATAGAGGGAACATTGGAACAGAGAGGGACGGAGGATTGCAACTTCTGCCTTTTGATGTTATCTTTCACAGTCTCAGTTGGTAAAGCTGCAGTTTCTTCATGTTTTTCTGCACAAGTCTATGCTCCTGGGTTTCCAATCCTAGATATATACCTTTGGCAAATTAGACAACTGCCTGCTCCCTACTGAAGAAAAACAGCAGACCCTCCCTGCTCCCAGAGGAGTTCATCCCCTCTGTGGGAGCTGTTATCCCTTTTCTCCCAAGGAAGCTCTTTATCCCATTATTATCAAAAGGGTAAGAGGAGCTTAGGACAGAGCACGGACACTGGTTCACTTCATGTGGGATTTGCAGGTGGATTCCTGGTAACGCGCAGCACAGACGTGAAGATCTGAAGAGGACAGTGCTGCCCTAGCACAAACCCACACCAGGGTAGTTCCCTAGAGAGGAGGGAATCACATTGTGCAGCTAGTGGTGAGGCCTGTTTGCTCCTTTCGGGGAGGATGGATCTGAGCAGGTTAAACAGGGGCCACCCAGGACCAGAGGTGTGCTTCTGACCTGGGTTCCACCTTGGTGAGAGCTCTCCAGAAAGTGCAGTCCTGGCTGTGGCTGGTCAGGCTTTCCTTAGTTTGCCACTTCAGCAGCAGAGTCAGCCCTTAGGCCATGGAAACCAGCAGGTGTCCATGCCAAGAGGTCACTGCTCCTGGGGTTTGGGACAGACAGGCCATGGCCAGCATGGCATGGCATCAGGCTTTGTCCCATCTCCTGCTTCTCACCACCCTGAGCCACAGCTCATGGCTGCATTGTGTCTAGAAGGCACCCAGGCGTTTTTTGAGCCAAGCCTTTTATTTACAAGGTTTTAATCACATCCTTCCCCACAGGAAGCGGAAAGTTCTTCTCCCAGACCCTCCCAAGTCCTGATGTGACTAGCAGGTCCCTGGCCAGTGGCCGGGGGAAGGAGGAGCAGAGCACGAGGATGCTGCAGAGCAATTGTTGATCATTGACCAAAGCTGAAAAGGGAGAGAAGCCTTTGGTGGCTGTGTCACAGACACAGGTGAAGCTACGCTGTGGCAATACCTGGTCTGGGCAGTTTATTGTTGGGCCTGCCTGATGTTTGCTTCATCAATTTCCCAAGAAAAGCTGTCTTTCCTACATGAAACCTTTCAAAGTTTGAGCATTATTGATGCTCCTGCAGAAACTGAGCTCAGCAGACAGGGGGGCTCCTCAGAGGAAGTGAGGAGATTATTAATATCCACAGAGGAAGTCCCTGTGATGATTAAGACTTGCTTGCAGCACTCAGTGGGTATATCTGTGCTTTTGGAAATGTTAACACCACAAATCCACCCTGATGCCATCCGCAAGGGGTTTGCTGTCAGTGCTGCCATTCAGGTGCCCAGCTGGCTGTTGGGGCGATGTGACCTGCTGTGTTTGAGCATCCAGAGGCTCGGGAGGTGGCAGTGGAGCTGCCACGTGGCCAGATGGCAACTGGTCTGAGTGAGTGTGACCTGAATCAAGTGGGCACTATGCATCATCCCCTGCACTGCTCCCTCATCTTCCCTTCATGGTAGACCTTGCAGTATAGTAGAGGAAAATCCCCTCATTTTGGAAAGGCAAGGCAGCAGTGCTAGAGCAGGGATATCAGAAAATGTCTGTGGCCCAGGTGATCTACGGGCACAGTGGAACCAAGGGTTGGGCTGAGATAGGTTTTCAAATGCTTTGATAGCATGGAGAGAAAGGACTCGGTCAGTGCACAGTTTTATGATCAATAACAAACCCAGTGTTGCAAAGCATATTTTTAATCAACACAAATAATATATAATGCTGGGGTATTTTTGATGGGTTCGTAATTTTCATTTTAGTGAAAAAACCCTGTTTCCTGGTGTTGTTCAGAGGGCATTATGATTTCCTCGTGCCAGTTTAGATGAAGTGTAGAAGCAGTTGGTAAACAACATGCTACAGATTCCCTCTTGTTACATCTGGCCATGGGGCCTTCTGCAAGCTGCCAGTGAAAAACACTTTTAATATGCATGTTATCTTAAGCTTTTGATGCTCATGTAAGACAGCATCAAAGCCTATCCCTTGCATTGAATCAAATGGGC
This sequence comes from Origma solitaria, assembly GCA_013397895.1. Taxonomy (NCBI): domain Eukaryota; kingdom Metazoa; phylum Chordata; class Aves; order Passeriformes; family Acanthizidae; genus Origma; species Origma solitaria. The sequence goes on from VZRL01003358.1 coordinate 272,502, forward strand.
ACTTCCACCCTCTTCAGTCAGGGATGAAATTTTAAAGCGAATTGTAGCAAAATAAGAATTTTAGGAAAAAACCCAACAAAACAGCTACCAGCAACCTACTGGGTAAAAATGCTCTTGATGTTAACTCCTGAACTCAGCAGGTGATGCAAAAAACGGATTTGGTCCCTGATAGAACACAGCGATACACAGCCTCGTTGAAGTCTTACCAAAGCATTCCCTCTACAGGGATACGTCAGTATTACAGAAGGCTCCACCACAGCTCAGGGCTGTGCTGCCACTTCCCTCGCTTCCCTGGTGAGGGATGGCTCTTCCAAAGCCCACTCACCAGGTGCGGGAGTGGGCAGAGGGGCAGGATTAATCCCAGTGAGACTCTCCCGGACCTTGGTTTTCTGAGGCAGCCTAAGAAATGCACACTGCTGCCTGTGCATCAAGACTGATCCAGTTTATATGCACTGAGGACCCATCTCGTAGAACACATACTCCATGAATCATTTACATGGGTTATAAATCCTCTGTTGCATTGGTGTTTTCCCATAAATCAGCACCGAGGCCCAATCCTTGATTAATGCTTTGAAATACAGCATCCAGATTGCAACAATGGGAGCTCTCTTTTGTGAGACAAAAAATGAGCAATGCTCCAAACTCTGCTATCAAGATAGGCACCTCACTTCCAGCTTGATTAAGCGGTATTTTCGGCCAGAACACTTTTACAGGTAGCAACGACCTGAAGAACCATCTTGTGTCATCCTTCCTTCTTTTCCCAGATCAGCTGAACCATCCTGTGAAAAGCCTTCATGCCTCCATTTGCCCATCTGGCTGAATAATGAGGAAAATGCAGTCTCTTGGAAGATTATGCAGCACTCCTTAATGCTGGCTTCTGGCAATATAGCTGGGCGATCCAGCTCATTCTCTCTCCTTATGAAAATGCTATGTTTTAGTGGAGCATTTCATCTTGTGTCCACAAAGTCTTTGTTTTGTGCCCTGAAACTGGTAGTAAGATTCTGTAATTCTATAATAAAAAACAACTCGTTTAAAGAACTTCAGGATATTCAGAGCAGGTTGTGAGCAGCAAACTCTTTGTCTTGCCAGAAAAACAGATCCTCCAAAAGGCATAAGCAGTAGCCTCCAAACATTGCTACAAGGAACAGCGTCCAAACTGGAGACCAGTGGAGATGAAGAGCTGTTCCTTGAAGGAAGGTATGGGAGGAGTGTATTCTCAAGATGTGCCTTAAATGCTGTTTTCCAATCCCATTTTGAAGTGTCCAGCATTCACCCCAGAGCTGCACATTCACGAGTTGGGTCCACATCTGCTCAGTGCAGAAAGCCTTGCGGGGCTGGTGGAGCAATACCAAGTCAGATCTCTTGTCATAGTGGCAGCTACAGAGTAGGCATACAGAGTATGTTTGAGCCAAAAAGAAAAAGCCCATAAAAATCCCCTCACCCGCAGTGTTTACTACCACTTCATTTTCATGGAAGTTTCTAATCATTTTGTGCAACGCCACAGACATGGAGGTTTTTCCCGTCATCCCTAATCTGTATGTTGGTAAAGGACTGGAAGCTAAATCCTAAGAAGGAATAGGTAATGCTGGTCCTACCTGGGAGCTGCAGGTGATTGACATGTCCCAAACAAATACATAATAACAAGAGCAAAGATTTCACTGCTAATTTATTGTGTAGCAGGGATCCAACTTCATTGTACAGTCAGAAGGCTACATAAAATATCAGAGTGATTTTTTTTTTTAAGTACTAAGAAAAATCTCCAAACTCCACTTACAGGATTTCAATCATCAGGACCACTGTGTTCCTGTGAGCTGAGGACATGTGCTGGTGAGCTGCCACGTCCTCCACCATCATCTGCCCAAAGAGGAAAGACACTGAGACTTTGGATCCAAGTGTGTGAAGAAAAAAAATTTAACAAAACTTATTCTGAATAGGTAAGAAATCAGTCAGTAGCAGGAATAGAGACAGGCAGACTGGATCAGAGTGCCGGCCCCTGTATTGTCTCTGCCAGTGGCAAATACCAGATGCTTATGAGAATGCTGTGAAAAACCTGCCCATAGGGTGAGTTTCCTCCTCTCTGCCATCTGGTACTGCTTGGCTTCTTCCCAGAAGCATTAAGGTTTACATCCCTTCCAAAAATATTTACCATCCTATCTAACATGGGAAGAAGGCCAGAGATAGCTTGATATGTCTTTGCCTTTTGTAAATACCCCTTTATAAACACAAGCGATGCAACAAATCAGTGGGAGAAATGGAAGGTAAGAATTTACATCTGTCTTGGCATCACCAAACTGCAGCCCTCAGTTACACTGACTTCAGGGTGCATCACTGAGGACAAATTCTGCCCTGAGTTACACAGCAGGTGGGGGGGCTCTGCATATGTGGGGGCAGAACTCAGTTCCTGAAGGCTGAGGAACTTGCAGGACAAAAACACCCCCTGGTTTATAGTTACATCTTTCCTGAGTGTGCAGCACCCACCCACTGATAAGGCACAGAAAACTCCAGGGACTTAGGCCTCTATAGTTTAAGCCACTGGTGATTTAAATCCTGAATTTGCTAAGAGTGTATTCACATCACATGCATTTTTTTTCCCTCTTGCCACCTCTATCCTTGTTTTCCTTACAGCTCATACAACCCCTCAGTTTTGGCGAGGCAGAGTGAGTGTTCTTCCCTGCTTGACTATGAATTTATAACAGTTTCAACTGAATTATCTTTGACACCATTGGTTTAAAAACAGGAGAAAAATCAACACAAGGATAGAAAAACTGTCAGCATTGTTCTCAGGGACTGTTCAGTTTCATGGCAAGTGGTTGTAGCCCCATCAGCCTCTGAGCTTGACAGGTTGCCCTGGGCAGTCTGTGTCCTGGGGGATGCAGCAGCCCCTGGGCTACTCTGGTCTCCTCCACTCCACAAACACCCTCTTTTTTCCTGGCACAGCTCTGTGCTCAGGCTCAGCTCTGCTGGCTGCAGCACAGACACCTCGCTATTCAGGCAGATGAGCCCATTGGTATTAGCAGTATGAGGTCGATGCAACCTGGGTGATTCTGCAATAGAGAAAATGGGAAATGTTACACTATCCCCCATCTTCATTACACTCTGATTTCTCATTTCCAAATGAATAAATGACCTTTTAGATGTGTTGATGCACCAGGGACTTACAAATATCTGGTTTTATACTATAAGCTAGGCTTCTTGGTACCCTTTACTCGGTGGTAAACAGGATTTTCTGCTTTCAAGACAACAATGCTGCTGAGGACCTAATTTTGCCTTTTATAGCTCAGTGAAGCCACTGGGGTTTTATAGCAGATAAGAGAGGAGAGTCATGCCCTAAAATGCTGACACTACTTCTATATATCATAGAGATATCTGAATAATTCATAGTGTCAAGCAGTGCAACTTAAAGGAGCAGTGGCAGAAGTGACAACATCCAGTTTCAGTACATTCTGCACAACAATTAATATTCCACAAATTTCTTTCTTACACAAAATCCATCATCAGTCTTTCCAAGGAAGACCTGCTACCATGTTACAAGAAGTGGGGTGATACAACAAAGACAGAGATTTCCTTGTGGTCTGACACATTACCCATTACCTTTGCACTGCGTGATATTTGAAATGGAATGAAATTAAATTGGACCCAGATTGGGAAAAGGGGCAACAAAAATTGCCTTTCCCCTTGGGCTTATTCTAGTGCAGAGATGTTGCAGAACCACAGGTTCCTGTCAGAGGTCTCCAGGCTATGGATCACTTTCTGTTCCTGATATCAACTGCCGTTCGGAACAATTAAGTTGAAAGCAAAGGCTGGAGATTAGGTGTTTATGCTGCTCATTCATGAGGGATCTGGGAACTCTGAGAATGTTTTGGATTGAAGCCAAGCTCACGTTTTTCCAAAGGGCCCTCACTGTCACAGTGAACTGAAAGTGAAAGCCCTCCAGGAAATCACACTTGCACTTCTGATATAAAAGTAGCACTTCCAGCTTGTCTCTTCTTGCGTGTGTGAAAGTAAAACATCCTCTGGAGTCTGAAGATCTGTTTTCTACTCTGTTTTTCTCAGCCCTTAGTTTGCACTAGTGACCCTTGCTGGCTCAGGTATTTCGGGCTGGGTGATGCTCAGGGATGCCTTGAGAGCACTGTCACCTTGCTGGCTCCGTGGTGAGGGGCTGGGGACCACATGATGTGCTCTGCAAATGAGAACCAAGCAGGAAGGGGGTGTCATTTAGACCTCCCAAGAGGTGATCTCCACCAACACACCCACTGGCATGGCTGAAATCCCCTTCCCGGCCCGGGTGACCACAGCAAGGCCAGGTGGCAGGTGCCAGACAGGGTCACCATGATCAGCAGGGATGCCATCTGTATAGAAAGAGGAGGCAGGACAGCACTCTCTACCCACGGGAGCCCAGGGCGAGGCCGGGTGGGGTGGGGTGATCAGATTGCCAAGGCGAGGTGAGCAGGGACCTTTCCCAGCATGGCACTGGCTGTTATTATATTTCCTGCACCCCATCACCAGCGTGATGGAGCCTTTCCCACGGCTCAGTGGGTCACAGCAGCGCTGCTCTGGCTCGGGCTTTTCCCCCAGCAAGAAGGTTACCTTTGTGCCTTTGTGTTCTCCGCTCATTATCTGCCGGCGGCTGTTTACCTCCGCTCCCAACCCGCCCCTCTCGGCGGCCCACATTATTGTCCATGGCAATCGTTGTTGCCGCAGAAGGAAAACTCTGAAAGTGAGGAATTAATTCCCTTAGGGCTCTGATCATTTTTAGTGGTGCGGAGATAATCTGTCAGACACAGGAACCATTCTAGCGCCGAGCAGCCAGAGCAGCAAAGATCCACGTATTTATAATCTTATTTTTAGTCTCTTCTCTTCATTTCCAGAGCAGACAAACTCAAGGTTTTACATTTTGGGTACAGCTCGAGTTTTGCTTTGGAGAGACTATTTTTCAGCCATGATGTACATTGATTTTGATAGCACGCAGGATGTACCAGGCTTAATTGATCAGTTCTGCTTGCACATTTGAGCTTATTTGTTGTACTCGCTGCTTTGCCTTCATTAGAAGTGAATGTAACACTCAGGAAAGTTTCCAGAACTGACAACTCCGGAAACCAAAGTTCCAGCTGAATAGAGCGAATCAAAGCAAATTGTTTACGCCTGTGTGCTCCCTGCAGCTTAACCCCTGTCCTTTAGGTCAGCCTTATTGCTGGGATCACCAACAGCATCACCCCATGAGGACCAGTCCTATTGATGAGGATACTCTGCTCTGGTTGCCTGCCTGTTAAAATGTGCAGTGGACTGAACAACCCTCCTGGTGCTTCCAGCTGGGCCCTGGGGACCAGATCTCTGCTCCTGGGCTGGCCTTCAGCTGGAGGCTCAAGAGTAAAAATATGGCAGGGCGGTGGCAAATGGGGTAGTGCAACAAGGGAGCAGCACACATTGCCAGCAGGAGAAGCTTGGGTCCAGTCTGCCCTTAAAGCTCCCAAAGCTTTACCTTAACCGTGCATATTTCAATAAGTCCATCTCTGGGCTAGAAATAGTCCCAGGGAGTGAATTTCTCTGTGCCAAGAACAAGAGCAGTTACTGCTATACATGGTATTTAACATGGTTTTGTTTGCAGCTGAGGAACCTGCAGAGAATAGTGAAGGAGAGAGGCTGTGAGAAAGGAAGTTTTCATGCTACCTGAACTGGGAGGTGTATTTCCATGCAAACCCTTTGCAAGTAATGAAAAGAGAGAGAGAACTGGGGAGGGATTAAAAAAAAAAAAAGGAGGTGGAAATTTCTTTGACAGGAAATTCAGGACATGTTGTCTAGGTTATACCTAACTCCTCAGAGAGCAATAAAAATATTCCTCAGGAGCCATCACAGTGCCTGGGGAGCAGGGAGAAGTGATCAGAGTCTCTCCTGATCCTTCTGCACATGGGACAGCCCCTTTGACCACTGGGTATCTGCTCAAACCCTCAAGCATCTCTGCTGCCGTCACCGCTCCCAGCACCGCATCTGTGTGAGATTTGGGATGGCTAAAGAGCTGCACCTCCCTTTCCTGTCCCCTTGATCACTGAGAACATCATCATCTTGCATGGCTTACTGTACAGAAGGATTGCTGTTGCTGCTTTCGCAGATTATCCAGAGCAAATAGTTCCTAGATTCAAGTCAGTTGTCCTTGAGAGATTTGGTGATCAGAGAGGAAACCTTTCTGCAGTCAGTGCTGTTACCCTGCATGGGCTGGAGTCTGCAACTGGGGACCACAGAGTGACTGTCATACAAACACAATAATAATAATAATAATAATAATAATAGTAGTAGTAGTAGTAGTAGTAATAATAGTAATAGTAATAATAATAGTATAATATGTAGAGGATTTAAGAGACATGCCAACTCTCTTCTTACTTACACCGCACCACCAACATCAGAGGCACTTTAACCCTTGAGCAAAGGTCTTTCCTCTCTGCTGAGGGCTGGGGCAAAGGCAAGGTGGGCTGTGGGAGCCACAGGTCAGTGCTGCCATCCCCTCCCCTTCCTGCACACAGCCACGCTTTTGTTCTTCACCTCACTTACCTGACTTGACAGACTGGAAAAGCCACTGTGGGGCTTGGGAGGGGACCCTGCCCACTATTGAGCACCAGCCCTTCTGGAAGCAGCATCCCTACCAGAGCAGGACAGGAGCTGCTCATTTCTGTAGGCAGAGCTCAGCATTGCCAGGTTGAAAGCAGGGGGAAGGGAAAGAGGAAGGTGCAAGAGCTATCTTTGCATGTAGTGTCTTCAGGTAACATTTTATTGCCATTTCTATCCCAGAAGCATGTTGTTTTGGGGTTTGTAAATACAGCTTGGCTACTGCTCACTACTGAATACTGTCTGGATCAGACTCCTGATAAATTGAAGCCAAAATGTGTTCGGCTGCTGATATTTTCATCTATGTCCTTAGAGGAAGATTATTTTACAGCCCTTGTCCTTATCAGGTATGTCAGACAGGTAAGCCTACTCGTTTTAGTTTTACTGGGTGAGCTGAATCCTCTCTTAGGGTAAGTGGGAGCAGCTCAGATAACTTGGATGGATTTTATCCCTGTCTATAATTTGGAGCCCCTTTGTCCCCCAGCTATTTCAAAAGGCCACACGTAGTGGTCTTAATAACAGTATAATAAAGACTTTTAGTTTGGAGGTACACTGGGCACTGGGAGGCAAAGGGATGTGGGAGTGTAGGAGCCCACAGAGGGGATAGATCCCGCAGCACATCCCTGTCAGCTGGCAGCCTGAGACAGAACTTTCTGGCTGCAGGAGGGTGCTTTTAGGCGCTGGACAGATGTACCTTTGCAAACTTCTTCCTTTAAATACACGATTTCGACACTAATGCAGCAGACATCTGCTGCGAGAGTGGAGTGGCTCGAGGGAGTGGCAGTAATGAGATAGGAGCCCTTTGTCTCTGGGTTACTGGTTCAGACCCAGGCAGATCAGAGTGACTGGGAGTCATTAGTGCCTGACAGCTGCTAAATAGTTGGTGTCGGTTGGGCTGGTGTCCTTGGTCAGCTCTCTCATTAACAGGTGTCCTCTCTCAGCACCTCAAAGAGAAACCAATTATCAGCCTCATCCCTGACAGGGCCTCATCCCTCCCTAGACATGGAGACAGGAATTACTGAGTTACCAGTGTGAGCTTGGAAATGTGGTCCCAGCCAGGAGTGAGGGGTGTTGATGGAGGGAAAATATCTTATGCTACACTGCCCCTTCCCTTCACTGCCCCTTCCCTTCACTGCCCCCGGGATAAACAGAAGGGTTGAGCCTTTGGAGATGCCAAGCCTTGTTGGTTCAACGACTTCACACACTCCTGCTCTTTACTGTGGTAGTGCTAAAATACTCTATTCTCCTGCTTAAATCTTAGGGAAATTGTCCCTGCCCTTCCAGAGACCTGTGCAAGGCAAGAGATGGCAGATATGGATCTACAGCAGCCAAACAAAGAGAACACAAACTAAGGAGACTGGTTTTTTGTTCACATCATGAAAGTGCTTTAAATATTAGGCTGAGTTTCATTTAAAAAAATAGAACCCCAATGTAACACTAGAAGTTTAAAAATCTCAGAACTGCAACTTTTATATGTTTGCATTTGACAATAGAAATGCAAAAGGCTTGGAAGAGTAAAAAATGCAACTATGGCTTTAGCACACTGCAAATACTGCTTTGGCTAAGTAAAAATAGGACTTGCTTTCACTTACAGCATGATCAGTCTCACATGAATCTTAAATTCATAGGACAGAAAAAGTGAAGTTAGTTTGCAGTTGATAAATGAGATCAGACTTTTATAAAATACAAATCATTATGTTAACTAACTATATCATTATTTAATACTAAACTTGTGATAAGGGGAATCTGGTGCCTGAAAGAGCTTAATATTTCTTTTTCTCAGACTCTGTCCTACAATCCCGCATAACTCTGGCTCTGAACCTAACAAACAGCAGTTGCTGCAGGAGAAAAAATGGACAGCTAATGAAAGCTATTGCCTGTCCGCATGCTACTTCATTAGCAGAATCACCAAATGAGATCCAGGCCTCAGATCAGTCATTGTCTTTCACCTATCACAAACCAGAGGTCAAACCTTGCTGAAGAATCTCAGGAAAAAGTCTCCCTGGCAGCAGACACAGCTGATGGGTGAGACTTGAAAGTCTGCTGCCCCTGAGCTGAGCAAAATCAGTCCCTCGTATTGGAGCAGCCTAGGTGGGCTAAGTGATCATTGTGGGTCCCTTCAAACTGAAATATTCTAATCTATCACATTTTGCACACACCTGTAACAGTGGTAGCTCACGTCCAAAGCAGGAATAATGTTGAACACCTCAAAAGCACTTTTAAAATAAATAGGGGAGACAACTTATTTCTACTACAGAAAAATCAAAGAGGAGTGAACAGAAAGTGACCATTTATACAGCCTTTTTTTTTTTCTCTTTTTTTTTTAGTTCTTAGTGAAAAATCAATGCAGGACTCTTGTTCTCTTGTTTTTAAGTCACTGACTATGCTTAATCACAGCTAAGAGGGGTGGTTTCCCTGTGACTGGGACAGCCAAAAGAAAGCTGAAGCCTCTGTGAAAATGAGGGAGGAAAGGCAAATAGAGCAGGCTGAGAAGAGAGCGCCTGTGTTACCTGAGGCATCCAGGGAGAGAGAGGCACACTGAATCTTGCATTGCAAAACAGGCTCTGAAACAGAAATCTTAAAGGACAGAGCAGCCTGAGGTGCTGGCAGCAGTAGGAGATCCCATCTCCCTCATCCTCACTGCTCTGGCTGTGTCTGCAGCCAGGTTTGGGGAAAAAGCCCCTCACCTGCAACTGGGGACTGATGGGAGGGTTTCCTGTTAGGGTTTCTTTCTTTTACACCACTTCTGAAGGTATTACTTTCAGGCAGGTTTTTATTTTCCTGCAGCCTTGGCAACACTGTAGTTAGAGTGATCATAATACAATTATTACTGTATGAGAATATGAAATCAGCCATGAATATGATGAGGTTGTTGTCAGTGTCCATGCTGATTGTGTTATAACAATGGCACAGATAGGGTAAAACTCACTTGGCTTTTTTCAAGGTGGTTTGTTTGGTATAATTTAAATTCTCCTTTTTTGTAGCCTTAAAAGAAAGGTGTGATTTTTACAGATATATATTTTTTTGTGTGTTCAGAAGAGCACAAAATAATCCCTAATATATTTCTCATTCTTTACAAAACTACCATATTGCTAATTGGGTGATCAGATAAAATTCTTACTCACACCGAAACAATTATAAAAACAATTTATTTACAACTGCAATGGTACTGAAATTAAACTCAAGTGTGAGAGCTGCTTCTTGCTGAAGGTCTGTGAATGTCCTTCGAGTTTATAATAAGTTCTCATGGGACACATGAATTCATGCCCTTAATCCATTCTGACTTTAAAAGTCCAGTTTTTTTTATGGAATGTCTCATTATCCAAGCTCTTGCTTCAGCAAATGCACTTCCATCACTTTTCTCTGAAGTCTGTTTAATATAACATCTTCTGAATTATTTAATGGGCAAATATATGGATTAAATAAAGCAAACACATCTACAAGAACTTCTATATGCCTGACAAACTTTTGACCAGAACTAGCAGACTTTCTACAGCTGTCACATAAAATCTCTAAGTCTCAGACCTGGTCAGCATTAAGGTCTCTGTGCCACAGCACAGCCACACCTAAAGCTGTGGCAACAGGTCCTTAAGGGTCTCTTCTCTCTCTGAAAGAGTGACAGATCCCAGAAAAGTGGCAAGTCAGGGATCAGAAGGTAGAAAACCACCTTGAGGCTAACAATAGCATCAATCAGAGCAGCTTTCCCCCTGCCCAGTGTGTGATATGGACTGGCCAGGTAGGCTCAGGGCTCATATCCACCCATTTCCTTGCTCTTTTGCTCTCCAGTCTCTCCTGTGTGATTTTTGCCTTCAGCCACAGCTTTTTTCCTATGGCTTACATTTTGTTCAGTGCTCTGAAATTAAATTCTAGATTATATTTCCATGTTTTGGAGTGATATATAGTCCATGGTGAATGTTTACCCATGTAAGGTAAGCCAGTCTGGAGTCTGCCTCTGATTAATTTGAATTTAGATCTGCATTTCATGTCTCCTGACCTTTGAAATCTCCCTCATGGCTACTCATCAGGAAACCTTGATATGATAAATTAGAAATTCTTTTAGATCTTGGATCAGACTGGAATAATAATCACATCACTTCCCAAACACTCATTTCAGGATTTGTTAGTCTGTTTCCAGAAACTGTGGATACTTTAAGGCAAAAGAGATGCAGAAATTTAACTGAAAATATTTCTACGTATGAATTTAAAAGAAGAAAAAGGTAGCCTTCCCCTCCCATAACTCTTTCAGACTTTAAAATCCAGACATTCTGACCACAGTTTTGGATTATTAGTGACCATTTTCTGAACTGTTCAGACCCCATGGTTTCTTCACATGCCTTGATTAGTTTTACTTATAGCTGAAACTGTGAAGCAAACTCAGAAGTCAGATGCATCTGTTGAAGTTGAGAAATGGGACTGCTCTTTTATTATTTCTAGCAATTTAGGTGCAAATAAAACCAGGCTCCAGACAGAAGGTGTGGAAGCCTGAAAAAGATGGGCACAGTGCAGCCAGGAGGTTTGGGACCCTGTGGCAACAGAACACTAAATGCTGAGGAGAGTGGACAGGTACCAGGAGGTACACAGGTGGTATTTGCCTTTTAAAATACCTCTTTTCCTTAACAAAGAGGTTCACTGCTTAGGAAGAAGTCTTCAAGCCTGTAGCTGACAACCACTAGCCATAATGCTAAGTTGGTAAGTGGGCAGAGATAGTGGGAAAAAAAACTTGCACAACTTTAATGTCTCGCTAATTCCATTCACTGGAATGATTTGGATTCCTGTCTGTAAGTAGTCCTTCAATGAAAGAAGCATCTCAGTGCCCCCAAAAAGGAAGCCAAAAAATTGCTTTCAGTCCCAAGGACTTCACCATCCAAACAACTGTGCTGTGCTCTGGAGCTCTGGCTTAGGAGTTGTCTGTAAACTCCATTTGAGCGATGCACCCTGGCTGCATTATCCAGGATCTTTTCCTTTTTTAGTGAGTTATTTTAAAACTCTTCACAGGCAAGCTTGGATGACAAAGTATCCTGGCTAAAATCCTGACCCAAATGAAGCTGGGGGCTGTGCTGCCATTGACTTACATGGCTGAAGATTTTGCCTCCGTGATCTGCAGAAAACAGGTCTGATTTCTCACAGCTGTATTTATATTGGAATTTTGTTTCTTGTTTGGTGTCAAAATAATGGAATTATACCTGTGTTGAACAAGATGTTGGCAGTCCTTCAAGTGGGTATACAGGAGACAGAAAATAATTTTCCCTGTAAATGCCAGGAAAAAAATTCTCATAAACACTTCACAAAGGCACTCAGTTTAGTTTCAGCAAGAGTTCATGGACCTCTTCCTTAATGAACCATATGACACAATTAAATCTTATCACATAACAGATGAGGTCAGTTCCAAAATTTAACTTGATAATACTAAGTACATTCATGAGCTTCTTAGAAATCTAGCATTCTTGGTCTGATTTGCCAGTAACTTTGCACCTTTACAACGGTATCTCAAGTCCAACATCCTAGAATAATGCAAATAATAAGAATGGCTTAATTTGGGAGCTATTAGAAAAGTAACTTCAACTGATATTCATCTGGGTTTGCAGCAAAGTAGTTTCCCACTGCTTTTGCAGCAGTATGTTGCTCCTTCTGATATGTAATGCAATATTTTGCTTCAGGGTTTTAACAGTCAATTATTTGGCCTGGGCAATTCCAGTCCCACCAAATGCAGTGAAAAGACAGGCTTGAAATCCAGGTTTGCATCTTAGAGCTCAGTAGGAGTTTTGGAATAAATGTCATGGGTTGGCAATGTTCCTTTGAGTTGGCACTTAAAGGAAAGACAGAGTAAGAATATATTGTGTTTACACTGCAAAAGTAGCCAGATATAAAAACCATAATTTCAAGCATTTTTATGCATTTTTAATCCATTCTAGACTATTTATATTTTATCTCTACTTTAATCTATTTAACTTTAATTCTATTTCTATTCTAATCTATTTATTTTAAGTCTATTCTATTCTATTCTATTCTATTCTATTCTATTCTATTCTATTCTATTCTATTCTTTCTATTCTCTTCTCTTCTATTCCATTCCATTCCATTCCATTCCATTCCATTCTAAGCTTTTCTAATCTTTTCAATGATGTACTGGATTTCTGTACCTTGCTGATGCCCAGGACATGAGAGATTTGTGGCAAGGTGGCACTAGATTGGGAGCCTGACTTGCATTTTTTGCCAAAGTCCCAGTCCTGGAGATTCCTGGTCAGCAATTACAAATGCCATAGAAATATCACAGAACTGCTGAGTGCATCAAAATTGTATCCATCACATGATTTAAATTCAATCCATGGGGCTATGAAGTCTTTGAAATGGCCCCAGGTGATATGAAAGCTTAACTCTGCCGAGGTGGCAGAGCTCGTGTGACCCAGTTTCAAAGGCTTGGTGCTGCACCAGGGTGGGAGGAGACTGGCAGACCCTCCTTTCGCCCAAGCCCAGAAGAATTCCCTCTGCACAGGAGGAGTTTCTCGTGCAGAAAGGACAGCTCAGATGTATAATCCAGAAGGATGTGAAATTAATAGGGGGAAATAGGATGTCAGGGACGGCGCATGCGTCCCTGTGCCTGCGTGCCTGTGCGCAGGAGGGAGCGCGCTGCCTTCTTCTGCGATTTTGAATCATTTCTCTAATAGCAACAGACAAGTAGCCCAAGCATACATTACTGCTCCTCTGCTTTGTTGCTCATTGCCCAGACAATGTGGTGATAAGCATGGAAAAATGCCCAGGGAGAGAATTGCAGCAAAAACCTCAGCATCCTTTCCTACGCTCGCATGTCTTCTGCAATATTAGACAAAGCAGACAGATGCCCAGACATCATCCTGCATCAGCCCACCCAGTGATCTCAAAGCAGCGCTAACAACATAGGAGTAATTGTAAAGCATGAGGATGTTTTGTTTTGCATGGAGCGTATCTCCATTTGATAGTAACCATTTTAAAATCTGGAAGAATTTTGCACTCACTAAGCTGATTTTACAAGCAAAGAGAAGTGCTTGTCAGCAAAGGTTAATGTAGCTGTCACTGCAGGAGAGCCCTGTGGGTAGAAAGAGTCTCATCTGGCTGTTTTTTAAAGGGCAAGAGTCGTCACTGTGACGGAGGAATTTTTCCATTTCTAGGAACCTTTCACATCATTGTAGTGAACTGCTGCATAAGTTACCACTTCTCTATGGTTTCTCTATTTTTATGATTATCAATATTTGTTTCTATTATTTGTATTTTCAAGTCTTAAAGGATGTTCTTGTCCAAAATGAATAAAATCTTTATTTGAGAAGATGAAAAGAAAAGAGAACTTCTGTGTGTTTTTATGGCTTGCACTGATACAATATTATTGTGAAGTAGAAAAGAACTGTCTCCTCTTTTTATTGAAAGAAACAGGGGCAAGAAGAGACTAAGCACTGAAATTAGACTACGTACTCTAACCTCCTCCCTCACATGTCATAAAAACCTTTAATTCATGGTGGTCGCAATAGATGGGAATTGAATCCAAGTCTTCAACATCCAGGCTACCTGCTTACTGCTGGGTGGGCTCAACCCTCCCTAGAGCATCAAAGGTCAGATCTGTGCAGTTTTGGGCTAAATACCCCTGATTTGTGTACAGCAGTTGCAACAGAGAGAGATTTGGCCATGTTGGGCTGGCCTGACCATGGAGGGCCTCACGCTGGAGGCATCCAGAGCCTGTGGTGAGCTTCCATTTACACCACCAGGTTGTCACTGGCACAGCCAGGGGACACAGACACTCCATGTAGCAGCAAAAATCCGAGAATGACCCCGGGACTCCCCAACAGCAGATGGCTTTATTTCCCCCTGGTTACCAGGAGATGGAGCCGTGCCACATGAAGCATCAGTGCAGGCAATGCTTTGCTTCGTAGAGAGGATCTTAGGTTGAGATATTCAGGAAATTTTCTCTTGGAGCTTGTAGATAGGAAAGCTGGCAATGCTGAATGTTTGGATGAAGTGGCATGGGGGGGAAGAAGGCTAACAGTGGGCATTCCCTTGTGAGGACAGTGCTGTGAACAAGCCAGTTTCCCACCTGCAGCAGGCTAATATAGGCTAATAAAGATGCCACTGGATACAGCCCACATGGCAGCTACTTATATGGTAATAGGTCTTAGGTGTTACAGAACTAGATTTGAAATGAAGACTCAGAGGTGAAAACCTGGATTTAGATCCACTAGAGACCAAGCCACTGTACTCATGTTGCATAAAGAATAGAAAAAAAGCACTGATACTTTACTCAGATCTATCCCATTAGCTCTGCTGTGTCACATTGTGGTAGTTTTGCCTGGCCCAGTTTTTGCCAGTGAACAGGGTGGGGTACAAAGATGGCTCCTGCATGTCCTGAGTAAAGATTCTGGAAATTTTCCACCATGTCCAGCAGAGCCAGTCTCTGATGGCTCTGAAAATGATGGACAAGCTGCTGGTAAAACCTGGGCCAATTAGAGATGTTAGTTACGCCTCTGTGAAAACATATTTAAGAAGAAATCAAAACAATGTGAGCATGCACTTCTTTTTAGCCAGGGAAGGAGGAGGAGGAGGTAAAAATATGTGAGGGAGAACAACATGGAGGCACCAAGGTCAGTGGAAAGGCGGGGGAGGAGGTGCTCTAGGCGCCAGAGCTGAAAACCCTCTGCCAGCCGTGGTGAAGACCATGGGGGAGCAGGTGGTCCCCCTGCAGCCCATGGGGTCCAGGGGGATGCAGAGAGCCCCCCACGCCT
>VZRL01003358.1:295783-312413 GCA_013397895.1 Origma solitaria
GGCGCTGGCCCCGCGGCCGGCGCGGCCGCACCCGCAGTGCCTGGACTTCAAGCCGCCCTTCCGACCGCCGCGGGGCCTCGCCTTCTGCCGCCGCTACGCCGAGTTCGGCTGCTGCGACCCGCGCCGCGACCGCGCCCTGCTGCAGCGCTTCTACAGCCTCAGCGCCAGCCTCGACGAGCGCACCTACGCCGCCTGCGCCGGGCACCTGCAGGACCTGCTCTGCCAGGTGAGAGAGACCGCCGGCACTGCCGGAGCTCCTGCGCACAGCGCGCTTCAGCCGTGCCGGGTTCAGCCGCGCACGGCGCATCAGCAGCTGCCCAGGGGTATTCGGCCCCTGCACGGAGCTCTGGCGTGGGTATGGATGCTTCTGCCCCATCGCAGTGCTTTGGCTGAGGGGTGTGTGCGTCTGCTCAGGCAGGGCTACATCAAGGCCAGCTATGGATGCTTGCTTTGGCCCGGACATGGGTGCATTGATCCTCTGCACTGGTGCAGGCAAAAGGGACTTCGGACAGTCCAGGGTAGTGTAAGAAATGATGTTAATTCCCAAGTACCAACCCACAGGTGCATCAACCATGGCATTAGCGCCGGGGCACAGGCATGGGTACATCAACCCGAATGTGGGTGAATGACAGACAGCACAGCAGCCTAGGCATGTGTTCCCAGGCACCAGCAGGAGTGACTGTCCATCATCAATTACCTCAGTGGACTTTTTGTCTTTTGGCAGTTGCCCAAAAGAGGAACAGGGATATTGCTCTTCGATTTAGGAGCAGCACTGCTCTGGGATAGGTATGGGGGCAGTTACCGTTTGCAGACTTCCCTCGCTCTCCTGGGTTTAGGAATCCAGACCTGGTAAAGATACCCAGAGGGGACCTGCCTGCACAAATCATGCTCCTTGTTATGCCCAATTGATGGGGTCAGGTGCTTTGGGTTTTTTTGTATTGGATTATAACACCTTGGGATGCTTTTAGCATGTGCCAGGTACTAACAGTCCTGGTGATGTGGCCTAGAAACCTCTGTGGTGGTCATCCCTCACAGGGGGGAATTTCCATGCAGGATTGATGTTCTGTGGCCAGATATGATAATGGGATGATCACAGTCTGCAGAGAGTGAAGTGTCTGACCCTATCATCAGTGGAGGCCTCGCATGCATGAAAATGCCCCTGAGACACAGCAGCGTCAAGTGTAAACCTTGAATTAATTCAGACAGTGGAGTCCTGTCTGCTGTGCTCAGGTGGGATCAAAGTGGTTTTTCAGAAATCCTGCTCTTAGCATTTTGCTAGTGCCTCTTAGGTTCCTTAAACAGTGAAAAGAGAGACCCTTTTCCACACTAGGTTCTAGAGAATTCTAGTTCATCTCATATTGTACTGGAAACAAAACCCATTTGAATGTATTTCCGAAAAAAGCAGTGTCTAAAAGTCCATTTGCAGATAGGAAACCCAGCAGCAGTGTGTGCTAAGCACTCTTGCTTCTGGAAGTGATAACTAAGTCTCCTGTGTTTGTCAAAAAGCCAACCACTGAAAATTTCTTCAGAAAGAGAGAAATATTTCAATGTGGGAGCAATGATTCACTGAAATGTTCTGATGAGCTCAGTGCATCACCAGCCCAGATGTGGCTACAAACCACTGCCTCTGGTTGCACAAACACGTAAAGGAAATTCAGGCATTGCAAACACTCTAGAACATTCTGCTTCCATTCATTCATTGTATATACAGTTTATATCCTAGACCTGAATTAATAAGTGTGTTTCTGTGACTTATTCAGTTTCTTTCTGCTCACAATTCATGATTTCTCTCAAATGTGATCAAATTATTTTGACAAGTGTCTCAGCTTGTACTTGTGGATTCCTGCCTTTTCTTGATTTCATAGAATAGAATTGTTTGAGTTGGAAGGAACCTAGTCCACCCCCCCTGCAATAAGCAGGGACAGCTTCAAGTAGCTAAGGTTGCTCAGAACCCTGTCCAACCTGTCTTTGAATGTTTCCAGGGATGTGGCATCTGTCACCTCTCTTGGCAACCTGTTACAATATTTCACCACCCTCACTTAGGCAACTTCTTTCTTATTCCTAATCTGTAGCGATCGTCCTTCAGTTTAAAGCCATTGCCTCTTGTTCTGTCACTACACTGCCTTGTAAAAAGTCCCTCCCCAGTTCTCTTTGGACACTGGAAGGTGCCATAAGGTTACCTTGGAGCCTTCTCCACCAAACTGCAAGAGAGCAGATGCCTCACTGCTTCTCGGGGAGCAGCTTGCTTAAAGGCTTGAGTTTCCAGATGGAGGTGGACAAGGAATGTCAGGGATAAGGTGGAAGTTAAACGCTTTTCTGAGGAGTCCTGTTGCTTCCTCCAGGCTAATAGCAGCAGTAAATAAGACATTGTTTGATGTGGGTGTTCCTTCAGATTCAGACTGTTGTAATTCCTCAGATAAGTAGCTGCCACTGAATTCCTGGAACAGATAGGATGCATTTGGCTAGCCTGTCTTAATGTGACTTGTTTTGCTTTCTGATGAGTTATTTTCATAGTACAAACTTGTTCCAGCCCTACTGAAGTAACTGATCATCTGCCAATTAGTTTCCTTGCTCTTTGGACCACAACATAGTTTAAAATTAATGAACAGACAGCATCATTTGGAAATGAGAATTTAGATCTAATATTGATCCTGGGCTCTGACTAAGGATAGAACTTCTTGGTATTTTGAGTTAAGTGAACATGACAGGATGATGTGAAGACTAAAGGACCACAACCTTTGCTTCAGAAGCAGAGAAATTCAGTATAAGGCATCAGGGTCCATCTCCCATGGAATAAAGGATGGAAAATATTTCACATGTGCTTTGAAAATACCGTAGGCACATGCGCGGGTACTTTGTAGCTAGTGATAGATCTGTGAATATCACTGCCAGTGTAATAAAACTGCTGTAATTAGCTGTATGCCACCAGGAATGTGGTAAGGAGGGAAGAAGTTGCCCACAGCCCCTCTTCAGACACACCTGAGGCTGGGGTGAGCAGGCAGCAATGGCAAAGAGACAGGGAAACCCTATCTCTGGGCTATTTTTAATTCTGATGCTGAAGGCAGGGCATTGCTTTATAATGCATAGACCACTGCTTGTTTGAAAGAGGCTTTCAGAGAATGAGGTACACCCGAGTACTCAAGAGGGGTTTCCTCTCTCTGAATGGGAAACCTCCATAGGCAACAACAAATTGAGCTCCCACCCAGCCCTCCCATCAAATTTCCTTTCTGTCTCATTTCAATTTGTCTTCCAAGGCCAATTTTTCAGTCATTACAAGTGAATGGACAAATGCTCTGTCTCTTTCTGTCCCTGGCACACCTCGTGTAACCAAGCCGAGTGTGTTACCCAATCTGCCTGTGTAATTTCAGTGTTTTGTGTCACAAGCAATCTTCTTTTTACCACATTAATTGCTGCTCATTTGAGGGCATAATAACCTTCATTTTGCTGTGAATAGCTTGACATTCCAGGAGGAAAGCTTATTGTGCACTAATGATCTGTTATATGGCCTCTCAGTTTATTATGGTATGTAATGGAAAATAAAATAAAAATTAAATATTGTGTGTGCTTACCAGCTAATTCAAACAGTTTGTTATCTCAGATGTTATATCTTTTCAGCTACTGAATAGTGTTGTAATCTGCATTAAGAAATAGCTCCCTATAGATTTAGAAACAGCTTTTCTTTTTTCTACCAAGCTGGTTTTACTTTGTCAAAAAAGAAGAAATACCATCTAGGGATTAAAAAATACAGAATTTATTTAAGTATTAGTTTCTCTTCCGACCTTTCTTGCTTCAGTTATTTATCAAAGTATAACTTTGAAAATAACTGAGCCTCCACAGAGTCATGTGGCATTATTTGAAGAGCACTTTTGAGGTGGTCATTGGGAAGACGCATTACAACTGGAAAATATTGTGCTTGTTACAGGAAAAACCCTTGCAAAGTAGAACTGAGTCACTTTGGTCAGTTTGTAACTTACAGAGGGTTTTACAGGATTTCAGCTTTTTCATAAGGAAAATGTGAAAGGAGTTCTCATCATGGAGATTACAGTGAACTGTGTGAATTTGATCCAGTCCTTAAGTAGATTTCCAGGGCTGCACCTTCCATAATCAAGGGTTGAGCTGCAGCTGCTGTGAGTGGACCTGGCCTGGATTATGGCCATTTAGTGCTCGCTCTCTGAAATCCTGTAACCTCACCTTCTCCTGCAGGACTTGGTGACCCATGTCATGATCATGAGACCTTTCACCGTTCCTGGCTGGGGATATAAACTATCTGTAGGCAAAGGTCCACCAGCAAAGGCAGCCGGACCCAGCCTAGGATGTTGTCCTCCCCTCCCCCTCCACTTTCTCATCCCCCTCCTTCCAAGCTGTAAATCACATCCGTGTTTGAGGATTATCAGATGATGAGGCATGAGTGTCCCAGGCTTTGGCCCTGATGGCATTCCGCATTTCCTTGTCAGTGTGGAGATGCAGGACCTGAATATTCTCAGCTAACTTTGGTTTTGCTTCTGTTCTGTGATGAATCTTCTCATTATTTCATAGATTAAGTCAGAGCACCCAAAAAAGAAAAGTCTCTTTGTCCCCAGTACAGACTACTAGGGTAATGTAGCAAGAGAGATACTACTGCAGGATTTTTTGAAAAGTTCTGTGGTTGGAATAAATGAGTAACAGATTGAGGAAGTCAGCTTTCCCCAGGAATATTGAAGATAATTTCCATGAGTGCTGAGACAAACTCAATTTCTAAGATCTTTCCCTCTGTTAATATATCTTCAGAATAAACCGCAACATATCTTGTAATTAAGATGCAGTATCTCCAATTAGTATCACTGCTCAGCTGTTTCAAATCTGGTCCAAGAAATGACTTGAGGCATTTTCTCCCTCCGTCTAGGAATGCTCTCCATATGCAGCTCACTTGTACGACGCCGAAGATCCCTCCACCCCCGTGCGGACGATACCAGGACTGTGCCAAGACTATTGCGCTCAGGTGTGGCGAGACTGCCGCTCCATCTTCCGCTCTCTCTCCTCAGACCCGGAGTTAATTGCACTGGAAAACAACATGGCAAAGTTCTGCCGCTACCTGTCCTTAGAGGACACTGACTACTGCTTCCCACACCTGCTGGCCAACCAGAACCTTAACCAGAACCTGGGGCTGGTCACCGCGGACGCCGAGGGCTGTCTCCAGCTGTGCCTCGTGGAGGTGGCCAACGGGCTGCGCAATCCCGTGGCCATGGTTCATGCCAACGACGGCACCCACAGGTTCTTCATCGTGGAGCAGGTGGGACTGGTGTGGACCTACCTCCCTGATGGATCCAGGCTCGAAAAGCCATTTCTGAACATCAGCCAAGCCGTGCTTACCTCACCTTGGGAAGGAGATGAGAGAGGGTTTCTGTGTATTGTCTTCCACCCTAAATTCAAATTTAATGGTAAAGTGTATGTCTACTATTCAGTTGAAGTTGGTTATGAAGAGAGAATCCGAATCAGTGAGTTCAGAATTTCTCCTGCTGACATGAATTCCTTGGACCATGGTTCTGAAAGGTACTGTGCACATGTTTCTCTCTTAAAATCTTAGAGGGCAACCTGTGCATTTTTAAAGACTATTAATGAAGGAGATTTATTTAGCTTAATATTGTTTTTGCATTCCAGAGTGCTAAAAGGTTAGTCCAAGTCCATGCCTAGTATACTGATGTACAGAATTCCTGTGTCCTCCATGGATCAACTGCAAGTGTTCAGGGATAAAATAAGTACAATTCTCAGTTCTGGTATGTCAAAGGATTTAACTGAATATGGATTAAACATTATTTATAGTTAGTGTTCTGGTTTTTTTGTTGGGTGGGGCTTGGGGGTTTGTTTGTTTGTTTTGTACTTCTATGATTACTCTTTAAAATAACTTCTGCAAAGCATGAATGAAATTCATTCCAAAGCCAAATGTTTCCAAAATTAGTGTAAATAAACTAAGTGATACCAGATCAAAGATGGATTTGGTCCCATATTTCTTTATCTGAACAACAGCTCAACCAAGTGATATTACATCTTTAATATCAAATTAAATAAAATGCAAATGACTATATTATTACTGAGTGCATTTTGATTGAAAATGTCATTTGTTTGAGTCTGGTCTAGCAGCTGTTCCACACTGATAAGTACAGATGATGAGAGACTTGTTTGTGGAGTCAGTCTAAATTTATAACCTGTTGCAGAACTCTGTGATAGAACCACTGTTTTAAGAGACCCTAGAATATTACTAATGCTAAGATTTTTGCTTCGTTATTTGGATTTTATTAGGGACTTTCCAAATACTAAGCTGTGGATGAATCTAGCTCAAAAATGCACATAGCCTAATGATAGAGAGGGGATAGCGGTTTATAAAGCAATTACAGCAATGCAGTGTAGGCAGCACTGTAGATGACAGGTAAGGGGAATTACAACGTGACACTCAGGAAAGCGAATCAGAAACCTGCAGACATTGACAGCCCATGAGCTGTCTTGTTTCAAAATCCTCAGGCTCTATGTTTGTAACGTTTTCTTTGCTTATTTAGCTTATGGTTAGTACAGCAAAAGCTTAAGAAAACAAAATTGTGGTCCTATTGTGCTTGTGTAGGCACAGGTCCCACTGACTTCATCCTGAGCTGCTGCCCAAGAGGGAGCTGGGGCTGACGTGGTGTGCATTGTCTCGGCACAAAGGCGTGTGTCTGTTTATCCTCAGATATCTGCTCAGTGCATTTCGGTTTTTTCCATCTTCTTTGGGAGGCTGAGGAAGATTCACCTCTGTGTGCCACAGGATCCTCCCTCACTCCTTCTGCCAGCTGGAGCCTGTGCACTCCTGCACAGTTACCTTATCACAGACATGCTGACATTTAACAGGAGGTGACAATAACTCCATAGTTGGGTGCCTTCCCACAACTCACAATAACTATCAACATTTCAGAAGGGAGAAAAAACTCTAAAAATGAGAGGTTAAAAATGTGGTGTTATAAGTAAATGTTATAATTTGCTTTCATAGCTATCAAGATGCACTGCCAGCATGAAATCTGGACTTTTTTAGAAGCTGGAGTAAAATAAATTTCAGTTGTTATACCTGGGAACCTCCATTGCATGTATTTGTGGCTTTACCAATCTATAAAATTGTACTTCATATATATGTCAACCTTTCTTGCTATGGAAGGGATGCCAGGTGCATAAAAGAAATAAAATAGAGAGTTTGGGGTTAAAATTAAGGTAAATTTTGTTGGTACTGCTTTGAATAACCTTTGTCAAAACGTCAGTTTGTTGGTGGGGTTGCTTTTAAATGCTTTTTAAACTCATAAGGTCCTGAGTGTGTAATTATCGTTTAAGGATTCTTCTCTCTTTAAGAATTTGACATTCCTTAATATTTGGAAAGGTTTATGTTCACCTTGAAAGCGCCTGTCAGGGTTGTGCCAAAAGCTGTGCAGATGCACAGATGGACTGGAGTCCTTTCTTTTACAGTTTCCAATTGGATATAAGCTTTTTCTTTAATAAAATATAAAGAAAAATTAAAAAGAAGTTGAACAAGGAGAAAGAAAGAATCAGAGGAAAAGTTTAAGTAATTAAAAGTATATTTTGCCATGTGATTTCCCAGACTTTCCATATTACACAATTTGGTGTTTCTGTAATCCGGAAAATATGTTGAAACTATTTAAGGTTAGAAAATCAGCTATGCCCAAGAAAAATTCAGTAACATGGATATGGAGGAATTTGTGTCAAAACCAATCTGTAGTTGCTTCCGTCTGTCAAGAGCAACATTCGCATGACCTTGCTTTGCCCTTTGCTTAGTGCTTGTGCAGTAGGTAATTGCTTTCTCCCTGTTTTCACTTAGGATAATCCTGGAAATAGAAGAACCTGCTTCCAACCATAATGGAGGAGAGCTGCTCTTTGGAGATGATGAGTATCTCTATATCTTTACTGGAGACGGAGGCATGGCCGGGGATCCTTTTGGCACCTTTGGGAATGCCCAGAACAAGTAAGAGTGGATCCATCCCTATGGTATCTCTGGGCTCCCAGCATGTGTCTGCAGGGCAGCAGGGTGTGGGAAGTCAATGCCAGCCACCTGAAGGCTATTCAGAGACAACTGAAATTACCTTGCAATGGTTATTTATTCAGATATATTCAAAGACTTGCCTTTTCCAAAACAGGAAGAACGAAACCCTAGACTTTCCAAACCTGCCATCTCTACTTTTTAACAAGGTCTAGTCTGTAGGATTGCCGTCTGTGGTGTTGGTGCAGTTTGTTTCAGACGGTCAGGACGGAGACGAGAGATCTCTGGAGTTTGGTCTTAGAGCATGAGGTTTATTGTGAAAGGGTGTGGGTGTAGGAGACCTGCTGGGAGCAGCCAGACGCAGCTCCGAGCTGGTCAGAGGTAAGAGAGAGAGAGAAGAGAAGTACAGAATACAGAATAGACTAGAATAGAATACCGTGGTTGCCGTTTACAATACAATAAATCACCTTCTGTGCTGAATATTCTAATTTTCACTAACCAATCTAGAACAAGCTTCAAATCCTACAACATTTACATACAGCCTCTGAGTGTCATTGCATTACCATATGGCATTATATTTTAAACTCTAAAAACTGCTTTTTGGACCCTCTGCTAAGTTGGCAGGGTCTGCTCTGACCCTTGGACCTGTCTGCAAGCAGAGGGCATTGTTTAATCAAAGAGGGAATTTACCTTCAGTGGCCATACCATTGTTTTCCAGTTACTTAGTAACTGGGGTTTGGTATCTCAAAGCTCGTCTTCATTTCAATCTCACTTATAGTTTCCATATTCTCAGCATCTTTTGCCAGGTAATAATATTTATAAGGCTTTCCTATTTCATCCTCCCCAACACTAGTCTTATTTATTTATCTTTTTCCTTTCTTCTCCGAATACAGATCAGCCCTGCTGGGCAAAGTGCTGCGGATCGATGTGAACAACAACGACCGCGGGCCCCTGTACCGAATCCCTCCTGACAACCCTTTCGTCAGCGACCCTACGGCTCGCCCCGAAGTCTACGCATACGGAGTGAGAAACATGTGGCGCTGCTCCTTTGATAGGGGGGACCCTCAGACCAAGGAAGGGAAAGGGCGGCTCTTCTGTGGAGATGTGGGGCAGAATAAATACGAGGAAGTCGACATCATCGAGAAGGGGAAAAATTACGGCTGGAGGGCGAGGGAAGGGTTCAGCTGTTACGATAAGAAACTTTGCACCAATTCTTCAATGGGTAAATAGATGTGCTCTCATCTCTAATTCCTGCCTTCACAGCCTGGCTGCTTGGTGGTAAACACACCTTTTTGAGATGAGAATCTCTACTGTCCCAGGCTAGAAGGGAACTGGCTTGGGCATAAATGCTGAAAGTCCAAATATTACTGTTTCTGAGTTAGGACGAAAGTGAAACATGCTAGCTGTTGTTTTTCTAGGTGATCGGTGTTGTAAGTGAAATTATTTGGTGGTTTTGTGGTTTAGGGGGACAATTTCATCTTTGCCACATAAAATAAGCTTTTGTGCAGGACCAAGAAAAGTTTGGAGGAACTGTATTTTTCTCCATAACTCACAAGTAGTGTCCTTATTTTAAAAAAAAGAGAGAAAAACATCAACTGATCAACCCTTACGCATGCTGCCTGCTTTGCAGGTATCTGGATGTACGACGTATTTTTGTTTCTTTTAGCTGTGCCAAAAAAGAAAACCTAATTTTATTTTCACTTCTTTAAACTGTTCAAAACTGGATTGAGGGTATTTGCTGGCTGGCTAAATTCCAGTGCACTTGTGGAGTCAGAACACATTGAATTGCAAGGTCTGATGAGGACCATGTCTTGTATTGGAACCTCTTCCCAGAGATCCAGGGGGGCGGTGGAGTGGGCTGGCACTGATTTGCATTAGCTGAGATTCTGATTCTTTCCTGTGTGCTGTGTGTTGTTGTTTAATTGTCTTCCTATTGTTAACTCAGTTTAAATTCTTTCCTTTTATTAATTTAACTATAAGTACAATGAGAGTGATCAAGTGTTTTTTAATAAAAATGTTGAGAGCAGGGAGCAGATTTTTTTGCACTCCTTTGCTGAAGCAGTTGTTCAGAGAGCTCATTTAGTGCTCTCTTGTGTGACAGAACCCACATGAGCGTTCATGGCAGACACTTTACTGAGGTCTCCAGGGATTCGGAGCAATTTTTGACAACTTTAGAGACCCTTTCACTAGAACAGTGAAATGTCACAGCCCCTTTAGAAAGAAAAGTACAGCTGAAGTGTAGAAAACACCTGCTTTAGATGAAATTCCCCTGGGGCAAATTCCTCGCTGACAGAGCTGCTGGGTTTGCTACTTGCAGCATCTGCTATAGGGGCAGGGAGAAAGGCTGTGAGGATGAGGAGGAGGGGGTACCACGAGATACCTGTGAGCTGGGAGTTTCAAAAGAAAGAGGAAGAAGCAACTAATGGAGACCCTCAAAATCAGGACAGCTCTCCCCGATTTACATTTGTCTCATATTTTAACTTCTATTTTACAATGAATGTGCCAGTACTACATCATTCATGCCTGTGCCATCCCATAAATATTTGATGGCCCTTTCAAGTTGCTTCTCCATCTCAGAGGAACAGAAGCTATTTGTGTTGACATCTGACATATCTTTTCATCAGTGCCTACAGTCTGGAGTTACCCATCTCTTTTTTTTCTTTCACTACCTGAACAAAGCTTCATTGGGCAAACATTTCCTGCTTGGGTGCAGTGACTCTAGGAGTAACCTGTGAATTTTTAGCTAAACCAAACAGGCTCTGTAGAAATGTGCCAGAAGTGGCACTTACAGAGATGGATTGTAATGGGAGGAGAAGGGCTCAGGAGAGTGCTGAAGTGTCTTGAGGTGAGGGGCAGGGCTATCAAATGTGGCTCTGAAAAGGTGAAAATTAAATTAAATGCAACTCCATTGGCATTTCATTTAAATAGAAGATGCTCCAGTGAACCTGATTGTACTCTGCCAGTCTCAGAACAATCTAGATAAAGAGCTATTCTGCAGCATGTGCAAAAAAAGTCACAGGTCTTTTCTGCCCTACAGATGATGTGCTTCCAATTTATGCGTATCCACACAAAATGGGGAAATCTGTTACAGGAGGCTACGTCTATCGAGGCTGCGAGTATCCAAACCTGAATGGCCTGTACATATTTGGTGATTTTATGAGTGGGTAAGTAAATGCTTAGGACATTCAGTAAGTTGCACCCCGAGCCTAATAGCCTGATAGCCCTTCAACCCTCCCCTCCTGTTTTTTAATGTGCTTGTGTCACCCTTGAAAGACAAGGGGTTGCAGGGTATAAAATACGTTTGTGTTAATATTAACAATCCTTCACTTTTCAGAGAAGCTGCAGTTCCCATTGCAGTTAGTGTGGGTAGGAAGCATTAAATATCCTTTCAGGTGTCCATGCTAACATTCCTAAATCATCTAGGTCGGGTTGTGGAAGTGTTCTTTTGCCTTGTAGACGCCTGATGTCTTTGAAGGAGGATCGTTCTACTGGAGAGTGGCAGTACAGTGAAATCTGCATGGGGACAGGACAAACATGCATGTTCCCTGGGCTCATCAATAACTATTACCAATACATCATCTCCTTCGCTGAAGATGAAGCAGGTAGTTTTTTAATTTATGTCCCACTAACTGGCATGTTTGTGGTTTCCCTTCGGACTAAAACGCCAGAGAAGGGATCAGAGAGGGCTCCTGGTAGGCAGTGGGTAGTGGGGAGGCAGAGGATGGGTCTGTCAGTCTAAAATGCCAGTGTGTGAGATTCCCACCATCTCTCAAATATCAAACCAAAGTTACAATGCTGATTGTGAGGTCTGTATGCTATACGGTGCCTGCAGTGGGAATTGGAGAGTCAGTTCCCCTGGGACTGAGTTTGGGTGCACTGGACCTGCTGCTGCCCTCACACCTTCCCTCTGGAGAGCAGAGAACAAGCCGAATAAAACGAAGCTTAGAAAAGAAGCCTCATTCTTCACAGTGCCATGCCGTGGGGAATGAAGGCCCTGGGAGCCTGAGAAGCTGATACCCAAGGGAGAGCAAGTCTATATTCTTGTCTAGTCAAGAAGGCTGTGGGCATTATTAATGGATACAGGGAAGCAGATGTCATGAACGCCAGTTATGTTTCTGCTCACCCGGGCTGAGGTATTTGTACCTCTCAAGGTGAAGTAGAGTGAAAGCCTATGCTGTGTCTTGAGTGAGGCGTCAGCAAAAGGCTTCTTAAGTCCATATTTTATTAGCGCCAGCTGGGATTTTGCCTTGCACAGGACTGAAGGATACAGCCTCAGCGAAGCTTTGCTCTGTTTTCATGACTGGAGATGTTTTGCTTTCTAGAAGGGAGCGGCTGTGATCTGAAGAGGAGGAAATAAAGAGTCCTGGGGTGGAAGCAGGTGGTGTCTCCTGTTATTTGTCATGCACCCCCTGGTTGGGGTGGGGGGAGGATGAGCCCCACGATGTTCAGCACCATTGCTGAGGAGCTTCATGTGTGACCCAGCAGTGCAGGAGCTGTGCTCTGCCCTGCTCCAGGGAGGTCCTGGCTCGTGGTCACAAGCACCTGCTTCCAGAATGCCCCAGTTTCTAAACATCTGTTTTTTCCTGCAGATTAGGTCAAGTTTGGATGTTGCGCAAATCATATAAATGCAAATTTTATCATGTAAATGCAAATCCTCCAAGTTAAGTATTAGCTTGAAAGTTTTACTTTTTTTTTTTTAGAGTTAAATTCAATTTTCTTTATGGTTAATATTCATGGGATTTAGACCTGTTTCACAGGGCTGTAGTGAGGATGTCTTACAATAAAATCAAATAACTTAGTTCAAATGAGGTTTAATGCCAAGTGCAATATCAAGCTGTTGATTGCAGCCCTTGTTCATGCACATATCAAGGATCTCCCTCATCCTGTGCTTGTCAACAGAGTCTGGACAAAGAAGGGGTGAAACTGCCACCTTTTTGCCCTGTGCTGTGCTTTGCATAAATTCAATAGAGCTGAGTGGAGATTTGGGCTGGAGTCTCTTCTCAGAGGTAGTTGATTGCCTTGTGTTTCCTTTATAGCAATGGAAAGAAATCTGTTGATAACAGTGTAGTGAGGCTGCTTTATCTGCAGTGAAGAGTCTACTCTTGCACCTTTTTTGCATGCTGGGAATTTTATTTTTTTACCAGTTTGCCATTCACTTTATTTCAACAAGGTTTTCATCACAGAAGTATTTAAGTTTCGTGGCTGTTGCTCTGCCTTTCTCACTAAGCAAGTCTATATTGCCTCTTTTTATATTTTTTTTAATTTGCAAATTTAATTTTTCTCTCTGATCCTTTTTGTGCACCACTCAAGCACTTGAGCTGTCAAAAGAGAAGAGTGCCAGAAGGACTGTTTACCCCAGTCTCTCCTGCACAACAGGAGAAGAAGGATAGAAATGCAGTTAAGAGAAAATAAGTCAAATAAATGTTGATGGACATTGTTTGGCTGAAGGTCAAACCCTGTACAAGTGACCTGACAGAGCTGTGATGAATCAAATGCCTTTTGTGTGGTATGTCCCACTCTGTGAGTGTGCTAGAGAAAGCAAAAACAAAATCTTGTTCTCCTGTAATTCACCCCAAAGGAGTGCTTCATCCAAATGAGCAGAGGATAGAGAACTTTCTTAATTTCATTTCATTTCAACAAAGGTAATTCATGGTTTACATTAGAGAAGTCAAAGGACACAGATCATATTGAGATGACAAGTCTGGGCAGGTAAACCTGCAGTGGATATTTGTCCAAATAGCATTTCATGACGATCTGTAAAAGGTCCCACAAGATTTTTTTATGCCAATGGACTGCAGATGAGCTCTCACTACAACCCCAAATTTAAACCTACCTTATTTCCTCCAATAATCAGATGCCCATGCTGGTCTGCATTTCCTGATGCTCTCTGACCTGTGATGCAGAGTTAACTCCTTTATGCTCTACAGGACAGAAACTCCATGGACACTTTTCATGGCTGTGTCTGGTTTTTTATCCCCAGGGGAATTGTACTTCATGTCTACTGGCGTACCAAGTGCCACAGCTCCCAACGGAGTGGTGTACAAAGTGGTGGACACCTCGAGGTGTGAGATGTTCCTGTTGCAAAGCCTGGTGATGGTGCAGTGAGTCCTGGTGTGGATGTGATGAGAGATGTCGGCTGAATAATGAATGGTGGATCAGGGAACATCTGGAGCAGCCCATTGTGGGTCTGCTTTGCTCCTGCAGTTGTGGGGGTCTGCACTGCCTGGTGCCCACTTGTTATGGGGCCTGTTGGTGTTACGTGAGTCAGATTTCCTGAACACTAAAGGAGTATTTTGTGGGTGGCTTGTCTTTCTTGGGCAAGGTTTCTCTAGATTCCTGCCCAAAAGGAGGCAAATTTCCTCAAGGTGTTTATTCTCAGTTCCTCTCCATCCCTTTTTCATCTCCCACAAGAGCTCTGTGCCCCCAGGCCTCTGCAGCCAAACCTGGACCAGTGTGACCTGCAGAGCTTTCTTGGGCAAACCAGAAATTAATGTCAAAAAGTACACTAGTTTTAGTGTTTCAAAGAAGAATATGGATTGGACAAGAAAATAGGACCATCGTTACACCTCCTGGATTCCATGTGCCTGTGTCTGAGACTGGGCAAGGCAGGGAATAGCTATGTTTTATGGGAAGACTTACAGCTGTTTTTTCCATCTTCCTGTTTTTTAAGTGTTACTATTGTTGGCTAAACACCAAGCTACTTTCAGCCAGAAATGGAGAGTGAGGTTTTGTATCTTTTTTTTTTTCATGGATTAAATTTACAGCTTTAGCAATCTGAGCATTTTGAACCAAGCCACTTGTCTAGTTTTGTGCTGAAACTAGTCCCCAAAGTCTAAGAGCCCCCAAATCTGTTAGGTGGCTCCTCCAGCTCTCCTCTGTCAGGAGCATTTTCCATTATCTAATGCAACAGAAGAGTTCCTGTAAACTACGTATTAAGAAGCTGGTATTACGCAATCTTTGTAGAAAAAAAAAAGAAAAGCAGAAGTCAAACACAAGTGGTAAGTTCAAGTTTAAAAAGAAGTTTTGTTCATGTTCAGAGTACAGAAGAAAGTAATTGGAAATTTCATAAAAGTAGGGAACATCCTTGTGTAGACAGTTGAGAGAGAAACTCTCTGCCTTCCACAGAAATGCAAACAATCCTAATTGCACAGGAGTTATACCCTCCAAATGCAAACATCATTCATTTTTGAACCAATTTTAAAACTTCTGAAGAAGTTTGAGGATTAACAAGACAGCCATCATAGGAAAAAGTGGCGATAAGCTGGATGTAACTTTTTAAAAATGAGGTATACCTCTATGGCAAACAAATCTGTGTCAAAATAATGCACCGTACTAAGAGAGAGCCTCTGGAGGAGACACTTAGAGTTCTTTTCTGAAACTAATGCATTTTTGGCACTACATTTGTTTGGGCTTTCTGTATGAGTAATAGTGTGTTACTTTGCTTCCGTGAAAACAGGCTGAAGTATTGCATACACATGACCTTTGTGTCAGTTGTTCAACATACACTGCCTAGTTTTGTAATTTTTATTTTCAGTTTGATTTATCTCTTTCTGTAGTGCTTGAACCTGCCAATGTTTTATTTCCTTAATGGCTTCAATAGTGGCAACTGAAAACCCAGCCAGAGGACTCCACTGCCTTGTGAATATTTGGACTTTCATCAGTGGAGATCTGGGATTGTTTAGTTATGTTTTCTACTGTAAGAGATTAGTTACATCATTTAAGCAGACATCTATCTTTTTCCAATAAGTATTTTATTCTTAGAAAAACAATGAGAAGCAAAGGGTTGCTTTGCCAGAGGAAAGGAATTAATTGTGCGGTGTCTGTGTCCCTTTTTTTCAAGGAGAGCACCACCAGGAAAATGCCGAGTTGAGCCATCGCCAGTGAAAGTCAAAAGCAAGCGCATCCCGTTTGTGCCAAAGGAGAGTGAGTGTAACTCCTGCTGTCTATTACTGATCCATGTTAGCTGGCAGTAGATACAAACCCTGAACTTTCACTATCTGTCCACCTGTGTGGAGACCACCCAGAACTTCACTCTTCAGGGTATCCTCAAAATTAAATCTCTGCAGCTGTTTTCGATCTGAAAAGATCCTTCAAATAAGAGATAAAATGTTTCCCCTTTCCTGGTCATGTGAAATTTGCTTTTTAGTTCCCAACCCTATACATTTTCCCTTTTTCATGCTATATTGTACACTTTTCATTACCACCACCTTGGTTTCCCTGTAACTGTTCTCTGCGGAGACCCTGTGTTCAATGATGCTTTTCAGTGACAAGTGATTTTTTGCAGTAGCTTCAGGTAGTGGGGAGAATACGATGGGTAAAGGGCTGGGAAGTAGCTCATTGAGCAAGATGAGGGCTGAGTCATTGTTAGTTGAAAGTGAGAAAATATGGGATGAGAAAATGTTCCCAAAAGAATCAGTGATCAAGCATTGAGGTGAACTTTTGGCTTACCCAAACCCTCCAGGGCTTTTTGATTGCTTCACACTGCATGAAGTATTGTACTGCTACAGCTGGAGTAGTCAGTGATGGAGCTGAATCTGCAGCAAGCCGAGTACTATTTGTGTGAGGAGCAAAAACCTACATAGAATATTAGGATCTCAAAAGTAGATTAGGCAGTATCACTTATCATGACGAATCTCGTAATAT
>VZRL01003359.1:0-12406 GCA_013397895.1 Origma solitaria
CCTGCAGGATTGGGAGAAAGAAAATAAAACAAATAATCAAATCTATCAGCCTGGACTTGGTGAGTGGCTTCATATAAACTGCAATGCTGATACACTGTTTGTACAGCGTCAGTATTTTTCACTGAAAAATTTTTCTAAGCAAAGGAAAATTTTGGATGCCATGGCAATATGGGTGGGCATGCCAGTGGGATTTTGGGGGAAAATTTGGTTTGCAGGTATGCACCTCAATGTGGGCATGTTCGGTCTAACAACCATTGCTTTCACACATACAGAGTGTTACAGGACAGCAGAACTTGCAGTTTCATTAAACCTGACACTGTGGCATTGCATTTTGCTTTTCCATATACCAGCTGGAAAAAGAAAAACATGTTTGCATGGTAGATTTTGCAGTGAGGAAAAGAGTGTGACGCTTAGGAAGTCATTGAAATGGCAACAGCCTGACAAATCTCAAGGAGAATTTTGACAATACTCTGCATGGTGTGACTTTTGGGAATGGTGCTGTGCAGAGACAGGAGTTGGACTTGATGGCCCTGATGGGTCGTTTCCAATTCAGCATATTCTATGGTTCTGTGAGCTTTCCAACACCTGGACATCACTTACAGTTTGTTGGCTGCTTGATTAAATCTTCCCTCTTGTCGAGTAGGCTTGAAATCACACAAAGGTCAAACATCAAAGAACACCCCTCCCTACGGAAGTTTTCCACACATTCCACGTTTTCCACCGGGGGTCAGCTTGAGGGCAAGGACTACATTTCCCGTGAGGCTTTGCGGGGCTCGGCGGAAATGCGTCATCCGCGGTGGCCGCGGGTAGGCGCGCGGCGCGCCCCCAGCATGGCGGCGGTGTGGGCACTGCGGGCGGTGGAGCGGCAGCGGCCGGGGCTCGGCCCCGCGGGGCTCAGGGCGTTCTGGGGCGGCCGCAGGTACCTGCAGGGCACGGGGATGGCGGGGGTGGCTTCTGGCCTTCTCCGCATGCTGGGCTTTCACTGGGCTGTGGCTCTCTGGAGGTCACCGAGCTCGACATCCCCTGAGCACGTCCCTCAGGATTTGTCCAGACGGCTTTGAAGGCGGCTTCCCTTTTTAAGGAAGGAGAGTCCGCGGGTTCTCTGCGCAAGAAGCGCCCACCGAGGTGCACT
Source organism: Origma solitaria (assembly GCA_013397895.1). Classification (NCBI taxonomy): domain Eukaryota; kingdom Metazoa; phylum Chordata; class Aves; order Passeriformes; family Acanthizidae; genus Origma; species Origma solitaria. The sequence continues at coordinate 1,133 of VZRL01003359.1, forward strand.
GCTGACGGGCGGGTATGGTGGTGCGGGGTTGGAGTCTTTGGAGCTATAATCTGCTTTGTTTAAGGCTGGGAAAAGGGGGATTTCACGGGAATGAAAAAGAGTAATTTCTCTGTAACATTTTCCGTGAAACCACGCGTCGGTTGTTGATTAGACTATGGCGTACGAGAAAGTAAAATTTTCTAGTTAAAAGCAGTGATGATTTTTTTATTTTACATGGGGTACTGATTTTCTTCTGTGGTAGTGGTTATTTTCTGTTACCCGTTTTTTTTTCCCCAGCAAATTAGAAAATGGAACTGTAACTGAAAAAAAAAGTAGTTAATCTTGTTAAAATGCTGTTTTCACTCCAGCCAGTGAAATAAAGCGAGTGGATGAATGCTCTGCAGAGGCAGCCTGTGTGGTGAGCAGCACTTGGGGAAAGCCAAACTTTTCCAGTGCTCTTCTGTTTCCTCATGGATAATGGACCTGCTGTGTCCATGGAATGTGTGAGAAGTGTCGGGATTGAGTCTGGTTTAAAACTTCATGAATACAAATGTGTGCTGCCTCAGTCTTAAGTAGCTCAGAGGCTGAAAATGTTTCTGTTCTGGTGTCAGCAGGAAGGAGGAGAAAGAAGTGGAAGCAGACAGAGCAGTTCCTGAGAAGGAGGAGAGGAGTGAGCCCAGCCTGATCTGTCCCCCACCCCGCAGCCGGAGTTATGTCCCTCCCAAGGACCTGCAGAGCTGCCTCGAGTCCCGCGTCAGAGAGGTGTTTGGGCCCTCTCTTGCCGAGGACTGGCAGCAGACTCCCCTCCAAGAGAACAGGCTGAAGTATCGCCTGCTGGCCCAGCTGGCAGCAGAGCTGGGACATGCTGTCCCCAACTCCCAGCTGCACCAGATGCGCTGTGCTGGGGACGTGCTGAGTTTCTATCGCACCCCTGTGAAGGACCAGACCAAGTTTGATGAACTCGCAGCTGCAGAGCTGCCCCCAAACCTGAAAATCATCTGGCAGCAATGAGTCCCCCCATGGGGCATCCCCATGCCTGGTTTGTGCTGCAGGGCAGCGGCAGAGGCCTCTTGTTGGGCTGAGATGTGTGAGTTTCACTAATAAAGGTTCACTGAGCTATGCTCAGGTTTCACGGTTCCTGTGCTGTTTCTTTTTCCCTGCAGACCAGTTCTTGTGAGGCACTGGTGCAGTGTGGGCACTGCCAGCTGCTCCCTCCCCCTTTCCCTGCTGCCAGGCACTGACAGGATTCAGGGTGGGGGATGTGCTCCAGAGTTTATACCCTGCACCTCTGTGCTTGTTTTGTCTGGGGTGAAGTTAATTCTCTTCCCAGGGGCTGGTATTGGGCTGTGTTTCGGATCTGTGCTGAACTCAGGGCTGATAATACAGAGATGTTTTTGTGGTTGCTGAGCAGGGATTGCACAGAGCCAAGGCTTTTTTGTACAGCCACTCTGGGGAGGGGGCTGGGAGTATGTGGGAAGTTGAGAGGGGATACAGTCAAGACAAGTGACCCCAGTTGATTCAAGGGGTATTCCTGGCCATATGGCATCAGGCTTAGTGTGTAAAGTGGGGGATGAAGAAGGAAGGGGGGGGACATTTGCAGTGATGGCATTTGTCCCCCCTAGTCACTGTGGTGTGTGATGGGACCCTGCTCTGCTGGAGATGGCTGAACACCTGCCCAGCCATGGGAAGCAGGGTACTAAATCCTTGTTTTGTTTTGCTTGTGTGTGCAGCCTTTGTTTCCCCTATCAAACTGTCCTTATCCCAAACCACAAGTTTTCCAGCTTTTAGCATCCCGGTTCTCAGAACTATGGCAGTGCGCTCCCCACTGCTCACACTGTGGCTGACACAGGTCTGCTTTTCTTCTGTTTCTCTGCTGTGAAAGCCAGCACAGGTGTGGCCACTCCTGGGACATGCATGGCAAGCACTGGAGCACAGATGCCAGGCTCTGGAATGCTTTTTCCAGGACTGATAAATTGGACTGTAGCTGTCTGCCTGGCTGCTTTTTTTCATACTGCTCCTCATTGGCCCAGATCTGTTTCTCCAAACTACTGAAGGAGTTGCCAACAGCGTTAGGGTTAGGGTTAGGTGTGAAGATTAGTCTCGTTTCCCTGTGCTAGCCTTCAGGATAATGTGATCTTTTCCATTTTCCTTTCTCAAAAGGAAAAAAAAAACCCATCAAAATATGAAAATCTGTTCAACTGACCTGTTTCATATCTTACCATAAATCAGCAAGGGCTTTCATGGAATGAAACAGCAAATTAAAAATTTAGTTTTCTTTCCAGAGTATGAAGCATGGTGGGTTTCACTTTACTTCTGCTTTTATTTACATAACCTTCACTTGAAAACATCAAACCAGTGCATAATTACAGTACTATGTGGCCCAAGTAATCTGTGAATTTGTGGTTGTGGAACATGCCCCCAGACCTTACAACTTTGCATCCGTGATTTGCGAATCAGATGGGATACAGTCTCCTTACATACAAGCGTCCATACAATTTGCATTTAAAGGAAAAAGTAACCATGTAATTCTTTTCTCTGGAGATCAACTGTCTGCTTTCATCACTCATCATTCACACAATGTGTTCCAGGCCAAGTCAGAATTTTTAAATCAAAGTGCTATCTTTGGTATGAAGTGGTGGGATTTAGTTTTAATTGTTTTCCTTTTTGAGTGGTTCAGAGGTTTTGTTGGGTGTTTTGAGGGGTTTGTTTTGGGGTTTGGGGTTTTTTTTTGGTTAGTGTTCAGGGTTTTTTTGAGTTCACACAAAAATTCCTGTACATGAAAGAGCAGTTTATATTGTTTATAATTTGTTTATATTGTATTAATTTACATTTTTTCATAAATGCAGTCACACAAAGCAAAAGAACTGTTAATGAAATTCTGAAGGGGAAAAAGGTAGGTATTTCTCATAGCATTTTCTATTTCTAGAGTGCTATAAATAAGTCTGACTGTCATGATTACCTCTCCTTTTCTTGGAGATTTTGCACACTTAGAAAAAGACAGATCCCTGCAGGTAATTTGGAATAATTCATATCTACACAATTGTGGACTCTTTTTTCTTCTGTTGGCAAATAGAAGAGTGAATTATCAGGAACACAGATATTATTAACTGGTTCATCAGGCAGTCAGTTTTTAAAGGAAAATACAGACACAGGTAATAAATTGATAATGGAAAGCTGGACAAGGACACGAAACCTTGTGTCTTCATTTCCCTGGCTCCTGAAGCTGGGAGTTTCTTTTCTTTCTTCCCCTTCTGACCTGGAGGCAAAATCTGCTTCCGAATCAGTGACAGGACATTCTCAGCTCACAGGTGCCGAATCAGAGCAAGGCAAGAAAGCCAAATGCTCTTCAAAAAGACAGTAAAAGGTAGAGAAAATGGTTCTCATTTGCTACTAGATGTGCCTAGGAAAGGCGAATGGTTGTTTTGTGCCAGCTGGATGAGGAATTGGGCCAAAATCAAAGTGCTTTGGAGGATGCAGTTCGGGCTATTTCCTATTGTGTGTCCATGAAGTGGGCTCATCTGAGCATTCTGACCATGGCATTACCAGGCAGATGAAAACAAAGACAGATAAAGTTAATTTTGCCTGTGATCTATAGCAGTTATAGATTCCCTAAGATTTACAAGCCTTAGTAAAGAAGGGAAATGATAATGAGTAAATATCTAGTCTAAAAGGAGTGTAAGACTCAGAGATCACAGATAATAAATGTGGATCTTTGCGCACTATGTGTGCACCTGATGTGGCTGTCTTTTGCTTTTTTGGGATTTTTTTTTTTTTCTTTTTTCAAAATAGCTCAACAGACAGCTGAACACGGATGGGAATTATCTTGTCTTCTCATTTTCATACCTACAACAGACAGCGGGGAAGAAGAAGAAAAAATGAGAGGAGAGAAAGAGATATACCAGATGTGGTTCTAGTATGTTAAGGCGAAGGAAGCTACAACAGATATTGGCATTCAGAACATTGCTTTGAGTGGGGCCTGAGTAGTGCAGTGTCAATATTCTTCGCTTTCTCCCAGTTAAACATTTGCTGTAAAGTGTAAATGAAGGCCAAAGTGTGCTTTTCCTCCACATTAGCTTGCCAGCACGTTTGGATTTGTGTTTGTATCTGATGGCATCACAGGGTTATCCTTCGGAGAACAGAGCTCTCCTCCAGCCCCACGGACCCCGGCGTCCCGGGCATCCCACACGGTCCCACAGCCTCGGGCGACGAAGGGGACGGGCCCCTCAAGGGAACGGGTCCTGCCAGATGGACGGGTGGCCGAAAAAACTCCCCCGCGGCAGGGAGGGACGGAGGGGGGTCACACGGAGCTCGGAGCAGAGTCTCGCTGCGTTCCTGTTCCCGGCTCGGTGACTGGCGGAGCGCACCGGGAAAAGGCACTGGGAAACGGCACCGGGACCAGGTCCCGGCGGGAGCGCACGCAGCTGCCAGGACCTGCCCAGGGCGCTGCTGCGCATGCGCGGCCTGCTCGCCTTCTCCTGTTCTTCTGGATCCGTTTCCTCGTCCTGTTCTTCCTTTTCCCGTTCCTGCTGCTCCGCGGCCATGGGGAAGCTGAACGTGGTGATGCTGCGGTACCTGTCCCGGGAGCACTTCAGAGTGCTGACTGCGGTGAGCGGACACGGGCAGCGGGACCGGGCGGGCCGGGCGAGCCCGGCGTGTGGTGCCGCTGCCGCCTCTGGGGCTCCGTGCTGGCCTGTCCTGCTGGGCAGGGCCCGGTTCGGGCCGGTGTTTCCTTCGGCCGCCCGACTCAGGGGGATCGGGACGAGCAGGGGGTCTCTGGGTTGGCCGGGGGTTCGCGGGAGTTGTCCGGGGATTCTCTGGGGGTGCCCAGGAGGGTCTCTGGAGATGCCCGGGTGGTCCCTGGGGATGCTCGGATGGTCGCACTGCCATCAAAGTGAGGCAGCATCACCAGCGTGTGCTCTCTCTGCTCCCCGTGACTGGGACTGAAATCTAGTCAGCCGCTCGTGTCCTGGCTGACACTGAGAAAGTTCCCAGCCTGGGTTGTAGATAAGCTGCCGAGAAGCAGCGAAGACTTTTGAAAGGTTTGTTAAGTCTTATTAAGTCTTAAAATCTGTAGCCTTTACAAATTGCATCCTCAAAAAGGGTTTTTATTCTGAGGCAGGATCAGATATTCATTGTTGAAACAGAGGCTAAATAATCTGGTTTTAATTACTTGTTTAGGTGGAAATGGGCATGAAGAACCATGAAATAGTTCCTGCTAGCTTAATTGCTTCCATTGCCAGCCTTAAACATGGTGGCTGTAATAAAATCTTGCGAGAGTTGGCGAAGCACAAACTTCTGGCTTATGAACGAACTAAAAGTGAGTTTGAATTTTGTGTTTGTGTGTCTCTTTCTCATCCTGTCCCCAGTGCCTCACAGTGGTACCTGCCCAGCAGGTTGGGATGTAGGACTGACCAGGGCATTTTCTTTGCCTTCTCTTGGGTTTACCCTGGGAATGTGGGTTTGTGAAGCACCAGATGCTGTGTCTGCTGAGCTGCCTGTGTTTGTAGAGGTGACAGGCAGAAAAAAGATGAACAGTTAACTTTCTTTTTTGGTCAGAATAAAGTAAAAAGAATCATCACTTGAAGCAATGCTCAAGTGCATGTAGGAATCAACCCAAATGAGTGATATCCTCACAGTTCTGGAGCAGACTGCATAGTCCTTGGACATTTCACCCCCTGAGGAATAGCTGCTGAAGCAGTTTTTATTATCTGCCATGTGACAAAGTTGTGCAGGCCTTTTGTCATTTCCTTCAGCCTTTTAGTTGTATCTGGCCTTGCAAACACAACGGGGGAGTCTATGGGAAATGCCTGTCCCTTTTGTCTCAGTTCTTCAGAGGATTAAGGATTGCTCCAGTCCAATTTAAACATCTTTGCCATTCAGTCAAAGTGGGCCGGTAAGAGCCAAGCAGTGAAATATTACTTGGAGGTTGTGTACTGTAAGAAACAAGACTAAATTGAAACTTATATTAAATGTGATGTATGCATAATAAGGAGTGAAATGTTTTTTTCCCAGCTGTCCAGGGTTATCGATTAACTAATGCAGGATATGATTACCTGGCTCTGAAAACTCTCTCTTCCCGACAAGTCATCAATTCTGTGGGAAACCAGATGGGTGTTGGCAAAGAATCAGGTAAATAAAATAATTTTTAAAGCAAACACATCTGTAATCTTAAAAATATTTTGCTAGAAACTAGGTGAGTTTTCCCGTGGATAGGCAGATCAGTTAATCTGTGAAACACCAAGATTTATTTGAACATAACATGTTCAAATGCTGTGTGAGGCTTCTGGCTACATTTGAGTATTTCCTCACAACAGTGTAATTGCCCTTTGTCTATTTTGTCTGATTCTTAGTTCTTCATTTAAAAAGGTGCCTTGCAGGCAGGTGCTGCTTGCGTCGTGCTTTGTAAAGAGTTTCAAACCATTTTAAGAGAAAGATAATTTCAGTTTTTTCATCCCACTTAAAAATAAGGTAGTAGAGTAAAATAGGCTCAAAACTTTTGGAGTACTATCTTGGCTTCTCTTATATTCATGTAGTTTGACACAGAATGTGACTCTTGGAATTGAGAAGCAGGTTATTGGGGACAAATACTAGAAATGAAACATAGAGTACTTTTTAGCACTGTTTAAATTAGGAGTCTGGTCCCTTGAGTTGTCTGTCCACTCAACAGGAAGGAGAAGTTCTTCCAGGTTGTGGTTAAGAGCACCAGAACACTGAAAGATGTTTCAGATCCCATCAGTGTTTCTTGTGTTGGAGTACCATGACCTCTTTAATCATGTTCAGATCTTTGCTACACACTATGTAAATTTAGCTTCCTTTGCTGACTGTGGTAGAACTTGTCAGAAATAGTGAGAAGTGAGGTAACAAAGTTACACTGCACCTTTTCAGGTGGCTTGTTGGGTACTGTTTATTTCTTTGTTCTGTGCTGTTATATATCTTCTAGATATTTATATTGTTGCAAATGAAGAGGAACAACAGTTTGCCCTGAAATTGCACCGTCTGGGGAGAACCTCCTTCCGCAACCTGAAAAACAAACGTGACTACCACAAGCACAGGCACAAAATGTCCTGGCTGTACTTGTCCCGGATAGCAGCAATGAAGGAGTTTGCCTACATGAAGGTAGGTGGCCACTCACACAGTGCCAGCAATGGTGTGACAGGCTGGAAGGTGCCTCTCAGGTTGTCTTTTGATCAAGTTGTGGTTGCAGTACTGGTAGGATTTATGCTTCATTTTTTCTTTCGTCTAATAGACTTAAAAGTATACATTTTAGACTCTTTCCATGCTACATGCTTTGTTAACTCCGCAGTGTCAAAATTAAGCTTTGGAAGCATGGAAATCATGTGGACATCAGGTATCATGAGGGAATTTCAAATTAGCAAATTTATTTGTGAATAGATAGTCTATGTATCACCAGTTCTTCTGTTTTTCCTTTAAAATTTATTGCATAAACTAGGAAGCAGCTGTCCTTTTGTAAAATTAATTTGTTTTTTAATTCATCATGCTTTCATGTGTCGCTGTGCTATTGAGGGAAATCTTTCAGTCCAAATTGGTGTTTTGATCTAAAAAGGTACACTTTGTTCTGCACTGTGGGAAAAGATTTAATTTACAAGCATATATTGTTGCTCTTGAGTTGTGTGGTTTTTTACCTGCTTTAAAAAAACACAGAGATTGCATAGTGATGAAAGATGATAGCTGAAAACTAATTGTTAACAAAAAACTAGTTTTACTTTCTCCTTCTGTGCTATCCAAGAGTAGTATATACATGAAATATGATTTTCATGTTCTTCTAAAAAAGAATCATGATGGACTCTCCCATTGGCCTCCACAGAGAGAGAAAGAACTAACACCATCATTTTGAACCTCTGAATTGGTCCAGGTGGTCCAGCTGGTAAAGCATTATGTGGTCAGAACTTGTAGGGATATAATTGTGGGGGTCAGTTTCCCTGAGCAGAGGCTTGGGGGAGGATTAATTGTTTGTTGAAAAGCAGTAATTGCATCATACTTAAGTAGCATAATACTTAAGTAACAAAAGCTGTATTTATGTTGCTTTAACTTAGGATTCTATCTTAGAAAAATTCACTGGTAACAAGAGAATGAGTAAAAAGAGAATGAACCCATTAAAAAGTTGAGTGGATCGAATGAATGACTAAATTTGTGCTAGAAAAGGCAAACATGAGAGCTTCAAAATATTATGACCTACCTTTGGTTAATCTTGAACATGGTACAGTGCTGATTATTACTATTTAAGAATGAACTCTTTGTCTTTACAGCAACTGAGAGTAGATTGACTAATCAGGCAGGACCGTATTGGCAGCAGCTTAGTGTAGAATTGTTTTTGATGCCCAACACCCCATTTCCAGTTATCTGCTACTGATTCCTCAGGCTAATGTACCAGATAAGGTTCTGTCATTTCTCCTTTCTGTTGTGGTTTTCTTCCAGATGCATGATAATTAAACTGCACAATGTGCTCAGTGTCTAAACTTAGGAATTTTATTTATCTTTGCAGTGAAAGTTCAAATGGCTGTGAGGCTGTTTTCCGTCTTAAACATGGGATTTGGGCAGTCAGTTTATGCTGCTATCACAGTAATGTGTACTGCTTACCTTAGGTATGGGTTTGTCAATATACTTAATGTTTCCTTAACTATTTAATTTTAATTTTTCAATGTGTTGTCTCTTTCCAGGCTTTGCATGACAGAGAATTTCCTGTCCCAAAGCCCATAGGCTACAACAGGCATGCAGTTGTTATGGAACTTGTTGATGGATATCCTTTGTAAGTAGTGAGATGCAGACTCTCTGTGTTACAGAGACCCTAACATTCTTAGGAAAGGGGGATTAGGGTTTTTCCTTGTTTTCTACAAAGAAATTGCACATTCTATATGCTATTTCATATATAGAGTGTTGAATATAATATCCTCATGTTCTGAGCTCCAGTTTGTGATCCTTCCTCTATTAATTCAGGTGAGTTTATAACTCACTGTTGTAGAACTTCTGCACTGCTTATATAGAATACCAAGTATAATCTGGTTTTGCACCTTCAAGAAAGATTATTTTGCTTGAGTTTTCCAACCTCTAGAAACATTAAGTGTTGAGTTTTGTATATGAAGAGTTGGTTTGATTTTGAATGTAAAAGGCCTGTTTCATACAATGCACAATAACCCAGGTCTAATCTAGAGATTTAAAGTGTCCACTTACAGAACAAACCAGTTCATGCTCTTGTATAGTATTCAAGATCTAAAGTTTAACCAAAAGGGAATTAATTACAAAGTGTAACAGTTGAAGAGTAATGTGGAAAAGACTCCATTGTGTTTTTATCTCTCCACCTTAATTTGTTAAATGATTCCACATCCATTAGGTAAACAGAACACTTCAAGTTCCTTGTGGAAGTCTGCAGTGGAAGTTTACTTGTTTCTCTTTTCCTAACAAAATCTAGAAAATCTGATTTTGTAAAAGAAAATGCTGTGGGCCATTTGAATTTCAGCATAAGAAGACAAAGTTCTTACTGACGCAATAAGAGAACCTAAAACAGGAGAAACATAAAAGTTTGCTGCTCCATTATTTAAATAATGCATTATGACAGCAGTGCTTAATGGGAGACAATGAGTGTGAGTTTAGACAAGGTTTAGCTAGGGTATGAGGAGATATTTTCTCCTCTTGAAGACAGAGGGGCAGTGGCACAGGTTGCTTGGGAAGGTTTCACAATCTCTCTCCATCCCTGGAAGTTTTCCATCCCAACTAGAAGCCAGGACCACTCAGGTCTGGTCTCAGATTTGACTCAGCTTTGAGGAGGATGCTGGACCAGAGACCTGAGGGCCCTTTTAATTAGAATTACCCTGGCATTCTGTCAGATGTATTTCGTATACTTTGTCTGTATTTTTAAATTACGTGTTTCAAAGTTCAGAATAATTTATTTTATTTAACTTTTCAGGTGCCAAGTGCGCCAAATGGAAGATCCTGCTGCTGTCTACAGTGAATTAATGGATCTGATTGTCAAACTTGCCAATCACGGCCTGATCCATGGGGATTTCAATGAGTTTAATCTCATCTTGGATAATGATGACCATGCCACTTTGATTGATTTCCCTCAGATGATGTCAACATCACATGCAAATGCTGAATGGTAGGTTCAGATCAAAAGGTGTTTTAAAGGTGAATCTGACAAATCCTGATGACAGCAAACAGTCAACCATTACTTGTTTCCATAAGTCTCTTCCTGAATCTTTTTCTGCCATTGTTGTGTTGCAGCACAAGTAACGTTCCAAACAAAGAATGAGTAAGAATGTCTCTGTAGAATAAATATGTAATTAATTGCTTCTCAGAGATAATAATGCTGTTCAGTTAAGAGATGCTTAGAAATAAACTGCATGCAGTTTCTCTTCCTCACCTTTTGTCTTGGGATCACTAATAGAAATAATTTTCAAATAAAACCATGTAGGGTAAATGCTTCTCATTGCAGGAGACTTCACTGATTTTTTGTTTGTGCAATTCTGTATTTTTTATAGGTATTTTGACAGAGATGTTAACTGCATCAGGGAGTTCTTTAAGAAACGCTTCAGCTATGAGAGTGAGCTCTTCCCAACATTCAAAGACATCAGGTAGAAATGACCAGATGAATTTGAGTTCTCCTCCTACTTATGGCACTAGTGTTGATATTCTGAGAAAAGTGGATGCCTCTGAGAGATGCCTGTGGGAGAAATTTTTAAAAATAGGCCCAATTATGCAATTTTAAGTTATATTTTTGTCATTCCTATCATGTTTTCTTCAAAGTTACTCTTAAGTGGTTTTCAAAAGCTAAAGTGTGCTTTAAAATCCTCTGCTGTCTTCTTTGTCTTCTTGCAACTAAGGAAGAGAGATCAATCTGTGTGGTAGTTTTGCCTGGCCCAGTTTTTGCCAGTGAACAGGGTGGGGTACAAAGATGGCTCCTGCATGTCCTGAGTAAAGATTCTGGAAATTTTCCACCGTGTCCAGCAGAGCCAGTCTCTGATGGCTGTAAAATGATGGACATGCTGCTGGTAAAACCTGGGCCAGTTAGAGATGTTAGTTACACCTCTGTGAAAACATATTTAAGAAGAAATCAAAACAATGTGAGCACGCACTTCTTTTTAGCCAGGGAAGGAGGAGGAGGAGGTAAAAATATGTGAGGGAGAACAACATGGAGGCACCAAGGTCAGTGGAAAGGCGGGGGAGGAGGTGCTCTAGGCGCCAGAGCTGAAAACCCTCTGCCAGCCGTGGTGAAGACCCTGGGGGAAGCAGGTGGTCCCCCTGCAGCCCATGGAGTCCAGGGGATGCAGAGAACCCCCA
>VZRL01003359.1:12887-50563 GCA_013397895.1 Origma solitaria
TGGACTGACCTAAGAAAAACCCTACACCCTGCCCCTGCCTGGGAGTTGTTAGTTAGTTAGAAAGGAGGGAGGGGGTGAGCTGAGAAGTGGTGCCTTAAGAGGGAAAAGAGGGGTGAGTGAAGAAACGGTGTCTTAAGAGCTTATTTTTATCTCCAATTTATCCTCCGACTCTATTAGATTAATAAATCACTTTTTTTGCAACTTTAAGTTTCCCGCCTGCTCTTGCCCTGAATCTCGTGCGGCCCTTATCAGTGATCTTATCTCAACTCATAACTCCAGTGTTTTGTGTTAGTTTTTCCTCTCCTCTGCATAGCTGCAGCAGGAGAGAGCATAGAAAGCAAACATTGTAGGTGCCTGGCATTTAGCCAGGGTCAAACCCACGACAATCTGAAAGCTTGATCCAAATGGTAAATGTTCAGGAAATTTTAAGTGATGCAGAATCAGCCTGTTTGTGCTAATATATTGAGGATTAATTTGGATTTCCATTTTAAAACTGTTTTTAAAATGCTTGTAAATAGGGTGACAGTAAACTAATTTTTCACTCGTTTTAAGACCAAAACCGTTTCAATGAAAATGGTTTTATTTCATCCTGAGCACTTTTCCTAATGAATTCCACACTTTAACCAGCCTTTGTGTGTCAGACCCTTTCTTGGTCTGTTTAAGCATGATTTGAACTTAAACCCAAATGTTACTCCTGCTAAAGTAAAACAATTTCCTGTAAAAAACTCATAAATTCAGGTTGTGGAGATGGAATCTTCTTCTGGAGAAGTTTTTTTCTCTTGGGTTACATTCTAAGTTAGTTTTTCCCCTAAAGTTTAGCACCATCATGTGGTGTTATGTGTGTTTCAACCAGTGTATCTTCTTTATTAATAGAGTGGGTAATTTAGTCTAGCTTCATTAGCATTTTAAATCCAAAATGTAGTATATTGGTAACTTGGCTTATTAAATTTAGCAGATTAAAAGAAAACATTCCTCTTTCACAGGAGAGAGTGTTCTCTTGATAAAGAGATTGCTGCCAGTGGCTATGCAAAGGAGATGGAGGAAGATGGTGAACTGCTTTACCCGTCAGGTTCTGACGAGGATGACAATACAGAGGTGTTAGAACTTGCAGGAGATGCTGAGAAAATGCTCAACTTCTTCAGCAAAGACGAAGAAAACAGTGAAGACTACACTTGTGAAGTGAGTGATTTCTCTGAAAGCAGAGCCTCTGACAACACCATGAGTAGCAGTGAGGAAGAGGCTGATGCATCTGAAAGCAGTGAAGATTCACTAAGACTGAATATGGCAGAGTTGAGTTCAACCTTTGAAAAAGATGAAGGGCAATCTGTGCCTAGGAAGTCCAGTGAAGATGCAGAGAGTTCTGCAATTGCTTCTTTTAAGGGCAAAAGATTAACTGAAAATGCTACTGAAGTGAAAAATCAGGGAGGTCAAGGAGGGTGCTCTGACGATAAGAAGAATGAAGATGAGTGCCCTGAGCTGGTCGACTCGTCAATTTTAAATGAGAAATTCAGGCATTACAGGTAAAGATTCACACTTACAGTCTAGAAGTGTGGCTTTTCCCCCCCAAAAATGTAAATCTTTCAAGCAGCTCAAGAAAGACTGCTCTTCAGCTGCCCTTGTTAAACTGAAGACTAAAAATCGAATTTATTTTTAAAATATTAGTGTGAATACCTTTCCTATTGGACTTCATGGTTGTCCAGCTGTGTTGTAGTATCTAATGAGACAACAATCTTGCACTTCATAGAGCAACCTGTTTTCTATGGTGGATTTTTTCCCCTTTTTCTTTATTTCAGCTAATATTGATAGTGAAGTAGTTCTTAAAATACTACTTCTAAATAACTTCCATGAGTAAGTTTATAATTCAGATATGTTGTGTCAAAGCCAAATGTTCTGCTGCTCACTCAGATGAAGTTATCAAGAACAAGCTCCTTGGAGTGTATTATTCAAATATATTGTACTGTGTGTTGTTTTGGATTTTAATTCCTTTCCTGACACACTGAGAAGTTCCTGCTTGCCTTCAGACTAACCCCTTGTATGTGAAATTCTATCCCTTGAGTTTGTCAGCCCACCATGTATGTGGATACAAAGATCAAGCCCTTACTCCCCCTCAACTGATTTTGCATTTCAGTTAAATGATTGTCAAAACATAGTGCAGGGCCTGAAGTGTTTATTTTAGTGTCCTGAGGCTTCTCTTTCCGTGCTTGATATTTTATGTGGCTGTACTGAAACAAATTCTTCCTTTATCAAAATGCCTGTCTTGAACAAACAGTGTTAATATTTAAAACAGAAATACTTCGCAGCGCTTTCACGTTCTGTTGTGAGTTCTCAAGTTATAGCCCAGAAAGTGAAGACTCAGAGACGGTGCTCACAAAGGCGAAGGATATTTGTCTTGCCAGTGTAATAACACATTGATTTATGTGTTTCAGTAATGAAGAATGCATTGTTCCTATTGCTGGGCACAGAACAAGGACTAAAAGCATCACATCCGTCAGAAGTGCTGGGAGCTGTTCAACCATTCCACCGGTAAATATGAGTGTCGTTATGTTATCTGCTTTACCCTCAGGCCACCTTAGATTGCACATAGCTGTTAGCACCTGTTTCTGAAATTGTTCTCTAGCATTAATCATCTTTAAAAACACTGCTAACATGTACCTCTCCAGTTTACACTTCCATGCCCACAGAAAAATAGGACTGATGCTGCTGTAACTATTTACAGGGGATGGTTTCCAGCACTTTCTTTCATGTTCTGCTTTTTGCTCTCTCATCAAAGCTCCACATCAGCATTAACAACTCTAATGTACCCAATAAGTAATTTATGTTAATATATGTTAATGCCTTAACAGCATCAGTTCCTCCATTTCTCTTGCTAGCCATGATTAATATTTTTCATTTTGAATGTGGATGCTTGAGTCAAGATTCAATTTCACCTTTCTCACCTGTCTTCTTAGAGATTTCTTCACATTCTTTTCTGAAAGATTTCCATGAACTCACCTTCAATAGAGATCTGTTTGGCTATTTGAATTTGACCTTCTGAATTACATAAATCAGGACATTTTCAGCAGAATTTAATGTATTTTTTTTCAACCCCAGACTAGGCAGTAGGTGATATGTCTACCTTAGCATTAGGAATTTTGGAACACATTTAGGTTGTGATGATGGAAAGACTGATGAGTCTTTCCACCAAGTGCTGCAGTTGAGCAGTAGAATTTGGTGACTTTACATTTACACATGTTATAATAGTATCTACCTTGCAGAATTTATTCTAGCAGGTTTCCAGCAAGATATGATTCCACCATGATTAAATAGATGAAAATAACTTGATTTCTCTTTTTCTTGCAAGAAAAAAATTGCAAGTGTGCACTTGATACCAGCGCAGCAACTTAGGATGGGACCATGCCACAATCTATCAAATTGTGGCTTTGTTTTTATTATGGGTAGATACTGCCATCAAAATGGAGAGCAGAGCTCAGAATGAGGCATGGGTGCAAGTAACAGATGAAATTTCATAGAACTACTCCAGTTTGATGGAATGGGAAAACTGGAGGAGGAATTGTAAATCACTAGCTGCCCATTTCCCTTAGCTACACTTGTGTTAAAGAGTTGTTTTCCATTAGAATCACTCATATTTTTGTAATCTAAATTTAAGAATAACCAGGGTGCTAAAAAAACCAAAATAATTAATACCGGGCATGGAATGTTCTACAAATTGCCAGGTTTTACATTTTTGTGTAAGGCCTGTGTTCTGCACCAAGAGGTATGGGTCCTTTAGCTTCTCTGTAAGAAAGACACTTGAAACTTTAATTTTAAAATTAAAAAGGATTTAAAATCCTGTTTATTATAGCTGAGATCATTGGAAGGCAATAGCATAGATAACCCCATACCCCTTTATGTGCTGTGAGTTCTGAGGGTGTAGCACATGCACAGCATGCCATGAAGACCTTGTCCATACCAGAGAATCTCCCTTTTCAGTCAGCTGAGCTGTTTTATGACCTTCTTACAAGGAAACAACTCTTTTCATCATTTCTACAGTCAATGAATGTTCATGGTCGTCCTGAAAAAATTCTGTTGTCATGTCTTAGTGCTAAATTACCTATTTTGATGCTGAATTGTTTGTTTGTAGGAGCTGGTGAAACAGAAGATAAAGCGACAACTGACCAAGCAGCAAAAGTCTGCGCTGAAGCAACGGCTGCAGAAAGGGGAGGCAAATATTTACACCAAACAACGTCGAGAAAATATGCACAATATTAAGTCAAGCTTGGATGCAGCCCATTTCTGGGGATAATTTGTTCAATCTTGCCTGGAACATGAGGAATGTATACAGCTGAAAGGATCATGCTAATTTACTAATAATCCTTTTATATAAAGGAGCAATCTGTTCTATGCAAACCAGATGGTTTTCTGGAAGTTAATAAATCTCATTCTCATTCCTGTGACTTTGACTGGGAGGTTGCGGTTTGTGTTTCTAGTCAAAACTGTTGACTGTAATTTACATTATATCAGTAGTTTTGGTTAAGATCATGACAGTTAATTTCTAGCAGTGCTTTGTTGTAAATGAATTGTAGTGTTTGTTACGCAGAGGCACAAAAAGCCGCCTTCTCTTCCTCAGTTCTAGATGCAATTATTTGCATAAATGTAAAATGGAAATAGTTTTTCCTAAGTTAGTCAGATGTGACATTACTTTTCTTTAACCTTTCTTCAAAAACTTGGGGATTTACTCAATTGTAACAAAACTTGGTTTCATTGGCTGAAATAATTATGTAGTGCAGGATGTGACTTATTTGCTGGAGCTTACAAACATAAATAGAAGAAATCATTACAATGTTTATTGGCACAAGCACATTTTTAAAGTGCTGTTCTACAAAACAGTTCTGAAGCACAAAAAACCCTACTGAAAACCATTCAACTGCTTTATTCTGAAGGTAAAACTAGCTTACAGTAGATATAAAAGGCTAATCATAAAATAATCATTAAATACAATTGAAGATCTGTTAAAGCAGTATTCAGCAGTAATTTAGAAATCTTTCAATATTTTGCTTGTGAGACTGTTCGTGCTTCGTACGTGTCACTGTCATTTGTACCAAGTGCTATCTCCACACTTTGCTCTCTCAGCAAACTGTAACATTCCATTAATGTTTCTGTTTTAATCATCACTGCTGGCAGAGCTGACCAACAGGAGTTTAGCCTCATTTGTGTATCCATTCTGATTAGCTTTGGAGTTAAGTTTTTTGGTTGGTGGTTTGTTATTTCTGTTAAATAGTGTCTTCACGTGACCTGGGCAGTACTTATTAGGCAGGAAACCCCAAAACATTAAAAAAACGTGGAATACAGCTCCACAACCTGGCTGCTGTACAACCCCTAGAGACACAGTGCTCATTCTTACACCAGGAGCACTTCACAAACACCAGAGCATTTATCTCCCTGTTCACCATACGCAGGCACTGCCGCTGTTTTACAAGCACTAACAGGAAGAGATGTAACCTGGCAGTTTGCAGATGTTAATTGTGAAAAACCCAGCTCCTGATTTTCACTGGCACTCAGGGGCACTGGATATTCTCACCTGTGGCTCCCGGTTCCCTTCCCCCTACCCACGACCAGGGTGCAGCCGTGGCTGTGTACGCAAGGGATGGTGACACAGGCAGCTGCAAGGCTATCAGCAGCTCACAGCCCACGGTGTGGGGGACAGTAAGGTGTGGGTGGCATCACCATGTCCCCTGCCGCGGCAGGGCAGGCTGGGGACGGTGGAAGGAGGAGTTTCCGCGGATGAATCCTCTCCCCGCCGAGGAGCCGAGCCGCCCCCGTCCCCGCTTCCCGTCGGGATGGCTGCAGGATGGGCAGGTGGTGGTGGCTCTGAGCTGCCTGGCCGGACGACAGCAGTATCGGCCGGGGCTCCGCGCTCCGGGAGGAGCGGGCGGCTCCTTCGCCGCCGCGGCGCACCGGGAGCGCGGGGCCGGGAGCGCCGCCGGGGGTCCGCAGGCGAGGACAGCGGGACACGCTCCGAGGGTAGGGACGAGCCACGGTCGCAGCCTGACACCCCTTCCCTGCCTCCTTTTCGGTCCCCCAGGCATCTCCCCAGCCAGAGCCGCCTGTCCCCGCGCACCGCTGGTCTTCGTGTGTGCCCCCGGTACAGCTCCCCCTCCCACACCTTTGTATGGCTAAGGAGGGGTGTTTGGCAGGACGTAATTTCGGCAGAGTCTCCTCTACTTTTTTTCTTTTCTCAGAAGTTGCATCCTCAGGCTTGTTTGCTCTGTAATTCCTCCCAAAGAGGCAGTCTTCTAGTGATCTCTGTTTTCTGGAGGTTCTAAATGCAAGGAAGGGAGGCTGAGAACTTTGTAAATGATAGATAGGCATAGATGACAGATATCTGTCCTTCCATACAATGGAAAGTGAAGTGCTAGCAGAAATCTAGAATAGCTTTATTTATTACTATATGATTCAATTGTAATAGATATTTATATTAAGTGTTATTATGTCAACATAAATATAATTATGGCTTTTCATGGCTTCCTGAAGGTAGAAGAAAATCATGATGTTTTTAGGGAAATACTGCCTTAAAAGCCAGTTGCTGACCCTTTTTTTTAGATGGCTCTTTATATGGAAGATTTTTTTGTTATTTAATCACTACCTTAAATTCTCCATTAATATCTTATGAAGGAATCTTAGGGTGTCTTCTTCTATAGCTATAGAGAAGACACCCTAAGACACCCTAAGACACTTCTATAGCTTCAGAGAAGCACTTTCTTCCCTAAAAACATCCATCTCTCTGCTGCCACAATACCCAGCCCTGTTGTCTGCATTTTCCCTTCTGCTCTGCTCTCCCTCCTGAGTGCTGGGGTGAGATAGAGGAGCCTGTTCCTGTTACCCTCACCATACCTTCAGTGCAGGTGTTTATTTCCAGCGTGGGTGTATCATTCCCCAAGCTCTGACTCTGTTACTCTGAATCTGAAGTTTTCTTCATAGGACTGACCTTTGTGTGTGAGCTAAAATTTTGCCTTTCATCTGCTTCAAGTCCTTGAGTTGTGCCTCCTCTTTGCATTTGAAATATAAAAACTTGTTTATTGTGCTAGGTATAGACAGGCTTTTGAGTTCATTTCAGCCTTCATGCCTTGTAACATAAATGACAGGCAGAATATAAAAGGATAATCCTGGTTAATTTTGGACCTCGTTTTAGGAAAAATAATGGATCTTATTGTAATACAACTTTTTAGATATCATGCTACCAGAGGCACAAGGTACCTTACTTGTACTTAGCAATCTGAAGACCACAAACCTTCCTGGCTTTTGAATACTTATAGGATGAGGTATCCACAGTAAAAGGAAATTTTAAGCCAAGTGTCCCAGCTAAACCAAAGACATGTGAAAACAACAAAATGTAACAATGGAAGAGACATTTTCCAGTATGGAAATTGTATCATCATATCAGAAACTGTACCATTTTCTTTCCTGAAAAGCTTCTTTTATTTTTTATAAACCCTGGTTCATTGAAAGACGGAGATCATTGTCATAAAATTAGTTTTTAGATGGTGCAGTTAATCTTGGATTCACTAAGTGAAGAACTCCTTTCATTATTTGCTGTGAGCAAATGTGACACACCAACTCAGGCATGTATGTGAAGAGGCTCCCTCTCCATGTTGAAGTGCAGAATGCATCATAAGCAGAGTAAAGCTATCTTTTCATCTCCTTTATAAAATACAGTGTGAGTGTGGGACTAAGAATAAGTGGATTTAATTGTTCTTTTCTGCCTAGAGGATAATTTATTTATACTAACATATCTTAGTTGATGAAGACTTTTATGATTATCTCACAATACAAACAATACAAATGTTTTCTAAACTATAGATGTTCACACTACTTAAACTGAAATTGCTTTCTTCTGTTTCATTTTCTGAAACGATGACTTTTAAAGGAGTAGTTTTCCTCTGCTGTAATTGTCAGTAGGTTTTTTTTAAATATATATACTAATGGCATTGCATTCCAAAGGTGTAATTTTATTCTCAGTAGTGTTATGCTTTTGCAATACCTTTCTGGCTGCATTGCCAGTCCTCTACGTGAAGTTACTCTGCTCATTGTCTAAATCAAACTTAGAAGGTTAAAAGTTGAAATTAACTGACCCAAAACCATAGTGATTTGTAATACATGCCTATTTCTAAACTACAACACAATGGCAAGAAATATTTTTTCAGTGTTTTCATATATTGCTAGGATTTTGTTGGTACTTTAAAAATACAGCTCTGTGATGGCTTTAACTCTGTCTCTCCTCACATTTTACACTTCTAGAATTTTAAAGAAGACAAATATAGGGAAATGTATAGAATGTATTGGGAGAGAAAGGGTGGGGAATTGCCTATAAAAGAAGCAAGAGAAACCTAACATGGACACTTTTAACAAATTCAGTTTTATTGAGATCTCATGGAACAATTTATATTCATTTCAGCTGGGTTAACTAAGACCTCCCAAGGAGGAAAGGAAAAGCCTCTGAATGTATGGGACATGCTTTTTGCTTCAGCATTTTATATTTAGTAATAAATGTAGGATTTTGCTACAGCTTGGTATGAAAATTGTAGAGAAAAAGCAATAGAGCAGTGTCACATAGTGTCCAAAAACTCTTTAACAGTCAGTCAAAGTAAAAAGTTTAGGAGCGAGTTATGCTGAACAAACAAATTGGGACTGAGGTACTCACTACTAATCTGCAAGGAAACATAGAATCTTAATATTTCTGTGCCAAACTGATCCTGGTTGAGAAAGGTTGGGTGGAGAGTTTAATTCCAATAGAAGGACCAAAGGCTGGTAGATGAGTGAGTTGTGCTGAGACAGAAGCTGCAACAATGCTAGAAGGTGTGACTGCACAGAGGGAAACTGCAGAAAAAAATGAAGGGTTCATGATGGAGCTTGGGTAGGGGAAGGAGGAGATGCTACTACAGAATTGGACAAGTGAGGACTATTAGGAATTCAAGAAATAGTTGTTCTTTTGTCACATTCAATGCCTACAGGACAAGCTAATTCTATACCAGTTCCTATCTGCTTTGACTTCTGCTAGGACAACCCCACAGCAGTTTAAATCACCAGATCTATATTGGAATAGCATTGAAGATGGAAAGCATGTGGAAAACCAGTACTGGAGTGCAATATTCATATCTCCAGGCAGTTTTTGCAGGTGGCAGCAGTTCATGGCAATGAAAAAAGGATTCACACTGAAATGCTGGGCATGTAGAAAGCAATTCAGGCTCTTGCAGAGAGGAATCTTCACACAAAGGAGTCAAGCCCACAGAGGTGGTGCAAACTCCATCCTCGGAGGGTTCCAAGACCAGAAAAAGGCCTGAATGACTTGGCCTATCCTTGTAGCTCATCCTGCTCTAAGGAGGAGATTGAACTAAGTGACCTCTCGAGGTCTGTGCCAACCTAAACTTCCCTGACATTCTTCCCACTGAGTTCCGATTTCCAGGTTTCCCTTCCCCTAACACCTTTCCAAGGCAGAATTTGATGTTACTCAAATTATGTATAATCATATCTCAATCCACTAATTCTGTAAGGAGTTTGTTTCAAAATTTAGTTTAAATTATGCATGTGGTGTAATACATCTTGAGAAAAGACTTGGAACTATTATTAGAGAACATTATAACAAATGCACTCTGTATCTCAGAAAAATCCAGTGGTTTGTCTGCTTGGAGTTTTTTTACCCTTTTTCCTTGTCCAAACAGAAATGGAAAGTCAGTAAAATTATGATACAGAACCAGGACATAGAGAATGAGAGCATGGATACAATGAAATGTGCTCATCAGACTCAGAACATATACAGGGAGATGAGACAGAGGAATAGATGACAGGCAGGACACATTATCTTCAAACTGAAAGAGATGAATACTAACAAAGGCATGCCTAGAATACATCATGCAACAAAATTATTGCAGGAGGAAGAATTCTAAGAGCAATGCAGAACTGCACAAAATGTATTTAAAAACCCCAACAAATTAACTTGTAGAATTGCACTATCTTTTAGAGGAACGACAGCACTCTGCCTTCAGAAGGGATTTCATTCCCTTCTCCATCCCCAGATTCAACCACTGTTTTGAAGGGCTCAAAGACAAGGGAACCATGGAAAAGGAGAGCTTGCTCTTACATCCTATTTATCTGCCTCTTTATACCCCTTCCAGTTTTAATGACAGGACAAAACGGCTTTGAAGAAATAAACATAATAGCCCTTAAATTAACACTCTAAATACAATTGTTTATATTTGTGTAACTTGCCTATAACACAATTTTACTTCAATCACAAAAATACTTTGTTTCAGTTCTCTCAGGAAAAGATAAGCTCTGAAAACATAGTGTTTATCAGTGAGTTTATCTCACATCTACAACTGATAGAAAATACACTTTCATATTCCTTTTTCCCTGCTAATAATAAAAAGTATTTAGGTGTTTTATAAAAATATACCTCCTTGTGGATGATTTGTAAAGAGAATGACCTTGTTAAGTGACCTCTAACTTTATTATAGAGGAAGATGGATGAGTTAAGGGATCTAAACAAGCTGACTGCTGGCTAAAGCACCACAACATTTCCTCAACCAGCTGCACTAAGTCTGGGTGAATGGAACAAGGAAAAATGCACAGACCAACTTTTTATCATCACCATCGACACACTGGTAAAATACTTAAAAATTTGAAGGCCAAATAGGTCCTCAAATTGCAGTGTAATGAACAACATGTACATTTTCTTTAGTGACACACTGTTCCAGACCTATCTGTGACCATGCACATTCCCATAAACACCTCTGATGACCATAACTGTCCAACAAAGTGGTGACCTTTACCAGATTAGAGCAAGCAGTTCCCCAAGAATAAACACAAGATGAAAGGCTTTAATTCAGGAAACAGAGATGACAATAATCAAGAGGAAAACTTTCATTTAAGCAACAAGGTAAGAGTAAAACCTATTTTACCATGCAAACTTTGTGCAGGAAGAATCAAGCAGCCAGTGAGAAAAAAAATAGAATTAAGGAGAGAAAATTGTAGCAAGTGACTGCCTTTTCCAAACTTGCTTCCACTTTGCATAAGTAACTGCAACACCAGCAACCAAAAAACCCTCAGCAATCTGCCAATGTCCAGTGCAAAGCAGTTTTAGTTAAAGTAATTCCCCAACACTCAAAGAGCATGCTAGAACTCAAGCATCTCTCTAATACCCCGATAGGCTTGCACAGAAGCACCACTACCAGCCTGTAGCAAAAGCAGTACAATTTATTTCTCAATTTTAACACCTTGCAGGTAAAAGCCAAAGTCTGTGGAACTATCATCAAGGACTTCTAACACTGGTGAGGTGCTGTTCTCTAAATTACATGTTAACTTCCTTTGGTTTCACGTCTGTTATCACAAGAGCTACAGGATGTATTTAGTGGAGACTGTGATGTAAAAATTTAGGAAAGGATGACCCCCTTACTTTCCAGGTTATCCACAGATGTACTGGGCCCAGAGGTGTCTACATCTTCCCCTTCTTTGTCTGAGTCCCTGGAAGGCCTTCATAGATAACATTTTAGAGTGAACGAGCAGCACTCTAAGTCTGCATTAGAACTCTCACAACCACAGATGCACAAAAGGTGCAGCATTGAGAGTGGGCACATTCCCAATCGCAGAGGCACAAACAGTGTGGTTTACTGATCATTGTGACAGAATAAAGGTCATAAACTATCGTTGATAAATACACCGGTGTCAGAAAGCATAAGCAGTAGTATCCTGCTAGTAGGAGATTGAGTGACTTTGGTTCACACATGTGAAGCACGTACAGGTTTTACTTCACTATCTTACGCAGGGGCATGGAAAATTTTATGTACGTGCAAGCCAGTGATACAAAGTTCAGCTTTTGGTTACTGGCTGGGCCCTTCCTTTGGCTTAGTTCCCATTGGCTGCGTTGTTTTAAACCATAGAGCAGGACCATAACACCTCTGTGCCACTCCATCCTTTGCTTCTGGCCTCTCTCAGGGCAGCACACCAGGCTCCCTCAGTGTCCCTGCTCCTGGGGCTGCAGTTTGTTTCTGGTGGATTACTGCCAACATAAACACTTCCCCTTGCTCAGCCTTATCTTGTAGTATTTCTCCATAAAGACTGAAATAAAATGTTAGCCTAAGGCACCTGTACTCTAAAGCTACAGAAAATGTATGTGAAGACTGCCACCACAACCAGATGGCCTTGTTGTGTGGGCAGTGACAACAGTCAAAAAGCATCTTCTGTTTGCAGTGGTGAGAGAATACACCTCCACAAGATGTGTACATGCAAAGTGTCTTACCTGAAAAGTTCTCTAAGGATGTACACTACTGGACAAAAGCATAATCCAAACAAAGAGGAGAGAACTAGTTCTGGTGGAAATGAAATAGCCCACTGAGCAGAAAGCACAGAACAGCCTACAAGCATGTCAGGAGGCACCAAAATTTCACACCACTTTATAAGAGAACAGTCTCCATCAAAACATTTGCAACACACTGGAGGTGCTTAAAAGCCTCTGGACACAGCCCTGAGTAATGTGCTCTGTGGGACTCTGCTTAAAGCAGGGAGGTTGGACTTGATATCCAGTGATCCCTCCCCCTCACCCATATTGTGATTCTGTGAAAATGAGCAGCAAGTCCAAACCCCTTCTCACAGTTCCCATTACATAATTTTGCTGTTGGCCTTCAAACCATGTTACTAACATTGCTGTCATACACACAACTGGACATGAAGAGCTGAAAGAGAGGGGGAAAACACAGCAAAACATAACAAGCAACTATTTTAGGTATCTCCTCAGTGTTTATTTGTATTACTTTGCATAATCTCAAATGCTTTCTGGACACTGAAATCTTTATTTATTGTGCAAATGAATAAGCTCCTTCTGCAGATATTTCCATGATACAGCTATTCCCAACTATCCTAAAAAGGGACAACTAAGCTACACTTGGTCTTCAGTAGGACTCACTGATTCTAAGGTCTTTAGCTGAGCAAGAATGTCAAGGGTCTCACAGGGGTTTTCTAACATCACTATGCCTGCAGCTGCACCAGCTAGTCTGGGGTTTTCTAAACAGCACAGAAAGTATATGGCTTAAGCAGCAGCTTACTTCACAAGGTTTCTCATAATGTTTAGAGAAGACCCTCTGTACCCTGAACCAAAATGGTTCCACTGGTTCATGTAGTGGAACAGCTGATAAAGCTTCAGGCGTTTCTCAAACCCTGCGACTTTGGGGATTTTACTGTGATAAGCAGAATAAAAAGAACTGCTGAAGCCACCAAACATCCCAGCTATTGCAAGATCATACTCTGAATGGCCGTAGAAAGAAGCTGGATCAAAGATAATCGGACCCGAATCATCCTCAGCTACATTTCCTCCCCAGAGATCCCCATGCAGGAGAGAAGGAACGATCTCTATACCACAGAAAAAACTGGGAATCTTCAGCTGCATGGAAAGAAACCAAGACATATAAATTACTACAATCACTCACCTTAAAATGTAGAGGTTTATTTGCATACTTTTTAAAAGTCAGTTAAATGAACCCATAACTTGAAACATCATAGGACTTGGTCAACAGAGATGCTGAGCAAATACAGAGGATTCCTGTTTTTCATAAAAGCCAGCAGCAAAAAAGTCATCCAAATCTCTTTTTGGAAGAGAACAAAAATGTAAAACTGCACATGGTGCTGTAATATTGACCCAGTAAACCACCCAGTAAAACCACCACCAGCTCACCATTAGAAGGCTCAGGGACCTCTCAGCAACCTTGAGAAAATACCCAAAAAGCCAATACTGCAGTCACTTAATCAGATGCAAACAGTAAATGAACTATGTGCAGAACAGTACCGCTTATTTACACTTCTTGTCATGAAAGTGTTACAGGGAGTGAGAAATATGATCTCCATCTCTAAGATTTCCCAAACAGGTAGGCAAAGTGCTATCTGGCACTTTGGAGTTCACTCTGGAATGTTAACATGGGGTGATGTGGCAAAGGTCATTACACCTTAGAATAAAGGGCATTTTAATTCCTAAAAACTGGAGTCTCTTACCAATAGGACCTGGTGCAAACCAACAAACAGGAACTTTGTTTCAAGAAAATAAAATCTAGGTAACTGATACCTGCTGTCACTACCATAAGA
Source organism: Origma solitaria (assembly GCA_013397895.1). NCBI lineage: Eukaryota > Metazoa > Chordata > Aves > Passeriformes > Acanthizidae > Origma > Origma solitaria. Next base: position 26,991 of record VZRL01003359.1, read on the forward strand.
ACTGAGAAATTGCTCATACCTGAAGCTGCGCCCAAAGTTCTCTTGCTTCCCTGTCTCCCGAGTTCCTTTCGATCAGGTCCATCTGGGGCTGGATCCTTTGTCTGGCAAAGAAGGTCACCCAGTCACTCTGCCAGTCATTCACCTGAAGGAACAGGACTGCAAATATTAGTTCTACACCACACAAAAGGCAGATTTTCTTCTTTTTAAAATAAGCCTTCTGAGGATTACACAGCCTTTGTGCTGGTACCATCCAGGACAATAAACGCTAACATTTAATTGAATGCTATCTTAAAATACTAAATTAGGGCAATAAATCTTTTTCTCTCACTGATTAACATCCAAGAAATTGAAGAGCCATCAGTGTCCAATGCAGCTTTACATGCTGTCCAAAGCACTGCTTTTCTCAGCAGGCTAAACCCTGTTTTTTTCTTCTCATGGCTCCACAAAAATTCATTTATTTACATTATGATACCCTTTGTGACATCCAAAGGAAAATGAGATAAACTTAAAATTCTATCAGTCTGATGAAGTACAACCTACCTGTGGAAGGTAACCACAGCAGGTAACTGCATGAAAGCCAAACCGATCCACAAACTGGACTTCCATTTGCCCTTGTCCTTTACCTTGTAAACCAAAGACAAAAATTCAACACCAACGACAAAATACTGAGCATCCGCAATGCAAATGAACCTTAAAAACCGTACAAAGGTACAATGCTACTTTTACCAAGAATTAAAAAAAAAAAATCACTTTAATGTTTTTTTATGGTCGCTACTTTCGTTTGTAAATTTAAAGCTCAGTTGTAAAGCAACTATATCCTATTCTTTATTTTTTTATTTTGAAGTATTCTATCTCCTCTCATTCCATGTTCTTGTAAAAACTGTGGTTCAGGCGCCCAAACTGAATATGTGTTTTGCTCACAGAGATCCAAACAGAGAAAACAAAAGCAAAAACAAGGCCACTCCCACCTGGGTTTCATCCCAACCTTTTCTCATAGCATCTTCAGTGGAAGAAGATGAACCTGTCCTGAAGCGGCAAAAGCTATTTTAACTATTTTGTAAATTATTATTAATTAGGTTAAATTTGCAAACAGCTGTATACTGTACCAACTGTGCTCCCTTCTTTCATCATCTTCTGTCTAAGTTGCTGGTTATGAAGGTGAAGATCAGCCAGCTGAGTTCCAAGCAGTTCGGAATATCTAAGGAACAAAAATAATCTTAGCAACTCTGACACCTGAACAAATCCAGACCTTGATATTCCATGAGTTACTTGAAAAGGGTTATCTAGCAAGTAGAAGTTCTCCATCTCTAACAAAATAACTTCCCAAAGCATTCCAGTTACAAACACCTTGTCTTCCTATTAAGACTGCATATTAATATAGACAAAATGTACTTACTTGGTTGTTTCTGACACCACTATTGAAAGTGAAATCGTAAATTTATTAACAATGATGAACTATCAATTCTAACTCCTGTGTGATATCACTTTTATAAGCACTTTTGATGAGATGCTATGAAATCGCCTTACACATATGCTTTCATACGTGTAAGAAAGCATGCATGTAACCTGGAACATGTTGGGCCTTTTTTGTTTTCCGCTCTGGCAAAATGTCTTTGGAAAACAGAACCAAAAAAGGCTGATCCACTTCCATCTATCACTGTCTCTGGTCTTCTCTAAAAGGCCTCGAAGATGAGAGTCAGGTAGGCATAGTTGATAATCTGTTTTCAATAAAAGCTGATCTTCTGCACAGTTCAGAAAGGTCTGTAGTAATTGCAAACAACTCTTACAGCCAGTTGCCTCCCATGTTAACAATATTATGTTCCTTTTCCTTTCTTTGACCTTTCTCAACTGTCTCTGTTCTAGAGGTACTGTCATTTAAAGCAAATTTAGTTATTTAGTTTGTTCCTGTTACCACAGATTGTAGCTAAACCCCAAAATTTGCACCCCAAAGGTACCATTTGAAATCCAAGCCAGCATGATCTCTGCCTTTTCTCTTGGGACTCACTGAGGGCTCTTCATGAATCTGAAACCCTGGCAATGAGCAGGATGAGGGACAAGACTTCAAATTGGCTACAGAACTTATGAAAGGTAAGAAATTGCTCATGATCACCTCCCCAGTGGAATCAGACAGATGGATTCATCATATGAAGTGCCAGTCACAGAGAAAGGTCAAAAGATTGAAACTGTCAAAATGAAGGTTAAGAGTTGAAAATATAGTGAAATCAAGATCAGTTCATTTGGAAAAGTGCCTCTGCACACTCATGACAAGCATTAAAGTACTGGTTGTTATATCAAAGGCAAGTATACAGAACAGGTGATCAGGTTGGTCATTTTCTTTACTGTAAAAAGGAACCTTATTGTAAAAACCACTAATTACCTACATAAACCAACCCAAAACTAACCAAAACCCAGACTGACTTCTTGATGTATTATCAATCTGCTAGGTGAGGCATTATGAAGAATTTTATACAGTTCTCTGCTGTATAACTTCCCATATGTCCCTTGACTTGCTTTAGAAAAAATTTAAACAAGTTCCTCCAAGTGGAAACAAGTGTTTGGCAATAATTGTCATAATTCCCAAAATTTCTGGTTAAAGGAGGCAAAGATAACACTTTTACCTGTTCAAGCTCTTCATTTCCATATGTTCCATCACCAGCACAGTATTGTCCCCAGGCAGTTCTACAACTTTGATGGGTTTAGGTACTCTTACTGTCTGCGTTTTCAGGATGGCTTCCAAACTTGCCATTTCTCCCAGAAACATTCTTCTGGCCTGCCAGATATTAAAGGAAAGCATTAGTCTCTATAAGAACCAGTCACAGGTAAAAAGTTAAATTAAAAGTTTGGAGCAAACATTTATTCACACACAAGATACAGACAGAACTGCATCATCCGACTTGATGATAATTTTACAGTTGCAGAAATTTCACTTTGTGAAACAACTGAGTGAAAGGAACTTAGATTCTAACATTCTCTATAACTCAGAAATGCTGTTTGCCATTGAGAGAGTGCAAACTGCATACACACAAAATGTGTGCAATGTTCTATTAATACAGCAAATATCTAAGAAGCTATGGACAATATACATCATCAGGTGGGAGACCAGAAGAATGGTGCTGACATTCACAGACATCATGACTTTCCAGACCAAGTAATAAAGTTACAAAAAGCTCTATTTGCAGCCACAGAATCATAGAACCATGGATTTGTTAAAGTTGGAAAAGCCCTCTAAGATCCTTGAGTCCAACCACTGGCCCAGCACTGCCCTGGGCACTCTGTGCCAGTGCCACTCTGTGTGAAAAAACTTTCCCCAACATCCAACCTAAACCTNGGTGCCCAAAAGTGCCGCCAGGATCCGAGGTGCGGCCGCAGCACAGGGACGGTCACTGCCCTGCTCCTGCTGCCACACCACGGCTGGCACAGCCCAGGGATGCTGCTCCCCACCCGGCCAGCCCCTCGCCCCCGACCCGCCACACCTCCCCCTCGGAGCTGCTCTTCACGAACAGCCGGCCGAGGTCCGTGTCGTAGCTGCGGCCCTGGCTGATGCAGCCGCCGCCCGAGTGCCCGGTGGGCCGCAGCAGCGCCGTGCCCAGCGCCCCCCTCAGCGCCTCCTCCATGGTGGCCGCCGTGAGGGCAGCCCGGGCGGGAAGGGAATTAAAGGCACGGGGAAAGGCGGGGCGAGAAGGGGCGGGCAAGGGGTGGCTGGGGCGGGAGAAGGTCGTTTGAAGGGGGGCAAAGGGAGGCTGAGCGGGGCAAAGGGCGGCTTAGGAGGGCAGAGGGCGGCTTGGAAGGGGGCTGAGGTGGCTGGGGAGGCTGAAGAAGCCGGGCTCATAGCCCGGGCGCATCTGTCAAAGGGCTCTCTCGCTCCCCATGTGCCTCTTTGCCCTCGTGTTCAGGTTTCTTCTTGTGTTCATGACAGAAATCAGCTAGAGAATCGCAGAGCATCCTGAGTTGGAAGGGACCCACAAGGTCCGTCGAGCCCTGCACAGAGCAGCCCAACAATCACACCGTGTGCCTGAGGGTGCTGTCAATGTGCTGCTTGAGCTCTGTCAGGCTGGTGCTGTGACCACGTCCCTGGGGAACCTGTTCCAGTGCACCAACACCCTCTGCGGGAAGAGGCTTTTCCTAATATCCAACCTGAACCTCTCCTGACACAATTTCAGGTCCCCTTGGGTGCTGTCACTGGGCACCACAGAGCAGAGATCAGTGTTTGTCCTGCCTCTTCTCTCACAGAGTTGAATACAACAATGAGGTCTCCCCTCAGACTAATTGGGAAAGAGCTCTGAGATCATCAAGTCCAGCCTGTGACTGGACAGCACCTTGTCAACCAGACCATGGCACTGGTGTGCCACATTTCCTTAAAGACTTTCAGGCACAGTGACTCCACCACCTCCCTGGACAGCCCATTCCAGTGTCTAATCACGCTTTCTGTGAAGAAATTCCTCCTAATGTCCAATCTAAACATCTGCTGGTGCAGCTTAAGACTGTGTGCTCTCATCCTGTGCTTTGTTCCCTGGGAGCAGGGCCTGACTCCCGCCTGGCTGCATCCTCCTGTCAGGAGTTGTGCAGAGCCAGAAGGTCCCTCCTGAGCCTCCTTTTCTCCAGGCTGAGTCCCCCCAGCTCTCTCAGCTGCTCCTCATCGGACTTGTGCTCCAGACCCTTCACCCATCTGTTGAGTTGGTGGGTTTCTTGGGTTGGTGGCTGTGAGTTGGTGATCACAATTTCCCCTGCCACAATTACACTTTACCCAGTTTGATCAGTTGGCCTTATTTTGTTCCTCATAATCTGGCCCTGTCTTGGCTGTTTGGCCATATGTCCTTGGTTTGAAGATGTCAGCATTCTGTTATGTCTGGTTTCAGTTGTTTTATTACCTTGATGTACTTGTTTTTATTATTTTTCTATAGCCGCTGCAATTGCTGAGACATGTTAAATATAATTTATCTATCTGGAAGCCTGATGGTTCATTACTATCAAGTACTTGATTTCCGCCTTGACATTTAGTTTAATTAGTCTGATCCCAAGGCTGGAGCTCCTCTGCTATGAAAACAGGCAGGGGGAGCTTGGGGTGCTCAGCCTGAAAAAGAGAAAGCTCCAGGAAGACCTTTGAGCCCCTTCCAGAGACTAGAGGGGCTCCAAGAGAGCTGGAGAGAGACTTTGGACAAGGGGCTGGAGTGACTGTTCAAGGTCACCCAAAGGAGCTGTGGCTGCCCCATCCCTGGAAGTGTCCAAGGCCAGGCTGGATGGAGCTTGAAGCAACCTGGGATAGTGGAAGGTGTCCCTGCCCACGGCATGGGGATGGAATGTGGTGATGTTTAAGCCCCTTTCAACCCAAACTGTTCATGGATTCAATGAAAGCAAAGGTTCACACAGAGCTCTGCCTGGCACTGCTATTCCTTCTGTCTCCTTTGAAAGCTTCCAGGAGTTGCAAGTCTTCATTTTTTGTTTTGAGGAACAAGTCCTGCTCCATCCTTCCATGGGATTGTTGGTGAGGAGCAGTAATTGGCAATAGTGATGTGTATCTGAGAAAAGAAAGAACCATCAATAAAAGTTTTTTTAAAGTGCTAAGATTCATGCTCTATGCAAATGAACTAAACTTCTGTTTATACTCATTTGCCTCTCGTTTTATTTTTCATGGTATTGCTGGAACTGCCAGAAGTTTTATATTTTCAAAGTTTATGCTTTCAAAATACAACACAAGCTATTCAAAACCTATTTTGATTTTTCAGACAAGTGATGCTTTTAAGCTATACCCCATCATTGAGCAGAACTGCATGCCAGAAAGACCAAAGCCAGATTTACTCCTTATCATGTGGAACATCTTGAGCTGGGGTGAGTTCTCTGCACTGGCTTGGTGGTGGAGAAGAAAGAGCAGAGAGATGGCGTTTGATCGCTGCTAAATATCGGTGTACTGCCCTGACCTCCAGCTGCAGTGCAGTCGCAGCCTGTAGCCCAGAAGGTGCAGGCGAGTACAGGTCATTGCTAGGAAGGGGGTGTGAAGAAATTAATCCATCAGCTGGGTGCTGGGTCTCGGTGACACAGGGACAGGGCTATGAACGGTCACACACATTGGGGCAGCTGTGGCAGCACAGCGTGTCCCAAGTGGCAGCTCATGTCAAACCCAGGCATGTGGCTTAGATACAGGGCACAGAAGTGCCAGAATGGCTCCCTCTATGGAGAACCTCACAGCATTTTAAGCTGAGCAGCTCCATTTTTTCTCTGGTGGGAGGTCCCCTGTCTGTGGTGCTGCAGCAGGACCCCAGTTAGTTCATGAGCCCTGGGCACTGGAGCATGGGTGTGCTCAGGACACAGGGCAGGCACATCCAGGAGAAAGCAGCTCTGCATGGGAGAGCTTCTCCTCCTTTTGCGACTGAAAAGTAGAGGTGAAAAAAACTGCACTAACACAGGGAACCCACGGGCAACATGGTCTGAAGCAGGAAACACAAATGTCCTGTACATGCAGTGGGACGGGATGCATCTTGTGTGCCTTTACACCTCCAGGAATGCAGTGCCTTTGAACCCACAAAGTCAAGGAAAAAAATCACACTGTTCCCAGTTACTTGAATGCCTGTTTTCTGGAAAGGAAACATTTTCTGGTTTACAGTGACACACAACTGTGATTTGATGCTGGAGATGAAGTCTTCTAGCCTTCATCTAGCATACTACCAAAATTTTGTCAAAAGCAACAAAATCAGATTTGAAAAAAATTATGTTTTTCTCTTCATTTGACAGCATTTTGAAATGACAAACACAGTGAGACACTCAAAGATTTGGCCCAGCTTTGACCAAATAAACTGTGTTTTGACAGGATAAAGTAAGCAACGATTTACATTAAAATAAACCAAAAAGCTGCATGAAATTAAAGTTTTCTGCTATTTGGTAATCACAGTAGTTTATAGTTAAATACATCTGTTCTTTGTTATATTCCTGGCACCAATGGAAAAAAATCTTTCAATATGTATTTGATATAGGCAGTGGCTTTTTGCCTCTCAGTCTTCAAAAATTACTTGACAGTAGCATATAAATAGATACTACCATGTTTAATTTATAATCTTGCCCAAAACCTAGATATGCTTCATTTTTTAAAGCATTAATTTCCCCAATATTATTAAAGCTGAGGAACTACTGGATTGGGAAGTGCTCTCATCTTCCACAATGTAACAATTTTATAGGAAAAACCTACAGCTACAATCAAATAGTTTAAGCCATCACTGTAATGGGGGCTGAAGTTTCAGGGGTGAGTTTCTGCTTCTTTAACCTTCCAAAACAAAGTGATTTCTTGTTCTTTTGTGCAAATTTCTAGCCCTTCTATCACTTTAGGAAAAGAGTTTGCATTAACAAGAAAGAAGAGAAAACAGCCTTAGACTTACCCTAAAGTATTTAAATTTCCTACAATATTTTTCTTAAAATGTGCACAACTTCGTAGTAGAAGTGCTGAGTCTCCAGTGTCTACTGATAAATTTATTTCAATGGACAAATCGTAAGCCTCGAAGAAAGGAAAAGACCAGAAAGCTTCATACATGGTGTAAGTAATAACAACAAAAGTAGTTACAAAGCTGAAACTTCTTTACTTCAAAAGTTTGACACTAATTTACACAATCTTAAATAATTAAGCTACAATTCAATAATGATATACATAATCTTACAGGCATTAACCGTAAATTTTAAGGAAATAAGCTACACTTGATAAACTGTCTGGCTGAAGCAGATGACTGGTGCCAGGACTCCACTCACTGATCATGAAATTCCTGTGTTAATCTCTTAATGTGGACAGCTTGTGGAGATACTGGCATGTGTTCTTCACCTCAGAGTAGCTGTGGCTAGACTATGAAGGAGAGATAAAATTAGGGCATGCAAACATATCTGCAGAGTTTAGAATTTTATGTTCTTTGCCTTCAAGCAGCCTTGAGCAAGACTTAGAGGTTACCCCCCTCCCAGAGACTGTTTTGTCTTCTGATACTCTAAGACTTCTCTAAGAAGCATCTTCAAGGGAAAAACCCCATGAAGTCTATACGAAGAACATTTCCCCACTACCAGAAAATGCAAACTTACATAAAACACTATAAATACACTCACTTTGACACAAGGTATTTTCTACTCTGTGAGCCACCACTCTCCTGCTTTGCAAAAACAAATCTCAACCCCCTGTATCACCCAAGATCTGCTGTTAAACCTGTCAACAGGCAATAAAACCAGCTCATGCTCAAAGACTCTCGTTGGGATGTATCTCGTGCTGCTGTGCATCCACAGACAGCTCAAACAGGTGAAATCTGAAGGACGAACAATCTTTTAGGCTGGGTTTTGCAAAAATCAGAGGCAGCCCATGCAGCGTCTGAGGGTATATGCCAATTCCACAAGGTTTCCCTTTGTCTGCTGGAGCCAAGCCTGGGACTTAACCTTGCACAGCTGCAGACTGAGAGCGTGGCTGCAGCACCAGGCTGGTGATGCCAATAGAGCAAAAAAAGAGCATTGTATGGACATGCAGGGTCTAAAGTTGGGAAGAACGGTGTAATGGCATATTCCAGGTGGAACTGGTACTCAGCAACACCCACCACTTCAGGCTGCTCAGAGTCAGCGAGACCAGAAGAGTTCTTTGTAGAACTTTTCACTTTTCTGCTTTGGAGTAACTGGTCTTAAAATAATTGTTTATGTTAAAAATAGAGCCCATGGCATCCTGTGGATCCTTGGGTGATGAGAGGCTCCAGGCCCCTGCATCCCTTCTCTTGCCTGCTGCTTTTGTCATGTGTGGTACAATTACCTGCATGGTGCTCACTAAGGAGCTGACATTGCTCTGTGCCAATTGTTAGCTATGTCCTTGCTGTGAACTGAAAGATGTGATGAATTCTATTGTTTTTTCTTTACAGACTGGTTTAAAAGAAGGGGAAAAAAAGGTTCTATTTAAACTTTTTAAAAAATCTTTTTTAAAAAAACTATTAATATCCAGAAACATGCTTTTTTCATTGCACTTTGTCTCAAACTTGTGTTTAGGACACCAATAATCACCCTTTGATACTTGTTCATCATCTTTCATGAAGTGCCCAAATGCCATCCACGTGTTTTGGCATGAACAGGAGTCACGTCACCAGAGACAGGCAAAAAGTACCTTCTATTTCTAGCTCCGCTGACCAGACCAGACCATGACTGAGCATTTTGAGACGGGATAATAAAGAAGGTTCTGATGACTAAACCTCCAAATTCTCAGCTGGCCTTGGTGCCACTGGAGTCCCTGGGAAATGCAGGGAACCACAGAAGTGAAGGATAAACCTGGCTGGCAGCAGTCTCAAAATATTGTCCAACACCACCACAGAAAGCAGAGCTGACTTTAAAGTTAGATCCAGTTTGAAAGTTATTCCACGTGACACAAGGTCCTGTTTCAGGGAATAAATCCATGGCTGGAGTTCCAGTGACAACATTGTCAACTGCTGGACAAAAACCAGGAGCTTTGGATAGATGGGAAACAAAAGTGTGTCAGTGCTAGACACTGTTTAGATTGTGAAGAGAAATCTAAAGTCAGACGGAAAAATGGAAATTTCCTGCAACTATTTGTAGTGCTGATCTTAACCATAATATTTGTTCTGTAGCACTTGAAATTCAGTAGCTGTAAATGCCATAGAATCTTTAATACAATCTGTGCATGGAATTGCTACTGTGTGGAAGGAAGTTCAGAGCTGAATATTTAGTGTTCATTCTTCAGTGCTCAACATTTTTGTGCTTGTATAGAGTTGTTATTTCAATTTTTTTCCTTCTGTTTCAGAAGATAGCTTCTATTATTAAGAATTAGCAAAACAGAATTTAAAATAAAGAAACATAACTAGGTTTACTGTATAATGCAAACTCAGGAATATTTTCCAATTCAGTTCTTGCATTCAGTGTCTTTTGTTGCCTTCGCATTGGTTTCCCTCAGAAGGCATCTTTCTGGCTTTTCAGCACGTGCAAGACACACCTGTACCGAACCACAGAATCACAGGGTCACCAAATGCTTGGGGGCCCTCTTGAGACAGTCCAGCTTGTCCAGGAAGTGGTTCAAGTCATCCTCATGGCCCTTCACTGGATTCACTCGGCAAGCTGAGCTCTCTGTCCTAAGGAGAGCCCCCCAGCTCCGAGAAGAGAGGAAGTATCCCTCCCTTGACTGCTGCCAGTGCTCTGCCAGCCCAGGAGGCTGTTTGCTTTCCCTGGAAAGTTTCTTTCCAGCAAGCCGGTACCCAGCCTTTCCTAGCACGAAGGGCTATTCCTTCCCAAGTGCAGGACTGTGTTTCTTCTTGTGGAACTTTAGGAGGTTCCTGCCAGCCCTTTTCTCCAGCCTGCTGAGGTCTCTGGATGGCAGAACAAACCTCTAGTCTACAGAACAATCCTTTCTATTGTTTATCTCCTGCAAACTTGCTGAGGGTGCTCTCTGTTCCAGCGTCCAGGTCATTCACGAGAATATCAAATGATATTTTGGCCCCAGTATTGACCAACTGGGTGCTCTATAAGAAATGGTGAATAGGAAAACTTTGTACATATTGGTTTTTCTTTTTTAATTTTTTTTTTCTTTTAGGATTAGTGGATTTTTTTTCCCCTGGAGGAACAGTGGAAATGATTTATAAAGAAATCATGCTAAAAAGCACAAGGAAAACCACTGCAAAATAGTGAAGCACAGAAGTAACAGTTCCTGAGATGGAACCATTGGCAATACTTATAAAACCTGTTGTTACATTTGAGAACAGATTGTGATATTTGCTATTGGACAACTTCTCTGAATTGTTAGTACCGGTCACCTTATCACGATGAGAGCAGTCAGTGCTGGCAGCGCTGCTCTGCATTTAAGTCTCCAGCCATCACCTTGACTTCCTGTACTCAGATTCTACATCTCTGCTGCCTGGGCAAGGCAGTCCTGTCCCTCTCCCTGAGCTAAGAGTTATTTTAGCAGATGTGGGCCTGACCTTCATGGCTTCCTTGGAGCTGAAGATGTAACAGGGCTATAGGAAAAATGCAACCCTTTTAATGTTCTTTTTTACTCCCTGCATCGCCCTCATCTCCCTCATTCTCAGTGAGCAAAGCTCAGACCTCTCTAAGGCTGAATGTGGAGAAACAGAGAGAGAGTAATTTGTGCAGAGTCTGATCCCAACAAGACAATTATCTATGGGGTATATAAGGAAATTTCTTCTGCTCTCATTCTTCATTTAGTGAGAAACAACTGCTTCTTCTAGCAAGAGGTTTATAATGAACAAATGCTTCTTATAAAAATGTCCTAAAGGGTGTGAGTTCTGTGTGTGTGCATGTGTGTGCTGGGGCAGGGGTGAGAGCTATACAAGGAAATCTTCTGTAAATTTTCCATACAAGTAAACTTTTAAAAATCCACAAGCTTACACAAATACAGTACTGGCAAAATTGCCACAAGATGATTAGGTGATTTAGTTCATCTGGTCTGAGTCAAGTTGTAACCAGAAATTGATAAAATAAAAGTCCTTCACATCAATGTAGCATTAAGAAACAGGCATTCTTTATTCAGCTAGATGCACAAGGGGATATCTCCTCTGAAATATCATGCATGCCAATCATAGGAAAACTTCTGCTTAAATATTATATTTTACATACATATCCATTGATTCTCCTGGAATAAACATGCATATGATAATAATTTTCCCCAAATCATTAATGTGATCCCTCCCCTCTGCACATGTGATCTTCTGTCCCAGGGGTCTCTTTTTTGGTTCCTGGTGGTCAGTGCCCCCCAAGTCACTCCTGACCACCCAAAGAACTGGTGCTGCTTTCCAAATTTGCAGAAAAGTTGGCCTAACTGGGCTGGTTACTCTCCTGTTCTTCTTGGTTAATGTTCAACATGATCCTAGAATAAGCATTGTGCAGTTCCATAGCCCAGTGGTTTTTGAAGAATAAGCATTGTATCAGCCCACCAGGTGTGTAAACAGCTCTTCATCTGGCAGCAAGGTCGATCATATGGTGATAACTCTTGATAGAAAATGTTTGTCCAATGTTTTTGGTAATGCTGCAATTCAGTTAGAGCCTTGGCTTGGTTTGGAGGTTGACTGGTGTTTTGTTGGTTTTGGTTTGGTTTGGTTTTTTATTTTAGGATGGGAGACTTGTGTTCAGCAAGTCAGACATTTTCTGCAACTAACCAGATTCTGGAAGTTCCTGTGCAGACCCAGAGAAGCTGTACACTCTCCTTCCTTCGAGTTTTCAAGAGAAACTGGACAAAGCCCTGAGCAATCTAATGAGTCATGGCTGATGCTGTGTTGAGCAGGAGGTTGGGCTAGAGACCTCCCGAGGTCCTTTCCCACCTCATTATGTGATTCCACTGCACGACTTCAGTTTGAGTGTTCCTACCACAGGGGCAGACTGTGCTAAGTCTGGTCTAACAGCAGCCAGTTCCATTCCCCCCGACTGTCCTTCGGAGTCAAACCTAACTACCCCCGTGAGTAAAGGACCCCGATGCAGGAGGAGGCTCCTCGGCAAGGTCCAGGGCTCGGGGGCAGCAGCATTCCTAAAGCAACATTAGCAGGTCATATGTTCCCCATTTGTGAAGTTGTGAAGCTCATGAATGGAGATCACAAAAGTAACAGTGAAGAGGAGCAAACAAAAGAGTTTGTATTCTCAGAACTACATTGTGTCTCTACCCATATTTCACATTTGCACTCATCTATCTCAGGAGTGCCTTCCTTTCAGGGCTTAGGTCTCAGGGAATCTCCCTATCAGGACCTTTGTGAACCACAGGTGTCAGTCTCGAAAGTCCCTTTGTTCTGTGAACCGGGGAAGTGTGCCCACACAGGTCACCTTAATCGGTCTGCTTTTCATTTCAAGGCTCAACGACTTGCTAATGAGGCTTGTTCTTCCCACTTGTTTTGCTACTGAGGAAACAAAGGGAATGCTTTGATGGGCTTATTAATTAGGCAAAGGAGCAGAAATGGCTATTGTTAAACTCTCTAATGATGTATATTCGGCAATGTTTGGCTAAATTTCTTCCTCAGTGTACACCCACCAATAAAAAGTTCTATGATCATCAGGATCATCAGTCCATTTACATGGGTCAATGGCAGACATGTCAAATTACCCTTTGGATTCAAATACCCGTATTTCAAACTTAGTGTAGGCATTATTTGGCTTGCAGATGCTTTTCAGCATGAAGTCTGTTTTTTTATTATCCACCAAAGCAATCAGGTCAAATTAGACCTTCCACCCATCCTGGGAAAATAAGTCATGAACAACAACCTCCAAGTTTCTGTGGAGATACAGATTCAGATAATGAAGCAGAATTGATGGGTAAGAGGAGGATCGGGACAAGATGTACAACTCATTTTACTATGTCCTACCACAATTATTAATTATGGGATTAATTCAAGCCAGCAAGAAGAGCAGTCTAAGTTATTTCCCAAAGAGATGCACCCATGCACTTTTCCCTGCCATCAGTGATATTTCACAGTTAAGGACATGTGCTGTCTTAGTTTAGCTCTTTTATGCTTGAACTGGAGAGGATAGAATTGATTCCAACTAGATCAGAATTAATTGCCTCTTTTTTGCCTGATCTAGGAGATCTAGGAGAGCTGATCTTGCTGATCCAGGAGAGTAAATGACTGCTTTCAAATGCAGAGTTCCTCTTCATGCACATGTAAATGTATGTGAAAACCCATTAGTTCTCTATAGAGAACCTATACATATAGGCGACCTATATATGCCTCAATTCTCTACAGAGAAAAGTAAACAGGAGAGGAAAAAAATCCACTTTTGAAACAAAACACCAGGAAACTAAAAGCATTTTATATAAATACAACATGCCTTGTCTGCTCCATCACTGGAGCAAATATTAAAATGAGCTTCACGTTCAAATCTGCACTTATCAGTATCCGCAGTTGTGTTCATTATCACAGTGAGATTTAAACATATATTCAGCAATGATAACCAGAAATGGCACAAAGAAACTCTGCAAGAACTTTTGGGGCAGGGTGAGAGGTAGGATTTTTTTTCCATATATGAAACATGGGAAGGGAAAAAACTCTAAAAAACCTCGCAAAGGCTGTTTCGGAGAAAAGTTCATGGAAACTGACTTTATCCCTATTTCAACATCCCTCTGTAAGGTGGAGGAAATATCTGATGCTTGAGGACTCTGCATTCTTGCAAAGGAAGGTGTAAGAAGGAGCAGACTGTGAAAAGAAGAGCTGTCCCTGATAGGGGACAAAATGCCTGTCCAGAGGGCAAATATAATCAGCCAGGGACGGAAGGCACCTTCATAAATTGTAACCTCAAAACATTTGAAGACTTGCCAGCCTTTTCTTTACACTTTGTTCTCTCTCCATCCTGCAGTAATCTTCAATTTGAGAGATAACCCTCAGTTTCCGCAGCATGAGTAAAACTACAGTAAGGAGGCAGACACAGTTCTGAAGACTCAGTGCAACCCAGCAGCACCAGCCTGTCTGGAAAATCCAATGCCAGAGTGCTCGGGCAAGGATTACTGACACCGAGACTGACACATGCAATTACAGACAGCAAAGCTCCGTGGTTCAAGGAAGACAGAAATGCCCATAGAGCAGCAGCCTGTGGCCTTGCAGCCAGGAACAGCACTTACAAACATTTAGGGTGGAGGTGAACCAGAGCTGAGCCCCCTGCAAAGCCGCCCGAACCTCCCTGTTATTGCTCTGGGGGCTGCACTGCCCTCTGGGCTGGGTGGGCTCCCTGAGCCAGGTTGAGTGACTGCCCTGTAAGCGATGCCAAGAAATTCCATAAAGCTGTTATAGGCCAAGAAATGGGGAGCAGGTTAAGCCAGGAAACGCTGGGCTGCATCTGAGCTCCCGACTCCCCCTGGCACTACCTCACTTTAGTGACACATATCTGCACAAGTGACACACCAAATGCTTCCTCAGTCTCCCCAGGAAGGTAACTTTGACATTGGTAGGAATGACATAACTTTCATAGCCAGGTGTCTTAGTCCAAGGCAGATCTGCTCATACTCAGAAAAACACAGAGTTGTGCAAGGCAGTTCTTTTTTAACTGTTTGACTCACGATTAATATTCCAGTTGATGAACTGATTTTCTTTCTGCTTATCAGATCACCCATTGTCAGCTGAGGTGAATGAACAAGTATTGTCTCCCCTCTGCCTTCCAGGTTAGAGCTTGAGTGAGAATGGGGTTGAGAGAGAAAGAAAAAAAGGAAATTTTGCACATGAGAGGAGTGAAAGAATTTTTTCAGGATATGTTCTCTCTGGATGAGCCTTTTGTAAATGCATTTAGAAGTGAAGACTCATAGGTAGCTCTTTCTTCCACATCTGCTTTCAGCATATATTTACTGAATTGTTCGTACAGTTGAGAAGTCTTATTATAAATAAAATATTATATTCATATATGTTTGCCACACAGGTAAGGTTATCAGTCACATAACTTGGTGTAATTCTGCTGGGATGATATCCTCTTGCAAAACTGTCTAAACGTGGCGAAAATCAGTTTAATTTACTGTCAGTTTGAACAATGAGAAACAAAGGCAAGTGCTAAAACAGGTCTAACTTCATCAAGAGGAAATTTTGGATTTTGTTTTCTTTATCATATGCACAGCATATCTGAGTTGGTCTGTATCCTTCAGTGACATATCCACCAGTTACTGAAGTTACTTTACAGACCAGTGATGGGCTCGCTCCTCTGTCCTCCCAAAGCAGGGACGCCTTTTTGCACTTCCATCTGCATTGGAGCATTCCTGGCAACACCTGTACATAGTTCTTTGGAAGTACATGCTTGGAGCTAGTTAGGTCAAAGGAACTGGTTTGGGGTTTTTTTGTCATGGGCAGAGGAACTAGCTGTCATCTGCTTTATCAGAAAAAAGGGCTGAGTCTTTGGTCTCCTTCACAGTCACAAGAAAAATAAGAATATAAGAATGTTCTCCTTAAAAACAAAAAGAAAAAAGAAATAAAATCAAATATCACTTGATATTTTCTTTGAATCACTTCAGGGACACAATAATTATTTTTCTGCACTCCCTAAAGACGTGTAACACGAGGGGAATGCTGCCCATATGGTTCACATGACTAGTGTTTTAAACTCAGAATTCACCAGCCAAAGTGAGACTCAAGGAGTTACAAAATGACCCATGAGCAAAACATGAACTCAGAAAAACAGAAGACACCAAGTGAGGGGACATGTTCCTCACACTCTGACCCTGGCTTATCCCAGGAGAGGTAAGAAAGCAGCCAGCAGAAATCCAGGGGCTCTCCTTGTTCCCAGCACAGCTGTCAGCAAGGACAGGTCGCACTCCCAGCACTGCCCAGGGCTCTGTGCTGCAAACCCACAGACAAACCACACATTTCTGGCTGGGAGTTTCACCCCACGCAACTGCTCAGACAATCAGTCACGAAGTGCTGCATTTTGGAGCCCTCTGCTGCCACTACAGATGTATTTCACAGGCAAATATTCACAGAACTGGGGTATTTCCAGGATCATGTGGCAAAAGTCTGTGGGATAAAAAATACCGATAAAGTAAGACAATAAAGTTAGGTTTCTATTTAATTGAGGAAGTAAAATCCCTAAATTAAGCATGTGGATTGTACTCCAACACCTCTGTGGTTTACACACTTAATCCCTTAATCGCTGCTCAATCGTCCCTGACAAGGAAGTCTGGCCCCCAAAGGCCTTCAACAATGGAGAAGATGGACTTCTCAAACAGCATCCAAAAGCTGTCAAAGCTGACAAGGTTGAACATGGGCGTGACACTGAACACATGGAGTGGGCACTAAGGAAGGAGTCGTGCCAGCTCCTGGCACAGGGAAGTGCTCCTCCCTCCACAGGCCTGAGCACAACAGCCTCATCCAGGCTGCAGCTTTGCCAGGACTGGATGGGAACACACATCTCTTCCCACAGAGATGCCCAAGAGGAGCGTGACAAAGCTCTGGAACACGGAGAGCAGTACTGGCCGCTCTGCCCAGCTGACGATTTCCCAGCTGGAAACTTGACTGGAGGCACTAGGCTACTGAGAGGACAATAAAGCTGCAGCTGCAGCACATCCCCAAACACGGCTCTGCGAGCGCCTACACGCACGGCAGGGCTCACACAGCAGCAGCAGCAGCTGCAGCCAAGCCCTTGCTCTGCCTTGGGCTTCCAACCAGAGAGAAGTAGAGCCTGGATTTGGCTCTGTTGTAGAATTGAGGAATAAGGTTGGAAGGCATCTCAGGAGATCTCTTCTGCCTCCTGCTCAAAGCAGTCCTTCATGGGGTCAGATCATGTTGCCTGAGGCTTCAGGCAGTCAAGGCTTGAAATCCTCCAAGGTGGTACAACTTCTCCAGGCCTTCACTCCCCCATCTTGGCGTTGTGGGGGAAAAGCTTTCCCTCATCTCCAGCCCAAGCCTCTCGAGTTTCAGCTGCTAAGCTTTTGATTGAACAAAGGGCTGTAATCACTTTGTTGAGGATTTCATTTAAGAGGCTCTCAGGAAGTAAAGAAGGAACAAGACAGAGCTGGAAAAGTGCAGCTGAGTTTGGGACAAATAAAATGGATGTGCATCAGTGGGTGCCCTGTGGTGATTCCTGAGCATTTTATGGTAGAAAGGTAAAGTATAAAACAGGCTAAACAGCACCAGATGGAGCTGTGTGCCTGAGCCAAAACCACTGAAGCAGAGAGGTCATTGGAAGAAATTTCAAATGCCATTTCCATCTGTGTCTTTCCAGATCACCATAAAAAGCCAGTTTAAGTGTTTGCTGTATTTATTATCTGTAGATATTACACTTTAAAACAGAGAGAGGAGCCCAGCTCTGAAGCTGTATTATCAAAATATGTTGACTGTTCTCCAAACCTGAAATGTGGAATGTGTGATGGAGAGGCTACAACAAGAAGGTTGGAAATACAGACTGGTTTGTAATTGATTTCCTCTTGAAGAGCTGAATTTACATTTTGCAAGACTCATAGAAGTTCATCTGTCATTTGAATGTGAGGCAGTAAACATGAAGTGAAAGATGCAGAACTGATCTTTGACAACACATCTGAAATTTGGCAAAAAGGAGTCAGGAGTATCGTGTTGTGACGCTGTAGTTATGACTGAGAAATCTGAAAATTAAGGAAACAGTAGAACAAATGAATAGGCAGAACTCAGAATCAACTCAATCAAGTACAATATAAAGAAACACATTCACCATGACGAGATCTGACAGTCAGCACAAGGCTCAGCATTAAGGATGAATTTGTGTAGTATTTATGATTACTGGGGATTAATGGAGAAGAGACATTTAATCAGAAAGAGCTGATGGAGTCTTTAACAGAAATCATTCTTTCAGAAGGCTGAGTTTTATGACAAACTTGTCCACTCTGATTGCTGCAGTTAATTCGATGTTGTAGAACAGTGGGGGATGTGGTGGACATTGGCTGGGTAGAAGGTACTGAGAAAAATTCAAAATTATCATAGGCAAGATTTTTTTTAAAAAGAAGGCTTTTTTGGCTGGTTGGTTTTTGCTGCTGACAGCAGCTTTTTAGCAGTTTACAGTAACAGAGGTATCTTCTGGTCCATCAATATTTAGCTCACATTTACTCACTTCACTGAATCTTGGAAGTTATAGTTACCAGTTGGTCATAGATACTGCACTGAGACCTAAATTTGGGGCTTTCGTTTCAGTTTCTGAATACCTGTAGTAATGATAAAAATGTTCTGCAGGTACCTAGTGTTTTGCTTGGGTTTTTGTTTTTTTTTTTTAATGCAACATTTTTATCTCTGAAATCAACATAATAAGTAAGCCATTAAACAAAAAGCAGGAAGAATGGGAGACCTTCACTGTAGTGAATGTGAATGCAGATTTCAAACACTTGATCACTTTAGAAAGTGAGTGTGATGTTAATTGATTTGGGTTAGGGAAGCAGAAAAGTAGAGCAGGAAAGACAGTCTTTATGAATAAAATAAAATAAAAATGTGTGAAAAGCAATGAGAGTGGCCACTGTAAATGAAGTTCATGAACTAGAAAAACTATGACAAAAGTGCTGCTGACCCCTCAGAACTGCAATGACATTCCAGTGGAAAGCCTATGTGGAATCTCATCTGGATAGTCCTTCAAGAAAAGCCAAAAAAAAAAAAAAAAAAAAGAATAGAGAAAGAAAAAAAACTAAAAAGAGAAAGGTTACTAATCTTTCAGGGCCCACAGTAACAGGACAGAGGCCAAAATTTGCTCTCCAATCACATTCACTACCAATTTAAAATATACTGTAATTAAAACTTTAGGATTTAAAAATGGCAAACTCATAGATGCTACAACTGGTTATCATATAATAGATTTCTCTGCTGTGAGTGTATATAACACTTGGAAATTAGCCACCAGGGACTGTGTAATCAACTGTTTTTTCGTGCAAAAAAAACCCTGCACTCTTGCACAGTATTTGAAAGATTATATCTTTTAAAATTAACATTTAGACGTTCAATTAGAAAGAAGATAAAAATTACTGTTTTGAGGAAAATATACATGAAAATGTTTATTTTAGACATCTGGAGCAGCATGTCAGCAACTAACAAATCTTAATGACAATCATCTGGAATAAGCCAGTCAAGGCAAAACCAAATAACCAACCACCAACCAAAGAACACCCAAACAGACAAGCTGAAGGCACTGAGATATCTGAAGCTGTTTTCTGGGCACTGGCAGCTGTCCCTGCCTGGCTGGTGGCCTCTGGTGACTCTTCAAGACCTGTCTCCACGGCCATGGCTGCTCCTGGGGCTTAGCCTGCTTTACGGAATGAATTTTGATTCCTTATTTTAAGCAGGATTCACGCATATAAATCCGCTGATCCTCACCCACTTTGATTTCTGCTTTGTCCTAATCCATCTCTCTCTCCTTGAGGGGAGGGATTTGGGGAGGGGAGCTGTGTGAAAAGCCTTACAGAAGCCCAGGTAAGTCAGCAGACAGCTCTGGCACATCTCCCAGGACAACCACAGGGTGCACAGCACCCACTTTCTCAGAAGCTTTTCCACCATCACAGCTGCAGCAGGATTTCCTGTGTGAGGAGGTGCTGCCAAAATGGTCCTGGGGCTCCAGGGGCCCTCAGCCGATGGCGGGCCATGGGGGTCAGGCAAAGACACGAGAAGGGTGAGAAGGCAAAACCTAGGGACTTTGTCAGGGAAATAGCATTTATTTACTTTTTCTTGGCCAAAGGGTTTCTGCAGTCTTGCTAGTGGCACCAGAAGGGCGGCCTCTTGTTGGGCTAAAGAGAGTCCTGGGGGCTATGCCCGCTCCTCTTTCGGGCTCGCTGGGGATCCCTGCAAGAGTGGTTCCTGTCCTGGCCCGGAGCAGAGGGGCTGTGGATGCTGCCCTGGGCAGAGGGACCTGCCCCTGCTGCCTGCTCTGGCTCCTCCCGGGGCTGGTTCTGCTCTGCAGGCTCAGGCACAGGCTGGGGACAGCTGTGACTCCCTTGGAGGCTGGCCTGTGACATTACAGCTTCCTCCTCTGTGTGGAAGCCTGCGTGGCCTGCGGCAGGAGTCGTCTCCCGGGAGCGAGTGCAGCTGGAGCTGGCGCTGCCACAGGCCTGTTGCCATCTCTGGCGTGATGGACGCGCAGCGGCCTCGGGGCCTCCTCGCCGCACTGGCCCACGATGGCGCTGGCGATGCCATGGGCCAGCGTGGCTGCGTGCTCGCCGAGGAGAGGCTGCAGCACCTCCACCAAGGCCTCTGCATCCGGACCATGGGCTCAAAGGCTGTGCGTAATGGAGGCCTCTACAGCCTCTGCCCTCCACCACTGGTCCCCACAGATTGCTGCCAGCCTCTGGCGCAGCCATGGCCGCACAGGGTCCAGGAGGTGCTGCTGTTGTCGGAACAATCCTGCCCACACCTCGGGCAGGAGGCCACCCACACACAGGCTCTGGGCCTGCAGCCCCCTGCCCACCTGGGGACAGAGTTTCCTGTGGAGAAGATGGAGGAGACATGAAAGGGCCATGGGGCCTATTTTTGGCATGGTGAAGGGGAGCTCTCCCTGCCTGGCTGTTGGTCTCTGGTGACTCTTCAGGGGCGCTGATGGCAAACTGTATGTAGCCCTGTCCACCCCGCTCAGAAAACCTGACAGTCTCCAGTGGCCTGCTGCAGAGTGAGCACGCTGGATTTCTCTTTGCCCAGCGCAGGATGCATCCCAGGCAGAAGCGGTGGTGACAGGGCCGAGCAGAAGCCACATCATTCTGAGTGTCCTGGCAGATGGGGCAGCTGCACCCGGTCCCTGTGGCCATGTCTGCGTGTCCCAGCAGCCTGGGGAGAGCTGAGGACCAGGCACGCTTGGCAGGAGTCAGGAATCAATCCGGTCTGAACCCAGGCTCAGCTGGCACCAAAATATAAGCAGTAAGGGATGAGACATCACATCCATCCACTGGTGATATCACAATCCACTACTCAATGATGCTGCAGTGGGACATCTCACCCCTGAATATAAGCAGAAAGGAATGCATAGTCGCTCCCTGGTGACATCATGATCTCCCACTCGGTGATGTCATCCTCTACCATCCAGTGATGTCACAATGCGACATCCATACCTTCATTCCCTCATACCTTGGCACACAGGTCTGGGACTACTGGCAGACATGGCCATGGGACATGGGAGGGTCACCAGAGGCCAGCTGCCAGGCTGAGACAGCGCCCTGAAAACAGTCCCCATTGCCCAGTGGTCCTGGGTGGCCTCATGCCCACGGGCTGGGCAGAACTTATGCATTGAAAATGGCATCTTCCAGACTCTGTGTGACCCTGTCTGAGCCAGAGGCAGGTGGGAATATGCCAGGGCTGGCAGTGGCTGACAGAGGCTGCGGAGAGCAGCATCCTGTGCAGTCCAGTGGCAGAGATGCAAAGCAGGACCAGCCCCAGGAGGAGAGGATTTTCTCCAGTTTCAAGATAATCTAGATTCTGTTACCTATTGACCACAAGGAACTGATAGAAAAACAAACAAAAGGAAAGCAAAGTATAATCCAAGTTGGTTTCTAGTAATGAGGCTTTGATTATACTCCTCCAGCCTCCTGCTTCCAGTGTCTTTAAAAAAACTTTTCTTTCATGACATCAAGTCAGTTCTTTCCACATCTAACTAGGTCAATAACCAGTTAACTATTTACCAGCTTAACAGCTCTCAGAAAAAAATTGCATTCAATTATGATATCAAAGTTAATCACAGTCAAAGGCTTTGGCCACTTTTCATATTACACAGGAAACCATGTGTCTTAGTAGTGTTAAAGTCTGCTCCAAGCTGGAACTTTGAATTGAGCCTGGGCCCTATTTATCTGATGCATACTGGATATATTCAGTAGCCAATAAAAAGCAAAAGTATGTATGAAATAAACCTGGCTAAAAGATGCATTGCGTCAGATATATATCAGTGTACTTTCTGAAAGACTAATATTGCTCTGCAATAGTTCTGAAGTTCATCAGCTGCCTAAATTTTTCTGTTCTTAAAATGTAAAATCTTACTGCTCTCAAAAGTAAGAGCCATCCTCAGGCTGCTAAATGGAAAGGTGTTTGCAACAGATTATTTCAAATAAGAAGTAAAAAGTTAAAAATAAAAAAATAAGTATTTTTAAGTAAAATAAGATTTCTCATATCTTGTACAAGATTAAGGAAATGTTCTCTTCTTGAAAAATTCACATTCCTGTAGAGACCCAAGCCAGTTGTGCCTACACAATCATAATCATTCACACAATCACTGTGTTCCATTACACTACAATGTACATCTTATATAACGTCAGTAACTTCACTTTGTAAGCTAAACGAAAAGTTTAAGACTTTCCATTGGGAATCAAAGTGTATCTGACAGTATTTCAGAGACTAAAAGGTGTTAAAATACTGCAAATATATAAAACTACAACCCTATACAGCATGGAAACTTAGTAGAATGCCATGATCATGACAGTCATATTTTGCCACTCTGATCTTTTCCTGAGGCTTTGCATAGGTACCGGGTAACCAGGCCAGATTTGGCGCATCCCTGCAAGGCCCCGGGGACTGTGGCTGCTGCCCATCCTAAGCAGGAGTGGTGCTGCCCCTGGTGCACCAGCACAAAGACATTGGCCCTGGGCAGGAGCCAGCGTGGGGCCCCTCCCGCAGGAGAAGGGATCAGGCCCTGCTTGTTAACCTTTCATTTTGGTCACTTCTATTGAAGAGTAAAAAAAAGGTCAAAATGAAACATTTTCAAGCTGTTTCTCTCTGGTTTACCTTTTTCAGGGGCAAAGCTATCCAATGCAGGTGGCCCAGGTGCACACAGAGAAATGCAGCCTCCCCTAACCCCTTGGTTCTCCCACAAATCGTCAGTACTTGTTCCAAGGGGAGCCCAGCTCTGGCAGCAGACAGAGCCTGCAGCGCGGTGGGCGCCATGCCCTGCCCAGCTGGGGCTCTCTGGCACACAGCAGCAGCAGCAGCAGCACCAGAGCCTTGCAATGCGCCACAAGCTGCTGGGCCATTCTCTGACCCCAGCAGTCACCCCTGGCTGCAGTCCCCAGTTGCTGTCAGTTGCACCTCAAAGCAGGGTTGTATGGGCTACAAGTTCCAGCTTTCAGGCTGGAGCACCAAGCCATGTCATTCCTCATGAATGGATGTCCTCTCTCTGTGACCCTGTGCTTGGAGCAACCACATTTGCTAAGAAGCCTTCTTCTGAGGGAAAAAGCAGAGAATGAGCGTTTC
>VZRL01003360.1:0-39038 GCA_013397895.1 Origma solitaria
GACCTGTTCTCTATCAGTCAGCCAGAAGATGTCAAGGATAGACTGGGGCAGCAGTGGTAAATGATGAGGCTGGTGGCTTGTAAAGGTGTTTGGCGCTTACCCAAAATATCACCAGTTGGTAGGCCCTACCTTGAAGGGAATTGAATAGAGATGTGTTGTGATAAGCAGCTGCTTTGAAACAAGTCAAAATGTTTTAGTGTACACACTGAGGGTTCATATCCTGTTCCCTGGAGCTGAGGAGCTAACTGTTCTGGGAGATGTGATGGCTGGAATAAGAACTTTACTGTGTGTGGTCCTGGGGAGACACTGTAGTTTTCTGTGTCCAGTTCTTGTATTCATATCTTGAAGAGGATGTGATAAATGCTGATGGCTCGTAGGCAGGTTTTTCCTGCAACAACAAAAGAATCAGTTCCTTACATTGTAATTGAGTCTTGTAGCCTGATGTGATGAGCTGCCTTTTGAGTGGAAGCACAATCTGATTGTGTGCTCTACCTTATCTTATTGAGCAAATGTGTAATTGGAGCCTAGGGCTGGCAGCCAAATACAGATGCAAGCTGGAAATAAAATGCATATTAGCACCAAGAATCACTTACCCAGGAGCAAAGTGTTGGGTGGTAGGGGGAGGTGGTAATTCTACTTGCTGTATGTCAGTCAAGAACTTGATCCAGGGATCCGTGGACTTTCTGGCTTCTCTTACTGTCCTGGACACCTTCCTGTCCTTTCAAAAGTAGCCTGTTTTACTGGAACCATTTGAGACTAGTAAGATCCTCTGAAAACTGTCATGTTACTTTGCTGTGAATGTGGTGGACCTGCCCTGTCAGTGGTTTTAATAATAAGAAACTGGTTTTGCTTTTCTTACTCAGACCTTATTTCGAAGGACTGTCACACTCCAGCTCTCAGACAGAAATTGGTAGCATCCACAGCATCAGGAGCCAGAGAGAGCCATCAAGTCCTGTAAGTCACATTTCAAGTGTTACCTGTCTGCATGTAACAGACCTGCACTGTCTCTGTTTGCATGTGTAAATTAAAGCACCCTCTCTGACCTCCTCCAAAGAATTGGGTGCAGAGATACAAATTTTCTACTGAAAGAGCACATTTGGATTTTTTGGGGATTGGGAGGTTTTTTTAGCTCTTTTGGGGTTTTTGTTTTGTCTTCTTTTTTAATGCAAATACTGTATGAACTCAAGGATGCATCTTCAGGTTATGTATTGAATACTTGCTAATGGTATGAATAGCTTCAGGTTCCCATGTGCCTGAAATGACTGCCAGGATGGGAGATGTTGCCTGGGAATTTTAGGGACTTCTCAGCACTCTGTGGAAAAAGCTTTTCTTTACTGTTATTGGGATACTTTTCCTGGTGGCTGAGAGCAAATGGTCAGGGGCAGCTCAGTCCCTTTTCCATCCCCTTATGGATGGGCATACAGCATCAGTCCTGTTCCAGAGCACTTCATTGCCTCTGTTGTGTGTTGTGCACCAGCCTTGCCACATCCCACACTAATGTGTACAGTCCTGGTGTGACCAGGAAGCACTGCTGGCCATCCTGCAGAGCTGTGTGATGTTTAAGTGGAGAAGCATGTCTTCTGGACAGCCTGACACACAGAGTGTGGCTGGAAACTCTGCTGGTGCTAAACCTCCTGAGGATTTTTCTTCTCTCAAGCAGGTAGAAGTGCCTGAAAAGACAAAGAGTCTTGGAACCAAACATGCAGGCGACAGTGTTTCTGACGCTGTCCCTTATGTAAGTTGAAAATGCACTTGTTGACTTTCTTCCTGTCAGTTTGGGTGTCAGCTGTGAGCTGCATCCTGTGGCATGCCTCTCTCTGTCCATATAGCTGCACGTGCAACACAACTTTTATGGATAGCATCAGCTGCAGTGAAGATAACACTGAGTTCTCCTCCTGACCTTAGCTGGAGGTTCTTGTCTTTCAGCCTTTTGCCTTTGAAATGCTCTATTTGACCTTCTGTTCAAACAGCCTGAGGAAGGGTGGTCCAAAGGCTGTAAAGGAGGCTCAAGGCTCTATTCCATTTTATAAGACGGAAGTTTTGCTTCAAGCTGAATTGGCAGAAATCAAGCTGGTCCTGGCGTAAAAATCCCAAAGTTGCTCTGCTGGGAACATGGGGTGTGTAACACTTCACCCATGTCTTTCTCTCTCAGCTAGTTAATTTGGGTAAGCTGAACTAATCTGCATTGCATGAGGAGGCATGTACCTGGCGTTGAGCTGGGACAGTGCCTATTCCAAATATAATATCTGAACACCTTCCTACCTCCAGTTCCCTTGTCAGGCAGAGCTTGGAACTGGTAGTCCCAGATAGCCACTACTGGCTTCTCCCTTTGGGCAGTGAGGAGCATGTCTGGAAGAGGAAGGCTCAACGTACCTCAGCCAGAGCTAAGCTCCCAAGGTGAGACAGAGGGGAGAGTTTGTTCCTGGTAACTCTGTTCCCTGTGTTTTTGCAGGAGTCTAACCAGCAAGCTGAGGCCCAGGAGGTTGAGCTCCCCACTCCAGATGTGTTTGTGGAGAAACTCCCACCAAGCGGGAAGATCACGAAGACAGAGTCCCTCATCATCCCATCCACCAGGTACAGGTGGACAGTCCTGTGCCTGCTGCACAGGAAATCATGGACAGCATGCTAGGATTTGGTCAGGATGGCCTTAAGGCACTAAAACTGCAAAGACACTCTCCTTGTGTTTGGCCTCTTAAGCAATGGGTCTTGAGCACTTGATAAATGAACACTCACAGGTATTTCTGGGCTGCATTGGGGTGCGTGACTGCAGTTTGTGTGGTTGGATCTTATTATGTTGGTGTAGCAATAGCAGAGAGGTGGTGTGGGTGTTAGCATGGGCTGTGGAAGTCATCCTGGGACTCCTGGGAATGTGCTGAACTGTGTGCTCTGCACTGTCAGAAGCAGAATCAGCAGGTCACAAGCTAGCTCAGATCTACGTGCAGAATTCCCCAGTGCTTCTGCTGACATTACTGAGGTTGCTAGACTGGGTGATCTGGGATTTGGGGGCTGTGTCTCACTCGGATATGTGCCAGCTCTGGGAATGTAAGCACATCTCTCCAGCAGGTCTGAAGGGAAGCAGACAGGCCGCCGTGGCAGAAGCACATCCCTGAAGGAGAGGCAGCCGGTGAGGCCGCAGAACGAGAGAGCAAATAGCCTGGACAACGAGCGATCTCCAGACACCCGGCACCACTTACAGGTGTGAATAACATTGCTGTCTCTTCAGCCATTCAGAGTTTTTCCTCTTCTCCAACTGTTTCCTGTGGTTCTTTTCTTCCTGGTCCAAGCTTTGTCCCTGCTGGGAAGGAACTGGGCCCCACAGCTTCAGGAAGGAAGGAATTTATGTCTTGGCTAAAATTGTGTCTTCCATTCAGTCTACTGGGGTTTGCCAGCTTGTAGCTTTGTCAGCCAGCCATAAACTGAAAACTCTGGAACAGATTGTTAGAATGAGAAATGAGTAGGGATGTGCTGGGGAATCACTCCTTTGAAATAAGGCAGATTGCTAGGGACTGACTTGTGCACCGCATATGTGCCATGCTTTTGTTAGCTGTGGGGCTCATTTATTTCATTCCTTGAAGGAGATTGCTCCTGGCTTTTATTAATCTCACATTCTTGGGCTACTGTTAGTTGGTATAAAGTGATACAAGTAAAAGTGCATGGCAGAAAGAGTAATGGCCGACAAATCCAGAGTGGCTAATATGGAAGAAGCTGCTGAGTGTCAGTCTCAGCAGCCCAGTGTGCCTTTGCTGATGGGGTGACTGGCCAGCATGCACAGCCGCCTCATCAATTGCAAGAACTGGAGCTGGTGGCTTGATGGTTAGAGCTGATATCTCCTACTGTTCTCTTCCCTGTGTCTTTATTTCCAGATCCCCAGGAAAACAGTGTATGATCAACTAAATCACATCCTTGTTTCCGATGACCAGCTTCCAGAAAACATTATTCTTGTCAATACATCTGACTGGCAAGGCCAGGTAAAGGCAGGAGGTGTTAACCTGGAGCACAGTTCTCCTGCACTGTTCCTCCTCAGGAATGGACAGGCCAAGTCCAAAAGACAGGCCTGCACTAACCAAGTAGGTTCTGCTGCTTAGTTGGAAGAGCGGTGGTTGGTGCGTGGGGGCTGGCAGCATACTGAGTGTTCTGTGCCCACAGGTTGGAATTCATCTGGCCAGGAGATGCTGGGCATCTTGTGAAGCTTTGCCACCTGAGTCTTTCCACAGAGGTGTTTTCTCTTCCAAGCAATGCTGTTCCTTCTGGTTAGCAGCACATTGGGAATGGCTAAACTGTTGCACTCAAAAGTCTCCTTTAAAACTGTTGTAGACTGGGACAAAGGAAGCAGAGAGGTCTGACCTCCTTCTGGTTTAGCCAGAGATTTCTGGGCATAGGTGGTGAGCATAGGAGAAAATATTTCAGGCCAGCTCTGTAGCCATGCAGATGTGGTTGTGATTGCTGACTGCAGGAATCACTCCGTCCTTCCTGAGTGTCAGTTAAGAGCAGCCCTGAGCAATACTTTCTTTTGCTGGCAACATGGAGTGGTTTGTTACGGGTCTGGAACAAATTTTGTTCCTTTTGGAACCTTATTCCAAGAAAGCCATAAAATATGTATGGAATAGGACCAATGAACGTGTGCAGGGTGGCTGTTGCCTGGAGAACTTGTGCCAGACTCGTGGAGTTATATTGTCTGGTTTGGCTTTCTGCATCTGGAAGGACTAGGGTCTCAATGTGTGAGAGAGGAAAAATATCAGCTGAGCTTACTGGTTCCACTTTCTCTTTACTTGGAAGGCAGAGAAATGCCTTCTGGAGATGGACAGATGTTGTAGGTCATCTTCCAGTGGTTCTGGCAGCTTGTGCCCTCAGTATCAGAGCATGTGATAGCATGTGGACTGGAGTGTATAGATTGTAGTGCAGAAATTGAAAGTGTGAGATAATTACTGAGTGCCATAATTATGTCCTTGTGTACCTGAGTTGGGTGGTGTTCCCCATTAGCTGCATGGAGAGGAAACAGTCCCTCATGAGGAGCATGTGCATGGTGGCACCCTTCCTTTTCTTCAGTGTTTTTGGGTGGACAGAACGTTGCATATGTTTAAGTCCTTTTGAAATCAGAGAGATGCAACTTCAGTTCCAGAAGCAGGCAGATAGACAGTATCTACTCTTTCCCTGTGCTGTCTGTTAGGTGAATGGTGGTCTGCTGCTGGCCTGCCTTCTGTGGCTGTAAAAATTGTGCTGTTCTAGAGCTGTTGTTGCCGTGTTTGGGATATGGTGTTGTGTCTGTCAAGAAGATGTTGCCATTTTTCTAGAGGGAGAGCTTTCCTTTGGCTGCTGAGCGAGGAGGAGGCATTTGTGAAATAGCCATATCACTTACAAATCAGACACGGGGAGTGTGCAGGTTAGGATATGAGAATACCTAGGAAGTTGGGGGAGGCACATTTTTCTCTTGTGACAAACTGTACCAGAAGAAGGACTATAAAATGTTCTGTTCTCTCCTCAGTACCTTTCAGATGTCTTGCAAAAGCACACCTTGCCAGTGGTCTGCACATGTTCCTCTGCTGATATTCAGGCAGCTTTCAGCACAATTGTCTCCAGGATACAGAGATAGTAAGTTCTCACCTTGCTTGTGTTGTCTTAGCTCTAAAAGCTTCTCGCCTCTGTGCCCCAGGTTTCAGGGAGTTTATTCTCAACTACTGCCTGAAACTTCTCCCTTTCAATACTTCTCTCAGTCTACTCTCCTGAAGTCAGAATTGTGGGGCTCTTCAGTACTCACTGGCCCTGCAGAGTGCTGCTGTTCTGCCATGGGTGTGGGACACAAGTCATCAGCACCAGTGCTTATAAAAGATGGTGCTTTGCAGGCTATCTCCTAGGTCTCAGGTCCATGGACCAGTAAAGCATGCAAAATAAATAAGGGGGTTTTAAATAGTTCTTGCTCTCCCCCAAGTAATTCCTCAGTTCCTGAAGGCGCTCCCTACTTACCAACTGAGGGCTGTGGGTACCTGAGTGTGTTCCCTGACCCAGCAGTTAGCAGGTACATCCTAACCTAGATAGTTGAGCCCAGCCATTTGGAATGTGCAAAAGAAGGAGCAGGGAGACCAATGAAGAAATTACTGAAGAATGTTGTATTTTATTAATAATGTTTTAAGCTGCTGAGAATCATTGCAATATTGCCTTGTGTATTGGACAAACTCTCTTCTGCTATAATCGTTATTAAACAGGGTTTTTTCTGCTTGTTCTGAAATGTGTGGTTGAAAGCACAATTACGAATATGTTTCCTCTTTTTCTGTCTAGCTGTAACTGCAATTCGCAGCCTCCAAACCCAATTAAAATTGCAGTGGCAGGAGCCCAGAATTACCTCAGTGCTGTATTGAGGCTCTTTGTAGAGCAGCTGTCTCACAAAACCCCCGACTGGCTCGGCTACATGAGATTTCTGATCATCCCTCTAGGTAAATAAGGAATGATGTTTCTTCCTAGAAAGGTGAATGGGTGAAATCTGCTGTGTTCCCTCAGGAGAAGCCTTTCTGGAGCTTTGGCTATAGGTGTATGGCTGTTAAATATGGTAAATTGTTGTATTACTGTATAGTGCTGCTGTTGCTGCTCTTGTGTGAGTGAATTTCATCTGTAAGTTCATGATTCCAAAGTCTGCTTGTAAACCTTTTGTTTGAAGCAAGGGGTTAAGTACTTCCTCCCCATACAGGGAGACTCTTGTGTACAGAATATTGTTCTAGAAGCCCTTTCCCTGGCTGAAATGTTAAATTCAGTGGGCATGATGTTTCCCAAAGCAATAACTGTTCTGGCCTCCCCTGGCCTGACTCAGAAAATGCTAATAGAGGAAGGGTTGAACATTTTTTAAAGGCTCTGAAGCTGTTGAGAATTTAAATCATTCAAATTACATGCATCTTTTGACCTTTTCCTTACGTGCTGGTCTCCTCAGGTTTTTCCCTCAGTTTTCCAACACCTTGTCGCTGCCCTTTCAGCAGCTCAACAAGCCTGGAAAGTTACCCAGCTTGGATTGCTTGTGGTGAAGGAAGTAGAAAGGACAGATAACAACATTAGGGGTCTTGTGGTAGTCAGAAACATGAGGAATGTTGCAGTGCCAAGGCCTGGGAAGCTGGGAAGTCACTGATGCTCTGGGCAATTCTGGTGTGATCCAGGGTTTAGCTTGTGTGGACAGAGCACTTAAGTGATGTGAGCAACAGGACACTTGAAAAACACTTTTTGCCAGTATTTTCCAGTTTTCTAGGTTTGGGATCAGCTGATCGCAGTTCCTGTAGGAATCAAAAGCTGCTGCTCAGCACCATGAAGAGTGGGGTTAGGCTATCCATTCAGTGGTGGCATTTGCAAAAGTCAAATAAAAAAGACAGAGGAAAAGAGCTGGAACCTTCCATAAGAAAAGGCATTTAGTTTTCAAAGTGGTTGGCAGGAAGAGAAGAGAGAGCCCTTTAGGGAGTAAAAACAACAAAAAAAATTAATTTCTGCAAGGTTCCGTGTGCTTTGAATGAGAGTCTGTGTCTGAGACTTTGGTACTCACTTGCTGACTGTCTCCTGGCCTCAGAAGAAGAGTTTTCTGTCCTACAGTTTTTAATGATCTGAAAATACTCTCTCTTTGAAAGTGAAACACAAGATTCATCTAATGTGGATTTGGTTTTTTTTTTAATCTTAAAACTTCCTTTTGTAATCATAAAAAGAAAAAATTAACAAAGCACTTTGATAATGAAATGCTTCAGAACTGTGAATGCTTTTAAAATCTACTTTAAATATAGAAACTTCTCTAACAGGACCTTTTCCACAGAAGTCTGCAGTATTTCCTGATCGGATCAAGTGCTTATTTCTGGCCAGCTCTCTGGCAGTTCATTAAAGTGATTGAGGACTAACCTCTCATTTCTGACAATTGAAAAAGCACTGAAGACAGAATGGTGACCATGCCACAAATGTCCTAAAGGAAAAGCCTCTCTGCTGGTAGCAATACCTTTCAACTAGGGGTGGTGGAGTTTTTTCCTAGGTGGTTTTACCTTCTGAGTCCAAGACTGCAGACTCCAATGACAGAAGAGTCCACCTTCAGTGGTTTATTAGCAATCAGAAATGCCTAGTGTGTGTTAACATATGTACTTGGAGACTGAGTCCTTCAAACTACAGACTCTATGGCTCTTTTGAGAAAGACTCTTTTGATATCTAAAACTCTGTATAAACAACTGAAAAGGGGAAAATAATATGTTTGGGGTTGTTTTGGCTATTTGGGGGATTTTAACATTTTATATAGCTCCCATGGGTAGAACTTCTTGGGAGACTTCCTGTTTATTACTTGTTTCCAATGGCATCTGCCATGTGCTATGCATTTTCCCAACATGTGGGAAAGCTTCTCCAGTACATGGTGCCGAGCTGTACTGTGTGCACTGTTTAAAACTCCACTGCAGAAGAAATGATGGGTGTGAAAGTAGCCATGATCAGCAGGGGCTGGGGAAGAACTTAGGCCCCAGTCTCTAATGGCACTGAGGGGAGCTCAGAAGGACCTCCTGCTATAACCTTTCTTTGAAGTCTGGAAATTAGCTTGGAGGTTTGGAGGACTGAGACAGTAATTTTATTGGTTTTATTTTCCCCATGAGCTTTCCTGGACTATGGTGAGTACAGTTAAGCAATTGGGGTTGTCTTTAAAGAATTTGTCAGGTTTCCAGTTACCAGCTGGTGACTCAACTGTTGCAGCCTCTGGAAGTGTGCCTTGATGTGAGAATTTGGTGTACAGGAGGGATGAAAATAATGTGATTAAGAGGAACTCTGAGGCTACTTCATGGCTAACTGTAGATGTACAGGACTCATGCTGAGAATGACTGCCAGGTGGTGACAGGGAAGTGATCCTGGCACACCTTTTCTCCTGTATTCAAAAACTGGAGCGGTAGTACAAGAGAGGATTGTCTGTTTGGGGGACACAGGTGGCCTAAAAAAAAAGTGGCAAATTTTTGCCACTTCCCAGGGCAAAGTTTGTCACTTGAACACCTCCCCTCTCCTGCTCAGTGTAAGTGTGAAGTCAGATCTCCATCCAGGGCTGCGCTCTGGAGCCTGGACCTAGAAAGCTTTCCATCCTCATAGAGGAGCTGAACCACAAGGACCTGGTGCATAGCCAGTATTCACTGGGTACTGTAATCCTGGGGCTCTGTTTTCTGTCTCAAATTCAGCATATTTATTGAGCTTATAGCCCTTCTCTACAGATTAAACAAGCCTCCCTGGGTTGTTTTTCCTGGTTGGGGGCAATTGGCTCTTCTCAAATTGCAAAACAGCTGTAGGGTGCAAGTGGTGTTTGGAGGAAGGGGTCTGGCCCTTCTTGGCAGAGATGGCGTGGCCATGGTACAGTCTGTGGGCAGGAAGGGCTGTTTGGGAAAGCTCCTTGCAAAACTGAAAGGCTGACAAGAAGAGCTGTGGGGCCTTTGTGCCTTCCAGATCATTTATTTCCTCAGCAGTTTCCCAGTCCTGTTTTCTTTGGCCTTTTAAAATTTAATTTGTAAGGGGGAAAGTGTCAAGTGAAAGGTATCGGTGTGTCGGAGCAGTCTGTGCTGGAAAGTCTATTTGCATGCTCTTGTAGAGATAAGCTGGACTAAATGACTTGGTTATAATTGAAGAAGTTCCTTTCTGGGGTGTCTAATGTGGTTTTGATTTTGGAGTTCAATTCCTTGCAGATCAAAACCACACTTGTGCTAAGTGCTGGGAAGCACAACTGTCATGTTTTCCTTTCTTTCTTAGGCTCTCATCCAGTGGCCAAGTATCTGGGGTCTGTAGATTACAGATACAACAACTTCTTCCAAGATCTAGCCTGGAGAGATCTGTTCAACAAACTTGAAGCACAGACCACTGGTAAGACACTGTCTGTCTGGCCTGTGTGGGATGAAAACCTTGAATGAGTAATTTTAGCAAAGGTCAAGTAAATACAAGAGGAAGCAGACAAGTGTTTTTGTTCCTCTTTTCTCCTCACTCTACCACATTCCCATTTCACATGCTGACCTTTCTAAGTCCTGCACATGGTGGTTTGCAAACAGTTATTGGCTCCCAGAGTCACGAACTAGCTGCCTCTGAGTCATGCTGTTCTTACCTAGCCCCCAGCTTTGTTCTTTGATGTGGAGGTCTTGCTACCAAGTTCTGTACATTGCCTTCCTTCAGGAGCCGTGCAGCCTAAAACCTTGGGAAAACTGGAAGCTCTGGGAAGATTAACTTCTGTTAGTTGTGTGTGAGAAAGATCCTGCCAGCAGATTTGAAAGCATTCTCATTAAAGAAGAATTTTGTTCTTCACCAGTGTGGTAACAAGTGGGAGCTGCCCTAGGTCAGACCAACAAGTTCCTGTTCTGATCTGAGTTTGTTCTAGGCCAGGTTAAAGCCTTACTTCGTGTTGAAGCACTAATTTGTTTAAAATATTAATGCTTACAGTTTTTTTCTCCATTTCTTCAAGAACGGGAAGAAATGGGAGAAAGGAGGATTTGCAACATTGAGGGCTGCGTGAAGGCTTGAGATTTGTTGCTGTCGTGGGCAGCATTGCCCATACAGAAATTTCACTAGAAGGAAAAAGCTTTGGAGTTTGTGGAGCACCATGAGTGTGGGGAGGTTGCAGTGTGGTTCTCCCTGTTGGAATTGCAGAGTTCTTGAGAGTCCTCTAACCATGAGAGGAGGAGAGAGATCTCTTCATGGGCAATTGTTCAGAGGTTTTTCCAGCAGATGGGGACATGGCTGGACAAGGCCCTGGGCAGCCTGTTTTGAAAGTGAGGTTAGTCCTATTTGGAGCAGGAGGCTGGACTAGAAATCTCCTAGTGTGCTAGCTAACCTATGCTTTCCGTTAATCCTAAATTCATGGAAGAACTGGTTTTCCTTTAATTCCTTGCTGCACTTAAAAATGCAGAAAAATGTCAATATTGACTTGATTTTTTGTGTCTGAATTAGGAATACTTCATTAGCTGTAGAAATCCAGCCCGAGAGCCATATCTGTTCCTTAGTTGGTTATATGCTGTATGCTATGAGGAAAACTTCACCTCATTTTTGTACAGTCCAGACTTTGTAATTCTGCTTTTTTCTCTGTGTGGTGGCAACTATACGGAAACCCCACAATGGCACAAGATATGGCAGAGAATCATAGCTCTTACCAGTTCACTGTTCGATTACAGGGAGTAATCAACCACAATCTCACAAACACATGTGATCTTTGTGCTCTTCCTATCCTAGTGTGTCTCAGTCTTTTTCGTTAACTCAGCAAGGCCATGAGTTCATTAGAAACTCAGGTAACTCAGTGCTGGTGTGAGCGGAGCAGCTCACCTGGGAGAGATGGCCAGGCACTTTCTTCAGCAGATACCTGCAATCAAGGTGTGAAAAAGCTGACTCTGGGCAGGTACAAAGAAAAGCTTTTAACAAATGTAAAAGACCCAAGACACTTCAGTCAGAAATGCTGTGTACGGTTTCAGCTTTACTGTGCTCTGGGGTAGGCAGAGCTTCCTGTGCAAGATGCAGTTCAAATGCAGCTGGCTGGGCACCGTCACACGGAGGACAGTGCTGGCAGTGGTCTAAGAAGTCACTTAGATGCTTTTCCCTCTGTTCTCCTGCAGTTTCAGAAGCACCTGACGTTGTGTCCCGGATAACGCAGTACATAGCAGGGGCAAACTGTGCACACCAGCTGCCCATTGCTGAAGCCATGCTGACGTACAAACAGAAAAGGTATGTCCCCTAAGTCCTGCTGGCTCCCAGGACAAGCAGCTGGTTGAAAGCAAAGTGCTTTTCTCATGTCGTGCCAGCAGTCTGAAAACCACTCCAAGTGGCAAAACCCTTGGGAGCCTCACAGTAGCGTGGACCCAGTGATGAGTCCCACTTAGTGAATCTACAACAGCAAGGTTACTTAAGTGCAGTGATTTTTTTTTTTTTTCTCTTTTGAAGATATGAGAGGTTTGGGGATGTGGAGGCTAAGCAGGATGGGGGATGGACAGATTCTGTGTGTTTAAGTTCCAGAGATCTCTAGCCACAGAAACCTGAGGTGTGTAAGACTGCACCTTGGCATTCTCCTAAGAAGTCTCTTCCATGAGACCTGACCTTTTTACATTGGTGGTTAGGGAACTAAACCCCTTTCTTTTTGGAGTGTAAATAGCAAAGCTTCTTGCAGGAGAGACAAAATCCTTGTTGATTGGCAGTTGCAAGCTGCCAGGACTCCTGCTGAGGAGGGCTTCACCAGGTTTTATTTCAACTTTTTTTAAGGGATAAGCAGCCTGTAAGAGGGAGGACTGAGTCCTGGAAACAAGATTCAGGAGTATGTAGAGCCTCCTGTGGCCATGGTCTAGGAAAAAGAGTAATTGTCACTGAAGGGTAGAGAAGCATTGTTATAAGGGATAGAAGAGCGTAACAGATTCCAACTCATATCCAACTAATTTCAGAGAGTAGGACAAACGCTCTGCTCACGTGCATTTTCTCAGTTAGGAACTGGCAACTCCCTATGAGGCATGGATGTTCTTAATTTTTAATTACTTCTATTTGATTTTTCATTTTTGGTCCATTAGCATCTCTCATTGGCGTCTCCTTTGCCTAAGAATTGGGAGAAACTAAAAGTGCGGGTAGAGTCAGTTTTTCCCTCTCTTTTTGGAAATTCTCATTGTATATTGCTTTTCCATTCCTGTGTCTGCTCTCACATTACTGCGCAGAAATGATTCAGTGAAATTTTGCCCATTCTGCATGTTTTTCCTGTATTTCCAGACCGACTAGTCCAGTAAAAGAGACTAGTCTAGTCTCTTCATGGATTTGTGGACTTCTGTGAAGTTAACACGATAATAAGGATGAAGTTTAAAGAGCTGCAGGGTACTTGAAGCTCTTGCCTTCAGTTTTCCATTTTGTTTTTGGTTTGAAGGCTTACCTTAGTTACCAGCAGGGAGCTCAGACACCCCAGTGCAGTGTGAATCCCTTCTGAGGCTGCCTGGTTCTTTCTCTGCACCCTTCAGGTGCTGGGTTCTGCACTGATTTCCACTGCTTTCTCCATTCTGTTACAGCTTCATTTTTGTAAATTAATACACATTTAAACATTTTGAGTTTCTAATGTGTCCGGAAAGGTCGGTTCAGCACTTTGTTGGAAAACATCTGAAATGTATTTAAGCAACCCCTGCCCTTACCCCTCCCAGCAGTGTGCAGGATCACTTTACCAAGCTGGTCTGATCCATTTGGGTTTTACACCCTTTGGACTCTGGTGCCATGCCTGCAGCTGTCAGTAGTTTTAAGTTAGGAGGTTATTGGCAAGAGAGATTGCTGAGACTCATAGGCAGACTCTAGCATAGCCTGCAATCTCTCAGTGTGTCTGTGTGTCTGCCTTAAAATAACTTCTGCTTTCAGGTCAGTACCCCATGAGCAAGGGACAGTGAGTCAGAGGAACAGGTTCTCTAATGGAACATGGGCAGTTGTCTCCTGTGTGCCTTCCTTTAGGAATGGGGGTATGTGCCATTGGCAGCAGCTTAGGGAGGGTATTGTAAAAAACAACACAGAAATTGTGTCTCCGTTAGCACTAGCTGAACGAATGCATCACTTTGTTGTAAGTATAATAACACATTTGTCTTTTTCTTTGGTTGCTTCCTGAAAAGGAAAAAGAGCTTTCATTTTGATTTTGCCATAAGGTATCAGTTCCTTTTAGGTTCCTTCTCCCACCTCCTATCTCTTTTCCCAGTGAACTGGTCTCTTGTGCCTTGTTTAACAGTTCCTGCGGGTCTGGGATGCACAGTTTGTGCTTTAGGTTGAATTCTGCTTGCTGCTTTGAAACTATGGCATCTTCTGGCAGAATGCATAGTTGAAAGTGACTGCTGTGCCTTTGGACCACACATTTGGGTTCCCAGGATGTTGAGTGAGTGGGAATGAAGAAGTTGTTGAGAGAGTAGCTTTGAGCAGTACAACATGGAGAAGGTGGGGTTTTTTCTTGCCTTTTCTCTAGCCATCAGAAGATAGAGTAGTAGTTCCAGAAGGATCAGGACTGAGAAAAGGCTTTTTAGTTCCCATCTGTTGGAACTGGAGTGCTGTAGGTGGCACTCAGGGGCTCAGGGTGGAGTTGAGCTGTGCAGTGTCTGAGTGCAGACAGCAAATCTCCCTATAATAAAAAACTTCAGTCTGTTAGTGGCAGGCTGTCCCAAATGTATGGGACTTCTCTGAGCTTAAGAAAGAGAAGACAGATGTATACTGGCAGTGGAGCTATGCTCTCTGAGCTGCCTCCAAGACCCCCACCTTGCTCTGCAGGGTCCCTTGCTTTAAATCATATGATTATTGGGCATTGTTAACTTTGTGTGCTGAGTGCAAAATAACTGGAACTCCCTCTCCCTTGAGGCCAGAGGTGAATGGCTTCTCCAAGGCCAGCTTTCAAGGCAGTGGTCCAGGTAGAAACAAGCAGCACTACCTACAAATTCCTTGCAAGAGAAATCTCCCAGAATCCTGGCATTTGCTCTGTTAAACAAGCCCTAGTGGTCCAAGGAAAGCCAAGCCAGTCTCTAGGATGTAGCTGTATGTGATGAGCTGCTTTATAACTTTCTTGCCAGCTGTCCCTATTCTGACTTCCCCCCGCTCTCTCCCTGTGCCCTTGTTCTGTTTGTCATGGCAAAGGTTGGCGCATGTACTGCCTGTGATGGACTGCAATGGTGCCAAAGCTTTGTCCTGGTCTTCTGGAGCATCTGCTGACCTTACCTGAAAGCAGGGGGGCTGGCAATGAGGAGAGGGGTTCAAGAAGGAAATGAAGTGCCATTGCAGCTCCTCTGAGTTACACTGGGTGACTGACTCTATCTGTGAGTTCCAGGAGAAGTCCTGGTTACTGACTTGGGAAGGAGCGGTGCAATCCGAGCAACATCTGGGGAGCTGAGACCATGGGGACACGGGTGGGCCTCTCACTAGGAGGGGCGTGTCATTGATACCTCCCTGCATTGTTTTCTTGAAAGAAACTCTGTGGTGTTTGAAGTCTGAGATTCAGCAGACATTCGTTCCCAGTGCAGCTGGATTGCTGGTCAGTTCTGGGCTGCTGTCACCCACTGTAATTCAGTGCTCAGCACAGCTCATGCCATGTGGCTTCTGGATAGCCCTTGCATGAATCTGGGGAGCAGCCTGGCTGTTGGAAATGGAAGCATTGTTCTCTTGTCAGGGCAAGGGCTGGATCACTGCCTGCCTGGTTATGTGCTTACCTAAAGGTTTTGAGAGCACTTTGCAGCTCTTGCTCCCAGTTGCCTTGGATTGGAGGGCTCCTGGGCAGTAGGAAGCAGGGATAGCACTGCTTTCTGCCTGCTATGTGTCTCAGAGGTGCTGCAGGGCAGTGGCTAAGCAGAGTTCAGGTCATTGCTCTGGGTGCTTCTCCTCAAACACACCCTGCAGCAGTTGCTGAAGATGAACACGGCTGGCGACGATGGGCCTGGTCCCTCCTCTGGCCCAGCAGAGCCCTTGTTATCTGGCTTGTTACTGCAGGAAACTCCTTGGGCAGCTGCTGGAAATGCAACAGAGGTGCAGCAATGGAGAGCCAAGGCTCAAGAGATTAAGGATGTCCTGTTGACTGTGTCCAGCCCGTTGTAGGAATGTGAAGAGTGCTGGACAGGAGGTTTTTGAGAAGGCTGAGGAGATTCGTCTAATGTATGTAGAGGGACGTTCCTTAAGTCCCACCCCTTCCCGAAGAGCGCCAGATCTAGACAGTCTAGGAGAGCGTGACACTCAAGTTTGAGTCCTCCCACGGGGAGTGTTCACCGAATTGCCCAGCCCTTGTTGCTGGGGAATGTCTCCTTCCCCCCGCCCTGTGGGTGTTGCAAGGAAATATCAATCTCCGGGAACCCTCCCAGGTTTCCCGAAAGTTCTGTGGGTTTATATCAAGCATTGGTTTATTTCTCTATTTGTTACTGTCATCCCCCGTCCACTTTACCTTAATTTGTTAGCCACCGGGTTGTCCGTCCTCCTTGCCCTCATCCTATTGGTCACTAGTATACTTCAAAAGTTAGGTACCCGTACCCCTCGGGGCGGTTTTGCTGTATCCTTCGCCCCGACCACCACCCCTGTTTTCTGCCTCAATAAAGCGGAGTTGTACAGCAACGCCCTTCCTGCCCTTTTGTTCTCCAGACTCTCTTCACCAGCGGCGAGAATGTGGTCTCACCCCCCCCGGGGGCTCAGACCTGCCTGCCTGAGAGCCAGCTGCCGAGAAGCCCAGCCAGGCGCCGTCAGCCCTTGAGCTAGCCGGACCCCTGTAGCCATATCACACACGGCTGCAAATGTATTGTGGGGACCTGGAGTTGTTTTATTCCTTTTTTTGGTTTGACCCTGGTCAAACCAGGGCAGTGTTAGCCAGCAGACAGCTGGAGTTGCTCAGTGAGCAGGACAGATTTCATATCATAGATCAGTGAAGAGTTGGTGGTGGTGGTGCCTGGCCTGAAATGGCCCAGAGGCCTGCTAGTCCTTCAGTGATAAAAGTCGTCTCTTTTCTCTTGTCCCCCCTCAGGACTTGCGTGGAATAAAGGTCGTGCCTGAGACCCTCCTGGTTAGAGGCATGACACATCAGTAACTGCTAAAAATCACAAACTGGGGCCAGGTCTGGCTTTAAATTACAGCTGAGGTACCAGGGCCTTCAGAAGCCTGTGGGTAAAATCAAAGCCTTGGACATGCAGGGTTAACCCTCTGCAGCCTGGGAGTCTGTGCAGCCAAGGTAATAAGGGGAAGCTGCCTTTCCAGGGATGGGAAATATTTTAGTTGCAGGGCTGTGGTAGGAGGAGGAATCAAAGCAGCTGTTACCAAGGTGAAAGGATTCTAAATTAATGTTTTGGGATCTTGGGATCCTGAAGAACAAAAGTTGGTAAGAGCTTGAAGGAGGAAATGAGGAACAAGCACGGTCATCTCATCTTTTCTTTCATCCACATGAAGAGCAGCTGTTTTGATAAGCTGCATTTTCAGAGACACGTGTGCAAGACCAGAGTTCCCAAGAGGGCATGTGACAGGACTGGGCTAGCCAAGCTGAAATCCAGCTGGATTGCTTCAGGAACAGCCTGTGCATCATTGTGAGCTGTGATGAATGGTGACCAAAGCAAACGATTTATTTCAGAATTGCCCCGGAGCTCTCCACAGTGGGAGTCAGAGCTCCCAGAGGAGCGAGAATGAGTTTTCTGCTGCAGTTGGGCATGGTTTGTTTTTTCAGAGCCCAGAGCAAAGCCATCCAGTAGCTGAGAGATGACTGGGTGACTTTTGTGCTTCCCTCGCTTGGTCAGTGGCACTCACTTTCTGCCCTCTTCCAAGCCCATGGAGCTAAAGAAATGAGAAGAGAACTGAGCCTCTGTTCAGTGCCTCTCCCAACAGCTCTGCGGTTTTCTCGTTTCCCTTTGCAAAACTGGAGCTGGAAATGTTGTGTGTGTAGGAGATGTTTGCTGGGACCTGCAGCTGTGATGCAAAGATGTGACCTTTCTGCCTTCCAACACGGAATCAAGGTCTTTGTCACTTTGTCCTGTGCTTCGGGAGAGCAGTGAAGGTGCAGTGCCCAAGGGTGTGGAGGTAGGAAGGGAGCAAAGGCCCTGGCCCATGAGGATGGATGAGTAGAGCTGAGCCAAAGCAAGAGGCCATTTGCAAAATCATGTTCTGCTTTGGACCACGAGGGAGCTCTGACTGAGTCATGCTCACTGCAGTTTTATGTCATTCTTTCCATGGGGCTTAGAGGAAAGTGTCCCATCCTATGCTGATCACACAGTGGTTAACAACCTTTCTGCATTTGGTATATTTCTGATCAGTGCTGGAAACAGTAGAGAAATCCCTGCAGTATTTGTGCTACTCCCAGCTAAATTCTGGATGAAGGCAATGCTGGATGGTTTTTTGCTGAGCTCTGAGGGGTGCACAGGAAGAGAAACATGAGAAGTCTCAGTGTTTGTCTGCTTCCTACCTGTTTCCTGCGCTCAGTCACTGAGAAATATGTGTCGTGCCCGTGCAGTCACTTCCCTCTGCTGAGCTGTAGTTCCTCCAAACATGTAGATGTGCTCCTGTGGTCTTCTCACCCTGTGGGTCCATCTCTAATCTCTGTTGCTGTGGAAGGGAGCAGTGGCTCTGCAGGCCGTTCTAGCCTGCCTTCCTCCTCACTCAGCTCTTCTCCTCTTGTCTTTGTTGAGTCTTCCCCTAATTCCTGCTAGGTTTGGCTGTGGCCTTCACTGCCGGCCCTTCTCCACCCTCTGCTTTCTGAGCCCTGGGCAGGGCCCAGAGCAGGAGGGGCTTTCCAAACGTGTGTGGTGTTGTTGTCAGCTGTTTCTGGGACACAATGTGCCTTCCGTTCAGCGTGGTTTAGCTGTCGGTGTGTGCCCTGGTGCCATGGAAGGGCCTGCAAGCTCCCAGCGGCAGGGAGGGCATGTGTGAATGTGCGTGCAAGTGTGAGAGCACGTCCTTGCCGGTGCTTCACCAATAACCACGTGTCACGGCTTGTAACCCCGCGGCAGGGCCACTGCTTTAGCGGTGCCGGGATGTGCAAGCTGTGGCACATGGCTCCACGGGGGGGACGCCTGGAGGCCGTGCGTGCAGAGCGCCTCAGGTACTAGTAAGTAACACCCAGTTCTCCGTGTTGTGGTGCCACAGATCCATTTCCTCGCAGTAGGAGGCCGTGTGTCTGTGATGACTGCCATGCCATTCAAGCATGTTTCTCTGTGGAGCGTGAGGGAGGGAGGAAGAGCCTTTCCCCCACCAGAGACGTGCCATAGGCTGCGTGCTCCTCCCTGCCCGGGCAGGCTCTTAGTGCTGGCAGGGGGCCTTGAGAGGAGCATTGGACTGGCGCTTGCATCCTGTCCGTCCCTGCTGCATGCTGGAATGCAACGTATGGAGTGAGTATGGTGCCTGGGGGGAAGCAAGCTGCTAACAACTCTCTTCTCTTTGCCTTTAGCCCTGACGAAGAATCTTCGCAGAAGTTCATTCCCTTTGTCGGGGTGAGTGTTATTGTGGTTATGCTGTCTCAAGCTAGAATATGTCCACAGGTCTTAACCCAAATGTACCAGGTTTCTGGAGTAGACCAGAAGCCATTGGGTGCTCTAAGGCACATTATCCTGTGATATCTGAGGAGAATCTGATGGTTGGATACAGCTGCCTGTGAGCAAACTTCCAAGGTACCTCAACAAACTACAGGGTGTATGTTGCTTCTCAGACAGGAATGTCATGTGTCCCTGGAAACCTGATCACAGGGATGCTGTGCCCAGCATTGCCCTCTTTGATTGTTTTGGCCAAGTTTGCTATTCTGGTGTCAGTCCTCTGTGTGCTTGTCACAAATGATCTCCCATCCTCTTAGTAACCCATCTATTCCTGGGAAGTAGAGAGTACATTCTGGCGGGGACATGATTTATACCACTGTTAAGGCTGAGTCTGGGGCAGAGCTATTTAGTGCATTTTTATTATGGGAACATGTATTTGGGATCGTAGTCCCTGGTTTTTCCTCCTGTCCTTGTCTTTAAACGTTCATCCGAGGTACCAAGTGTAGAGTATCTGGACAGGGCCATGTTTGTTCTTCTGTCAGTGTCTTTTGTGAACTGTGTTCTTTGCCTTTCCTAGCTTCCCTCCCCTTATTTGATCATGCTCTCCAATTCATTAAGTTTTAGGTGTAAAGTCATTGACCTGTGGCCAGAAGAAATCCCTTGGCTGCTCTTCAGCTCTTGGATGTCCTCCTCCCAGTTTGTGCTGCTGTCTTGTAGCTTCTCTCTTGCATGCTGGCCTTGCTGTGCCTGCTCTGTGTGAACCTGACATGTGTGCATCCCCTTTGTGTCCCAGGGTGCGTCAGAGCTAATCTGAAATCCCAAGGCATTTAAAGAGCTTAGTCTCTCGCCCTCAGGCTGACCCTGCTTTCACTCTGGTGTCTCCTCCTGGTGAGAGTCTCTCTCTGCAGTATTCCTGAGATGACAGTCTGCTTTTGTTTGTTGAAGGAGCGATGCCTTCCGCAAAAGCGGACAGGCACATCTACCCGATTTGTTCCCTGCTGATGGGCTTTGCTGGGAACTTGAATCTCCCATGAACTGCAATTTCTAGTGGTGAACTGTTCTTACAAAACAGCTGTTTCACCTTTCCCAGTAACATGAAAAGCACAGAGGACTTGGAACATCCCAGACTGTTGTTGGGCTCTGCAAAGCTTTTCTTTGGGACTGACTTGGTTCTGTGTTATATGCAAGCTATTCGGTATCAGAGTGTTTGTCCAGTTGCTCTAAAATGATTGTTGTCCTGACATTAGCACTGCTTTTCCAGTCTGGATTTGATTGTCTGAAAGTGGTGGAAGAGTGAATGGCTTTGTTGTGTACGTAACATTGCCAACACCCCAGAAAACTTTCCTTGAAAGCTGACTTCCTGTGTGAGCTGGTGATGAGGGTCAAACCAGTGCTGCTTGCTCTTGATTCTGAAGCATTCCTGACACAGTAATTCCCCATGAAATACGTCTGAAGAGACTGAAATGCCACTTGCAGGTGTCTCACAAATTCTGAGGCTGGACATGAACACTGAGGCTCTTTCCCTCAGCTGGAGCCTGCTCAGAGCTGTTGGCCAAGGAAGAGAGGGAGCCAGCGACTTCTAGGTTTGCACCCCCTGATGCTGGCTGCACTCGTTGCTTTTGGGGTGCTAAACCTGATGTTCTGCAGCTGGACTGTGCAGTGTTTGACCCAGAAATGAGCAGGGCAGTGCTGTGCTGCTCAGCTGGGCTCCAAGTGGTGGAAGCGGAGCCTCACTAGGGGCCAGGCAGGCACAAAAGCCAGGGTCAGGCTCTGTTGTGCTGACAGCCAGTTGCCAGGAGAGTTAACAGGATGTGCCTCTTCCTGGAGGGAAAGGGGGCTGGCTCCTACAATGATCCTGGATGGAGGCGCGTTGGAACTGCAGTGGTCTCAGGTGCCTCTCCGAGTGGAGGGAAGGGAAAGTGCTTAACCTCATGTTCCTCCCATGTGTCTGAACTTGAGCATCTCCAGTCAGCCAACAAGGAGGAAAAGGCCAGAAGAGATTTCCTGTCTGGCTTGCAGATCAAGGTGGCTGTAAGCAGTTCTCTGTGTTGCTCGTCCCTCCGTTAACTCTTGTTCACAGCCAGTGACAGTCTGTGA
Organism: Origma solitaria; assembly: GCA_013397895.1. Lineage (NCBI taxonomy): Eukaryota > Metazoa > Chordata > Aves > Passeriformes > Acanthizidae > Origma > Origma solitaria. The sequence goes on from VZRL01003360.1 coordinate 21,006, forward strand.
AACATCCTCTTGGCATTTAGGACATACAGCACAAATGGCTGCTGTACTCCAGAGCCTGATTTGTTGCCCTCTGGATGGAGACTGGCCAAACTGAGCTGCAGCCTCCTTCTCTCAAGCCAGTGACCTCTCAGGGGACCTGTGCACACACTGCTGAATTCATGATGGCTTTTCCAAGATTGGATCTAAATGAGAATCCACCAGAGAGCCTGACAACCCTCCAAGATCTACTGTTGAGCATACCTCTTCCTGCCCTCCAAATTCTGCAAAGCCTTTTGCTTCCAATAATTAACTTTTTTTTTTTTTTTTTTGGATTCTGTATTACAGAAATGTGCTCCCTAGAGATGTGGTCCAGACATGGTTGTGTCTGAACTTAATGACCTTCTATTTTCAAACTACACAGTCTGTGTGACATAATTTCTCATTCTAAAGCAGGTTTTATTGACCTGAGCTCCCTTTGCAGCTCTTTCCCATTTGTCAGCATTTGTATAGGGTAGACATTAGCTCTGGATACAAGTTTCTTAAGGACCTTAAAAAGGGTCTCTTCTCTGCAGTGTTAAGAGTAATGATCCCTGTGTACCATAGCAGATTATCACTACAGAAGGTCTCTGCTTTTATATCAACAAGGGCCAGTTTATCTTTCTAGGCATAGTGTGTTCTAGGGAGTTCGTTTGCAGCATGTTCTGTTCCACAAATTATTGCCAGTGACATTTATCATAAATCTTAATGTACTAGCTGCTGGTTGGCCACACACATTGTACCCTTATTACAGTGTGATTTGGATTGTTCTGACCTGTCCATGTGGTGGTTTGTCCATATCTGCCTCCAGAGGCTTTGCTAGGAGCTCTATCTTCTTTGTTGGACACTTCCCTTGTTTAGAGAATAGAAAACTCTGATCAGAAACCGTACTTTGTTGCTTCTGTGGTTTCCTAACAAAGCCCAGCTATGCTGTGCCCTGGAAGTGGCTGCTCTTGAGCAATGGAAGCAATATGTTTGTAATTAACAGATGTATCAAAGCAGCGCTAAAGGGGTATTTATGACCCTTTCTCCTCCCACAGGTGCTGCAGACCCTGTAGGTGCCATAGCTTGGGGCTGAGGGGCCGTTCAGAGCTGGACAGGTCTGTCACAGCTCCACAGGGTCTGTGCTGTGCTTTGTGTAGGTCAGGGAAGGGCTGTGAGCTCACACAGCTTGGCTGGACATTGCCAGGACCTGCCTGGCACTTAGAAGATTCCTTAACTACTGTGACTGCAGGGACAGTGCCATGGGGACTGCAGAGATGAGCTTAATTCTGGGGTTTGGGTCCTGAAGTTCAGGGGGCTCCCCTTTCATAGAGCTTTTCTGTTTTGCCCCCTTTAGGTGGTAAAGGTTGGAATAGTGGAACAATCTTCTGCAACGTCAGGTAAGGAACATCTCGTGTGTGTTTTCTATGTCATACAGCAGGTGGGAGCCTGGCTTCACGGGCTGAACTGACTTGTCCATTTCTGATGCCTTGGAGTTCTGTGAGGTGGAATTGGATTTTATTAGCTCCCAGGGGTTTGTCTGCAGAAAGAGAGCCCTCTCTCTTGGGACAAGCCCTTTCTCTTGTTACTTTACAAGGAGCTTCAGGCCAGGTGAAATTCCCACACCTTCATCCAGGGAAGCTCTAGTCTCACATTTGTGCAAACACCATTTTTCTAATGTGTGTTGTCAGTGGGATGGATTCACTGTTATGGTTGTTTGAGGTTCCTGCTTCAAACTGGGGAGACAGTTCATTGGAAATTCATGCCTGTCTCCCTACTCTGGGCTCAAGTGCTGAATAAAATTGATCTCAGTACCTGAGAGCTTTAGGGTGTGCAGAATTTTAGACCCATTTATGTTTTCATGGGGGAGTGCAAAGCTGATATACAGGATAGTGTCTGCTTACATACATAGACATGGGATAGTGCTATTTTGTCAATGTGAGCTTATTTTTTCCTCCTTCATATGCACAGGAATATTGCTTTCCTTGTGTTGGGATTGTTCCTTGTATTGCTTCACTGGCAAACCCAGATTCTTGTGGCCTGGGTTTCATGTAGGTTTGTGCATGGAGGCAGCCCTTCTGTGGGTCACTCCTTGCTCCACAGTGCTCCCACCATCATAAAGGGCCAACATGAAGGGGATGAAACCTTAGTTATGGAGGGTGGAGGCAGATGGAATGGGGAGATCCCTGTGATCAGCCCAGAGGTACTGGATTCCAAGAGTGCTGCTGCCCTGCAGTGGTTGCAGGGGGAGATTCTCCATCAGAGATCAGTGGGCTGGGCTGTGAGTGTCCAGGAGGATCAAAATCAGCTGGGAGCAAACCCTAGGAGAAGAGATGCCAAATAGGGAATCCAGAGGAGTGAATGTCTGTGCCTGCCTCGTACCCAGACATATAAAGTCCCTCAGAAGTGTGGAGGTAGTCAGAACTGATGGGGCAGATGACCTCTGGTTTGAATCTGAACAAAACCTGTGCAGGAGGAGCATGGACAAGGAGATTGAGCTTTATCCCAGTGTCCTGTGCTGTGAGACAAACCCAGACAAACAGTCTGACTTCCTTTTTTTAAGGTGACTCTGATGATGCAGCTCCTTCAAGCTCCATTGTCCTTTCTTCCACCCCACCTTCCGTGTCTCCTGCTTTGAAAGAAGCCTCCCCCACGCCCCCTTCCTCACCGTCTGTTACAGGCAGCTTCTCATCCCCAAGGTAAGCCATGTTTTGTCTCCCCACAGCTCCCTTGGCTAGCTTATCTGATGTACACATGGCAGAGAATTCCTCCAGAGGAAAAACCCATAGTTCTTTCTTCATCCCTAGCAAACATTTGGAGTTGTGATCTCTCCCCTTCACCTCTTCTGCCTCTGGAGTGACTGTGTCCTTGCTAGGGCCGACAAGGAGCTGGGGAGGGAAGGGAGATTTTACACTTAGTAGGAAGACTGCATGTCTCAAGGGCAGGATTCTCTTGGGAAGATATGTATTAAAAAAAAATACTGACTCTAATACACGTGGGTGCCAGGCTAATCCCTCATGATTCTTATGTTTGTAATGGCCAAGTGAGTGTAAGGTCAGAGTGACTTTTGAAGGAGCTGATGACTTTCTCTGTGAGGGTAAAGCTGGCAGCTGTAAGGTGGCATAATGGAACTGCAGTTCCCATTCATGTGTGTCCCCAAAAGCACATCTGAACAGCAAGGAGACCGCACCTATAGGTAATATTAAGCCCTGGTTTAGCTGAAATGTTTAAGGGTGAAGGGAGGAAACCCTTAGAAAACTGCCAGTAAGACTTGCCCAGACCAGGACTCTTCATTTTGTTGCTGCACAAAACATTGGTGTAAGTGTCTATCACTTTGTGTGCAGTTCTGGTACTCAGAAGCACTTGGTGAAGTTTCCCTTGATTTTGTTAACTCCCCTGAACCTTTAAGGCAACATAGCAGTAGTCTTGTAAGAAGGAGAAACTAGAAGCACTTGGACTCTGCAGTTTAGGAGAGGAAAGAGATAAGCCACTCAGATTTTGCAAAGTCAAGGGGGGTTTGGGTTTGCTGAGGGTGGCAGAGCAGTGGAACAGCTGCCAGGGAGGCCGTGGAGTCTCCCTCTCTGGAGACATTCCAAACCCACCTGGAGGTGTCCCTGTGTCACCTGCCCCAGGTGACCCTGCCTTGGCAGGGGGGTTGGACTGGATCATCTCTAGAGGTCTCTTCTAACCCTTACAATTCTGGGATTCTCTGAAGCCTGTGGCATAAGACCTGGGGGCACACAGTGATACTGCAAGAGGTCAGTTAAGAGGGAGGAAGGAAGGGACCATGTCTGCCTCTGCTGCTTCTGTGGCAGCAGCATCAGCAGATCAGAGAGGAGTCAGACAAATTCATGGACAGCAGATTCACTAATGGACACTAAAGGATGTTTCAGGGATGACCCCTCTAGCATCCCTAACCCTGTGATTATATGAGGCTGGGGAAGTCCAAGGGTGTGCTCTGAGGCTGGGCTCATGTGCTTTCCCTAAATAGCATCCCCTACTGTCGCTGTTGGAGACAGAATGGGGACCTTTTGTGCCCACCCCAAAGCGCCCTGCAGGGACACTCTGACTTCTTAAACTGGCTTAAGAATTCCCTTTTAGCAAGAGGAAATGGAGATGTGGAAGTCCCAGTTTGGGTGCCCAGCATGGAATGGTGTTAGTGGCCATTCACCTGTGCCGGGGGGCCCAGTCCCCAGGTCTGTCCTGCTATGTCCCTGTGGTTTGATGGCAGGAAAGCCCTGTGTGCCCCAGGCTGTTGCAGCAGCAGCTGGCTGGCAGTGCAGAGAGCTGAGGGCTGTGCAGGCTCTGGGGAGCAGAGCTGAATTCTTGTGTGTGAGCTTTGAGTGTGGGCTTTCCAAAGGTGGAAGTGGTTTGGGAACTGGTGCCCCCACAAACATAGGGTATTAAAGTTGTGAGCTGTGGATGTGGTAAATTTGAACTTGACACCCCAGCTCTAGGAATCTGGTACTTTTTGGTTTCCTACTGTGTGGTAAAGTCATCAAGAAATGAGGAAGTGTAGGTTCAACATTATTCCATCTCCCCTGATCTGTGACAGCACAGGGGGTGCAGGGTGACCCAGACTGAATGATTAAGCTGTCTGTTTAACTGAGAATGGAACATAAAGTCTTGCCTGGGCCTAGTAAACACAAGGATGCTTTGTCTTTATGACTGAGTTGAGAGATGTAATGCAAAGGAGCCTTAAAACTCAAAGCAGGATCTCCAATGCCCCGAGAACAAAAAATCTGGTTTTGGTGATCAAAGATGAACTCTGCTTTGCAGTCTGACTTTTAGCTGAATAAATGGCAAAGAAAATGAAATTATTTGCTGAGAGGACTGTAAGGATGGGAAGTCCTTGTTTTACCTTGAGAGTTTCTTACTAGACAGGTGGTGCAGAGGGATGCATATTTCATTCAAGATCACAGATTTATCTTCCTTAACAACTGCCATTTCTCAAACTGGGGACACAGACTGGTAGATAAATTTAGGTTTTTGTCTAGTACTTGTGTATTATTCAACACTGATTGTCACTGTGTAGAAAGAAGAATAGGCTGTCACTTGTAGGTCTGCTGAATGATGAACCCCTGCTCCCCTCGGGGTTAGCACTGAGAGGCAGGGGCAGAAAAGGGCTGGAATTTCCCAGGCTGCTCATCTTCCTTTTTCTGGCTCAAGAAAGGCTGGCAGCATGTTTTGGTGATGCTTGGCTGCTACCACATGATGCACAGGAGTTTTCAACAACAGATCATATCCTGAAATCTGCTGTTGTTTAGCAAACATCACAGGGCTGGCAGAACATTTTTCCAACAGTAGAATTCCCCAGCAAGTGGCAAGGCTTGGTGGGAGGCAATTGCCCTATGCCAACTCTGTTACAGAGAGCTGGGGTGAGCAGAGGTCCTCTTTGACGTGGTGGAGCACCTGAGCTGGAAGGGAAGCAGCTGGTGGCAGGAAGAACTCATACACACAGGAGATGGAAGCGAGTCAGGGAGAGACAGGGAACTGAGTGCCTCATTGAGGCTGTGTGCTGCAAGCTGATGCCACTGTGCAATGGCTGCATCTCCCAGGGATGACTTCGTGGGCTTCTGTAAGTGCTCATTCTCACTATGAAATGTCACTGCCTGATTTCCCAAAGAGCCAGGTGTTTATCCTCTAACCAGGAATGGCAGCCACTCTGACAAAACTGCTGAGCGGTGTGCAGAAATTACCTCCTTCTCTTGTTTTCCAGCCAGGGCCTTGGTGCTGAGCTGATGGGCCTGCAGGTGGATTACTGGATTGCAGCTCCACCCGTGGACAGAAAGAGAGACCCGGAGAAGAAGGACCCCTCCACTACCAAAAACACACTGAAATGCACTTTTCGGTCCCTCCAGGTTAGCAGGTTGCCGGCCAGCGGCGAGATTGCCACCACACCAACCATGTCCATGACTGTGGTGACAAAAGAAAAGAACAAGAAAGGTAAGGTGTCCTGCTGTCCCTGTCCTGCAGCTCCAGTGCTGACTGAGTTGTCAGTGCTGGATTACAGCACCTCAGTCCTATTTTTATCCCCAAAATCCTAATGTGTAGATGAGAAGTGACTGTATAAGGTGATTGGGTCTTCTTTGTGAGGTAAAAAGGGGATGTGTTTGCTCTAACAGCTATACAGCTAAGATGGTATAGCCCAAAAAGGTGGGGACAGAGCAAGGACATGCAGAAGGCCATGCTCTGGACAGCTTCCCTGAGTTCCTTGGGAGCCTTCTGGTGCTGTTTTGGGATGTTGGATTAGGTAAGAGGCAGCTTTTGCCCTAACCACCAGTGGGGCTGAATGGGCCCCTCCGTTCCAGCAGTGTGCCTGGAAATTCAGGATAGCTGTACTTTCTGGGATCGTATCCCCATCCTATGAGCCTTCAGCTCAAAAGAGCCACAGAGAATAAAAAAGGCATATAAGGGGGAAAAAAAGGCCCAGCAAGTGTCACAGATGTCTGTGAGATGACAAATAGGAGTACCTCCTGATCTGGAGTCTAGGACCTCTCACTCTCCTCTTGCACCCACACTCACACTAGAGCCAGTGGGGTGATCCAGAACCTGGAGCGAAGTCCTGGGAGGAGCAGCTGAGGGAACTGGGGATGTTTAGCCCAGAGAAAAAGAGGCTGAGGGGGACTTTATTGTTCTCTACAACCACCGGAAAGGAGGCTTTAGTGAGGTGGGAGTCAATCTGGGTAACGAGAGACAGGACATGAGGAAGTAGCCTCAAGATGCAACAGGGGAGAGTAGATTGGATATTAGGAAAATTTTCTTTGCCAAAAGGCTTGTGAAACACTGAAACAGGCTGCTCAGGGCAGTGGTGAAGTTGCCATCCCTACATCCCTGAAGGTATTTAAAGGACATGTAGATGTGGCACTTGTGGACACGGTTTAGTGGTGCAGTTGACAGCGTTAGATTGGCAGCTAAACAATTCTATGATTTTATAAATCTTATGCTTTTGTACAGAATGTTTTATGGATCAAAAGGAAGTAGAAGAGAAATACTTTCCTGCTCTTAAAGTTGTGGCTTTGAGTTTATTTTCTTAAAACAAACAGACAAAATGGCATTTTAAGTGTTGTCAGTAATTCTGTATTTGCTCCTGGCCTTGGTAATGTGAAACATTTTAGAAATTGTGAACAGCTCTCCAGCACAGTATTTTCAAGGGAGCAGCAAAGCAGTTCTGCACTTTGGCTGCCAGTAGTTGTCCTGCACAACATCCTTTCCCTGTGGGCTTGGGAGTCACTCTTGGTGGAAGCAGGGATTTTGGGGGCTCTGAGAGAAGGCTGACAGAGCCTCCTGTACTGCAGGACATGGGTGCATAACTGTGGCCAGGTCACTCCCAGGCTAGCACAGCTGGGGTACTGCTGGTACTGGAGCTGCCACCCCTGGTGACACCCTTTGTAAATGTCATGCTGTTGAGAGAAGCAATCCTGAGACACTCCAAATGTTCTTCCCTAGGGTCGACCCAGCTTGCAGCAGACGAGTTCAACACCAGCAGCTTTTGTGGAGCCAGTTTGTACATCTTTGCTTGTGCATTTGGAAGGTTCTTGGGGAACTGGACCCTGTTTTAGCTCTCCTTATGCCTTCCCTCTCCACCAGCTGCCCCGGTCTGTAGTCCCTCCTGCTGTCCAGGTGTCTGTGCAGCCCAGCTTGTGCTGGGCCACAGTCAGTGCCACAGACCTGGCACTGCAGATGCAGATGTTTTCCCTGCATGGTGTCCCAACAGAGCAGGAGTTACCCTGCAGGTGCCCTTTGGGGTCAGGGTTTTGAGCTGGCAATGTTTCACTTAGAGACACTTAGGGCTAAGATGCTCATGTGCATCAGTGATGGTGCTCAGCACTGACAGACTCCTGCCAAAAAAGGGAGGGTCTTAGGAGTAAGAATTTTCAGACATGAATGTTTAAATGCAAAAACTCAAAACAAGTGTCAGTGCAGCTCCTGTGAGTGGCATAGATTCACCATGTGCTGGTTTGATTTTCTTCCAGTGATGTTTTTGCCCAAGAAAACAAAGGACAAAGAGGTTGAGTCAAAGAGCCAGTGTATTGAAGGAATCAGCAGGTTGATTTGCACAGCGAAACATCAGCAGAACATGCTGCGTGGTAAGTGCAGTGCTTGCACCTTTGGGTGCTGGGGCAAGGCTCACACGCTGTGATTGTCCTCCAGGCAAAGGGCTGACCTGGTGTTCTGCCCTGTGCCCTGGAGCCATCGTGCTGGGGATGCTCCTGGGGAATTAGGCTTGGGTGTGTCCAGTACGGGGGAATGCTTTAACAGGTCTGGGATGTGGGAAAACCCTCCTTTAGCTATCTCTGAATGAGGACAAGGTTGGACAGGACTCCGTTCCCCTCCCTGTCATTCTCTGATTCTCCTGCACAGCTGTTGCAGGTGTTGGTGGGTGGTGGTGCTGACAGTGTGGCTGCTCCTCTGGGCAGGATGCTGGCACATGCTCATGCCACAGCAGGAGCCACATTATTCATCTTGTAGACAGACCTGGAGTGTCTGTCAGCAGAGCTGGGCATCCAGTATCAAAAATATCCTTGTAGTCTATTCAGTTGATAATCCCCAGCAGAGGGTTCTGTTTGGGTCACCTCCCTAATCCTGGCCTGGTCCCTCTGAGACTGGTGAGTGTGAGGGTGCTCACAGAATATGTGTCACCTCTTTAGGAGACATGGATCTCCTGGTTAGAGCGCCAGTGAGGAGAGACTGAGGTCCATCTCTGTAAGAGTGCATTTGCCCAAAAAAGAAAATGAAGTGTGCTTAGGAAATCTGAGAAGTCAGATCAGGTGACGCTGAAATCAGCAGTCTGGGGAGCTCTGGTGTCAGTGAGCGATGCTGGAACAACAATCTGAGCTGTTCTCCCTAAACCTGGTGTGCTCCTGAGCCTTCCTCCCTGGTTTGTGCAGCTGGGTGGGGTGGCTGGGCAGAGCAGCTGAGCATGGCCAGGCCTCCCTCTGCTGACTGCAGGAGATTTCTGGCAAAGCTGCCTCAGGTTGGCCACTTCCCCTCAATATTTCCTAACTCTCCTCTCTTTTTACCCTCCCCTGCAGTCCTGATCGATGGAGTGGAGTGGAACGACGTCAAGTTCTTTCAGCTGGCAGCACAGTGGTCCTCTCATGTCAAGCACTTTCCCATCTGCATATTTGGACACTCCAAATCTAACTTCTAGCTGTGCTCGGCGCAGGGACCTTCTGCCCGTCCCGGGGACTGCACACCAGGAGCCAGGAACTGCGTGCCAACTCTGACTCGCGTCGCTCTGCCCTCTCCTGCAGAATTAATTACAGATGTGCTTGGATTACTTTTGAATTACTTTTTTCTATTAACTCTTAAGTTTACTACAAGGGAAGGAAACCCCTTTAAACAAAGGCAAAAAACCACCAAACAAACCAGTCTTAAATATAGATGTGCTGACAACGTGAAGTTGTGGGGGAGTTGGCAGGAGCAGGCAACCTGCCCAAGAACACCTACCACTTACGAGCAGATAGCTGAGTAACTGCACTGCTTATTAACCTGAGACCTCATTGGTGTGAGTGGGCTGGGGGAGCCATGGATCAGCTCAAATGGATTTTGCAGAAGATCATGTGTGTTATGGTGCATTTGGCCCCCTCCCTCTGTATTTCTAGGAAAAAAGGATGGCCAGTCTTTCTTCCCGCTGCCCAAGGATGAGAGATCAGTGGGTCTGGAGGGAGTTCAACTGTCCAGTTTGGACAACAAGCCACTTGCAGAGTTAGGGAGATCTGGAGAGGAGATCCCCTTCAGAGCACGGAGCCTGCCACGGGTACAGGCTGGTGTTCGTGCTGAAGTGATGCCTGAGAAGGGTTGGGCAGGAACAGGAATTAGGGAAACACTAAGTGAAAGGAAACTCCCGTGTCCCAGGTCTGTGACAATGACCAAACCGAGCCAGTCACCGTGTCCCCCAGCTGGCTGTGCTGCTGAGGGGCACCATGTCAGTGGGGTCGCTGCTATTTACATACTCACACCAATTATTTACCTGTCAATAAAACCTCGTCCAGCCTCGAAAGGGAAAGGAATTTTTTTAACAGCTGCAGATTTTTTTTAATGCTTTCTAAAAAAAAATAAAAAAAATATAAACAAAAAATAACAGGAAAAAAACTAATTAATTTGCCAAAAAAACCCCCAAACCCAGGAAAATGAGCCGTTGTCTGTGGAGTGATGCATGACTGTAGTGGCTGGACTGGGAGCCAGCCAGGCACTCTGTGTGTGCAGCTGCCTTCCTGCCCATCAGTCAAACTGCACACCTGAGGTGGCATGGGCTGCTCTGTCAAGTGGCAGGTGGGACAAGGGGAGCAGTGCTGTTGCCATGTGGAAGAACAGACATCTCTGGCATTTCAGGGTAAGGGACTGAAATTTCTGATGGGCCCTTTTGGGTCCCTCCCTTTGCGGGCAGGCCAGGCTCTGTGACCATTTCCAGAAGGCACTTTCTGAGGCTTTTGAATTTTTTTTTTTAGTTTTTTTTTTTTTACCTGATCCCTTACCCTTGGGTTTTTAAAGGCTTGGGGAACCCGCTTTGCGCTGCATGGCAGGTCCTGCTCTGCGTAGGGACCACTTGGGTTCTGTTGGGCAGGCAGTGGTGGTGTGCTGTGCTAGCAGAGAGGTGTTCTGAGGTGAGAGCTGAATCTAGTGCCTGTTGCAGCTCAGGCTGCTTCAACTGATGTCGTGAAACCCTTTTCCAGCACAAGGGCAACCTACTTGGCCAGGGACTGGGTATTTCCTTCAAACCACTTGGGAGGAGGACACTGTCCCAGTCTTGGTGGCATGCTGCTGGGCAGGACACACTGCCTAGCTGCAGTACTCTTTTCCTTCCTGCCTGCTGTGTGCTGGCCCCTACTTGTGGCAGAAGCTGGGCTCTAGTTGGGATGTTGTCGTGCCCCTCAGTTGACGTGTTTTTGGGTGACCTGAGCTGATGCTCTGGGACTGTATAGCGTTGCCTAGCAGCGGCAGCGTGGGAGAGGGTGTATAAGCACATTACATCTTTATCGAGGCTGTTGCATCAAAAAAAACGGTTTGTGAAGGAAATTAGACAGTGTATGATTTCTTCCTCGAGTCTCACGCTGCTGTGACAAGGGTGATTGGCCTGGGTTCCCGCGTTGAGAGCCATGTGCAGCCTGGGCAGCTCTTGGTGATGCTGCTGCAGAGGTGGGGTGGACTGACCAACTGCAATAACTTTGTTTACTGGGGGATGAGGGGAGAACCATCACTGTGCTCCTCTTTGTATTTCAACCTACTGTAAAGAAAAAACCTGGTAGCTAGGACAGGGTTGCCAGAGTCCTGCCTATCAAATGTGTGTTGCCCTGCTGTACTCTGTGTGTGTGTGTGTGGGTGTGTGGGTGTGTACGTGTGAGAGAAACACTTCTGCTCGTTGCATTTCATGTTGGTTTGTGTTTTGTTCTAACTTTATACAAGCAACTTCATCAGGAAGCTCTCTGTACACCTGAGGGCTTGATTCCTCCCCTGTGGAAAGCTGTTGTTGCTCTGAAATGCGTCTTCCGTGCAAGAAAACACCCCGAGTTCTCAGCCTTGTTATCCCAGAGGGAGTCCAACAGTGGCAGGCTGGGCCTGCCTGTGGGCAGCTTTGTGCCCAAGGGGTGGCTGTGGTTTTTTCCTGGCCCTGGAGGCAAGGGCTGGCATGCAAATTTGGTGGCACAGCTCTGACCAGGTTGTTGTGCCTCTGTTGTTTCTCCTGTGGAGCCACTTTGTGCAGCTGTTTCTTTCCCTACCTGGAGGAGAAACAGGTTTCTGTCTCAAAGGAAAATGAGTGTTAAAGCACATGGCTCAGACTGTTTTGGGAAGCGGCTTTAGACCTCGTGACGAATGACTGACTGATCTCAGGGCTCCCAACTTCCCCAACAGTTTCTGGGGGACCTCACTGGGAGTGAGCTTCACTGTGGGAGCAGGAAAAGCTTCTGGGGCAGCGGTGGGCCCATGCCTGCAGAGCTGTGCCAGCCTGGAGTTGGGTGGTTGTGGCCACATCAGTGAGTGCAGAAGGATGGCTTCGAGCAGAGACAGCACCACTCCGTGTTCAGCTCTGGAAAGTTTGGGCAGGGAGGGTACATCTCAAACAAAGAAATGCAGTGGGGCTATCTCCCAAGTCAGGTTTCTTTGGATCTGTGTGGTGTGACAGCAAAGGCAGGGACTGGGGCAGGCAGCATCTGAGTGGATCTCGGGCTAGGAGTTGCTTTGAAGGTGGTGTCCCAGAGCTCCCTTCAGCTCCCCACAGGGCTAGTCTTTCCTGCCCCTCTGGCTGTGGCTTCTCAGAGCCGCTGGTTTCTTCTCCAGCTGCTGTTGGGCTAGGCCCCCGCCTGGCTCAGGGATGAGCTCTGGGGATCGGGTTGGCTCCGCGCTGAGCTGCACAACGCTGACCTAGTTTAGCAGCACTGGAGAGCAGATGAAAGATGGAAGGGTTTCGTGGCATCGTGTTGCACCTTGAATGCTTCCTGGTCCTCTGGCTTGAGTTTCCTGGAGACAAAGGCTGGGCTTCAGCCCTGCCAGTGCTCAATCAGGGCTGGCTCTCCTGTGGTGCTGGTGACGTCGGGGACATCTCATGTGGCTGTTTTAGCTCAGTGCTGCAGTTCCCATCCAGTTCAATTGTCACCGTTTACATCGCAGCGGTAACTGCAGAGTCCTCCTTAATTACACATGAGTTTGGGGAGAGCTATGGTCTCTTTGGCTGTGTTTTGCTGCTTTAATTAAAACACATGATAAAGCTTGTGGCTTTGTCCTGCAGAGAGGGCAGTGGTAGGTGGCTGGGAGGTTTCTGGGGCTGAGGAGATGCGCCTGTTTGCTTTCCATCATCAAACTCAGCCAGGAACCACACTGCCCCGTGCTTAACCTGTGACTGCAACAGAGGCCCTGTTGTGTTTCTCACCAGCAGCGTGTGCTGGCAGGAGCACTGGAGAGCCAGGGCAGAGTACATTGCACCTGGCATCTCTGAGGTTAAGAAGAAAATCATGGCAAGCACAACCAGGGGTCTTTTCTTGCTGCTTGGTGTGCTGAGGGATTGGGAAACTGGGATTAAGACAGTCCTGCCATGCAGCTGTAAAGGGCTGGGGGCCCTGGAGCTTTCTTGAAATTAGGTTGGATGCAGTGTCTCTGTCCCCTTCATTCGGGGGAGTCTCAATCTCAGCAGATAGTTGAGTAGTGGCATTTTAGTGTGACACTCCCTCTGGGCTTAACCTGGCAGGAGAAGGCCAGAAATAAGCAGCAGCATCTCCTGGAGGTTTCCTGGAGCCTCTTCAGGGGTGTTCTCATGGGAGGTGTTCCTGGCAGGGCCGGCTCCTGCAGGAAGGATCACTCTGCTGCTTTGGGACAGACTGGGGCAGAAGGGGACGTGCCAACTTGAAAAGCAGCATGTCGCTGGTTTCCTTAAGGAAGAGCACTGTTCCGGGGCCACATCCAGTCAGCTGCTGGTTAGAGTCTTGGCTGGACAGTGGCCGGAGCATTGCCTGCCCAGCTGTGGACGTGCCCCAGCCGTGGGGAAGCGCCTGAATTCTGGGGCTGCGTGCCACCAGGCTTGTCCAGACCATGGCATGCAAGGGGACGTTACCACTTTGTAGATTCCCGAGTTGTCCATCTGTTTCATTGTTGTATTGTTTGGGTTCTAGGGTTGTTTTTTATGAAGACAGATTAAATGTAAATAGCCTTTTTTTTGGGACAAACTGCAACGTGCTCGACCTCGTCAACTATTTTATGGTACTAATGCAACACTAATAAAACTGGACATGAAAGCACACACCCGTCCCCTGAGTCGTCTCTCAGCAGGGGCTGCTCTGGCATGACTGGGGCAGTTGTCTCCAGCAGGAAACAGCAGCATGGCTTTCTGCCGTGGGGGTTCTCTTGTGTTATTTATCCAGCTGCCACTTCCAGGGCAGAGCTGGTGGATTGGCACGTCCTTCCCAGCATTGAGCCCTCCTGTAGTTTTTGCAGCCCTGCTGTTCTCTCCACTGCCTCGGCCGCCTCCTTTCCCAGAAGGACCTGTTCACCTCCTGCTGGTCTCCTGGATCTGACAGCCTTCTCCAGCACTCAGTCCTCACCTCTGCACAGCAAGAAAGGACAAGTATGGTGCCTGTTTCTGATCTGGGGGCTGTGTTGGATAGACACAGTGGTGTTGGGCTACCAGGGGGGCATCTCAAGGAGGGAAAAGCTGAGGCTGTGGTAGGCTGAAGCTGTGTGTGCTCCTGGGAGCACTGTGGGACAGGGATGTGTGGGATTCCAATCACCTGCGCTTGGTGCTGGGGAATTGGAAGGTGGAGAGATGAAGGAAAAAGGAGAACTAAGCAGTCGTTCTGAGGCAGGAAGGTGAAGAAATTTTGTGAAATGGGTCCATGGTCCCTAGGATGTATGATGTTGGAGGCAGAAGGGGGAATGCCAAGCCTGCATCCTTGTGCTCTGCTGACCCAAGGGTGAGGGGTAGAGGGGTGGCTGCTCGTGGAGCAAGGAGCTGGGGTGAAGGGAGCCCCTCACAGTGGGCCAGGCTGCTCTCAAAGCACCCAGGTCTTGGCTATCACAGATCCTCTGCATGGCCTGGCCAGGTGCAGACACATTTATGGCCTGAGCCCTTTGCTGGAAGAAGGGACACAAGACCCACACATGGTGGCACTGAGCAGGTATTGGATCATTCCAGGCAGCAGGAAGCTGGGTAGCTCAGGAGAAGGCAAATTCAGGACTCTTGAGTGCAGAAACAGCACCAAAAGCCATGGAGAGTGCGTGGCTGGTGGTGAAATGGGAGGGCAGCATGGGAGAGCCGAGAGAGACAAACGTGAAGGCTGTGTGCTTTCTGCACAGGTCCAGCTGTAAACTTGCATTGAAGGCCTGGCTCCATGAAAAAGGCCCACCCTGAGCATCACCTTTTGGAGCTCATGGAGGAACGGGAAGGAGGGTGCAAGTGGAGAGGATTGGGGTGGTGGGAAGGCTGGTATGCTGGTGGGGGAAGCAGAGGGCCAGCCCCACATCAGCACCGAGTGCACCAAGCCAAGTGCCCTTGGGGCACTCTCCTATTGCCTGGAAGAGAGGAGAAAGAAATGAGGGCCCCATGGAGCACAAATGGCTCAGGGCTGGGGCATGCCACATCAATGCAATGGGCGTAGAGAGCCTCCCTCACCCACATGCAACCAGGACAGACCAATTCCTGCCACGCAACCTAGGACTGGGCTCTCAAAGCACTGGCATCTTTCTTTTGCAGATGTGCACCCTCTTTCTCAGACGATGTGCACCCTCACTGCCACAGGAGAGGTGTCAGACACAAGTGATGCCCTGCCAGGATGCCCTGCACCAAAAGCCTTCTGGGAGGTCTGGGTTTGCACGGTGGGAGTTGGTGGCACCTATGGGAATGGGGCTTGGTGGTGGGAGATGGGGCACTGCAAGAGCTCACTCCTTCCCAGGCTGTGTCTGCCAGCTCTGGCACACCTTCCTCCCACTGCACAATGCCCCGGCCTTGACCACAGCTGTTGCTTAACCTGGAAGAGGAACAGCAGGGAAGTTCTGACACGTTTTTGTTGCTATCATTTAAAACACAAGTTAACATCTGGAAAAAGCAGTCAACACCGTGTGACTGTCCGCTTCTTCATGTGCAACTACCGAGTGCGCTGTGGTGTGATTTGTAAATATTTGTTCTGGATAGTTTTTCTGTGTCCTACTGGATTATTTTCAGCTCGGCAGAACGGTTGCAGCAGCAGCCTGGGGAGAGCCAGCCCTCGTGTCCCGCGGTGTGCCCGGCGCCTGTGCCGGCACACGCTTCCCTGGATGGCTCGGGAAGGAGGAAATATCACGGTGGTGGCTCCCCGGTGCACTGACCTTTTTTGGCTGACCGATTTTCACCCTCAGAAGTGTTTTCCTCACTCAGCCATGCTCCTTGTGCACATTGGAAACATGAAAGCAGAGCCCTGTGCCCTCCTGGGATCTGAGGACTGTCAGAGATTTGGTGTTATTGGGTTTTTTTCCTACACACAAAGGAAACTTTAAAAAGAGCCCTGGTCTTTCTGAAAAATATATGTATTTTGGCAGATGTCAGTGTTTTGGGTGGTCTTACGTAGGTGTTTCAGGACTTTATGAGAAGCAGTGTTGAGAGTGCAGGCAGCAGCCCTGCCCAGCCTTGGTAAAGGGTACAACTGTTTGCACCATTAGCCACTTGCTCCAGCCAAGTGTTTAATGATGGATTTTTTTTTTTGCCATCCTGAGCTGTCTGACTGTGTGGAGAGGTCCTGGGCTGTCACTTGGTTTGGGCAACAGCAGGTGAGTCTCCAGCTCTGCGCAGGAGCCAAGGAGCAAGTGTAGCCATCCTGCCCTGCCTGAGAGGCCAGCAGTGCCATAGGTCTGCTTGTGCTGACCATCAGATGTGTAGCTTTTCATTGAGGTTCACCATCCAGCCTTGGCCACACACATGGCGAAGTGCTTGGGGGGATGGCCTGTCACCTCTACTACTGCACTTTGTCAGCCCTTGCTGGGGGACGTGCTGTAAAGGTGTTATGTACCACAGAATGGTGGTTTCTTGGTGAGTTTTTTGTCATCAGCCTGCCTGTTCCTGTAGGAGAGGAAATGGCAGTGGTAATGTGCATGTTTTGCAGAGTGATCTGGAGCTGACAACTGTTCAACAACTGTGTAACCACTGCAGGGCTGCTGAGGAGACACCTGGAAAGGAGCTGTGCAGGGCTGAAGAAGGGATTTACTCATGTGGTCAGCCCTTGCATACCCAGGAACAGTGATACCACAGGTCAGTGGGCAAGGGAAAGCTAAAGCCATTATTTCACCTCTCAGGCTGACACCTGAGGAGAGGGGAAAGGCCCAGTGTGGCAGTGGGGGACACAAGGGCAGAGGGGACCCACGTGAGAGTGGAGGAGTGGGGAGTGTGAGCAGGAGGTGTGCGTGGGGCTGGAGGGATGTGCCCGGGGAGCGGTCAGCACATGGGTGTAGGTGCAGCTGTGAGGGGGTGTCACACACTGTGAGCAGGCTGTGGGTGTGCACAGGGAGGGCTGTGTCTGGGCAGGGACCTGTTGTTCCTGCCCAGGGTGTGGATGGCCTGTGGTATGTGTGTGAGGAACACTCCATGTGTGTGTGTGTGTGTGTGAGGACAGGCAGCGTGAAGGTTGTCCAGACCCACAGGTGGTGCCTGTACATGATGGAGGCTGTGTGTGAATATAGGCGCACATGCAAGAGAAGGGCTGGGAGTACAGGCAGATGTGTGTGTGTGTGGTATACAGGCAGCGTGCTACGAGAAAGGCTGTGCAAGTACAGGCACAGGCATGTATGAGGAGAGCTCTGTGTACAGGCACACACGTGTGAGCACAGGTGGTGTTTGTGTGTGTGTGCCAGGCTGTACATGAGGACAGTCTGGTGTGCGTGTGTGTAGGGCTGCCCATGCTGGCTCAGGGCCGGTGCACGAGGAGAGCTGAGCCTGTGTGGGGAGTGGAGAGCTGTGTGAGGAGGGTTGTGTGAGGGTAGGGGTGTCGTGTGTGTACAGGCGGTCAGTGCGTGTGTACAGACGGTCAGTGTGTGAGGGCAGGCGGTCAGTGCGTGTGTACAGGCGGTCAGTACGTGTGTACAGAGGGTCAGTGTGTGAGGGCAGGCGGTCAGTGTGTGTGTACAGGTGGTCAGTGCGTGTGTACAGGCGGTCAGTGTGTGAGGGCCGGTGGTCAGTGTATGTGTACAGGCGGTCAGTGCATGTGTACAGGCGGTCAGTACGTGTGTACAGAGGGTCAGTGTGTGAGGGCAGGCGGTCAGTGCATGTGTACAGGCGGTCAGTGTGTGAGGGGAGGCTGGATGTGTGTGCAAGGAGAGGCTGTGTGTGTGCGCTCTGTGCGTGTGAGCAGAAGTGCTCTCTGTGTGTTTGTGTACAGTGTGTGTGTGTGTACAGGCAGTCTGTGGTGTGTCTGTGTGTGTACAGGCAGTCTGTGGTGTGTCTGTGGGTGTACAGTCACTCTCTCCGTGTGTGTGTGTGTGTGTGAGGAGGCCGTGCCGCCCCCAGCCCCGTTCGCTGCCGTCCCGTCCCTCCCCTCGCAGGCCGGAGCGCCGCCCTCACACGCCGCGGGCGGGCGGCTC
>VZRL01003360.1:39557-123097 GCA_013397895.1 Origma solitaria
GGGGCTCGGGGGCTGGGGCAGATCCGGGACTGGGGCAGGGTGGGATGGGTGAGCGGGGCTGGAGCAGAGCAGCCGTGGGGCCAGGCCCCAGGATGGGGCCCGGCGTGGAGAGGCAGCTCGGATGGGGGGGTCATGCGAGGTTGTCGGGGGGGGGAGCCAGGAGGAGTTGCTGAGATAAGGAGCACAAAGATGAGCAGAGGCTGCTGGTAGACCAGGGGGCTGGTGTGAGGCACGTCCTGCAGATCTTGGCCTCCCCTTCCACTCTTGCTGTTTTGTTGTGTGCTTTCCCATTAGTCTTCTATTCAGGGTTGCGCTCCTGTCTGATTGTCCTTTGTTTTGGCTCACGTGAAGAGAAAGGAGAGGCAACGGGGTTTGGGACTGTGTTTTATGGAATATAAACTGAGGGTGGTCTGGCATGAATTTGTGCTCGGCCATTTTCCTTCATAAACGCTGTTCTGTGGAGCTTCCTTCTCCCCAGGACTATGGGCTCTACAGGAAGATGTTTTTGTGGAGTTCCCTTCTTTTCAAAATGCCCTGTTTCTTGGGGAGTTGTGCAAAACCGAAGTAAAGTAAACAAGAGAAAAAAATATAGCAAAGGTGGCCAAGCCATCCTGTCTGGCTGCTCTCCATCAACAACTACTTTCTGTTCTTTCTCGTGTTCTGGTCTACCCTTACTTTTTGCCCTGAAAAATGCTGCTTCTTTTGTTACGTTCATACTTTTTTCTGGTTGCACCTGGTTTCATAGAGGTGTAAGAGGTGACTCTTGGCTGTCCCAGCTTTGTGTCTTGGGTCACCCTAAGCTGATAGTGTGTGTGTAGCATTATGCTGGTTTGGAGACGCTGAGAGTAGGATGATAGGCAAAATGAGTTGTGGAAATTCACCCTGGCATGACTTGGGAAGGAAATTGTTACCTGGAAATTTTTGTCCATCACCGATTCTCATCTCTTCGCATTTTGTATGGCTAAATCTGTACTGTGCATCCCACAGAAGGTGGGAAAGCACCTCTGGAAGTCCCTGGATTGACCTCCTGCTAGAAAATGTCCTGGTAGATCAGAGTGCTCTGGGCTGTGTCCATCCCAGGCTCTAAGAATGGTGATGCCACGCTTACTTTGGGCCCTTTCCAGTGTTTGACCATCCTTATAGAAAATATTTGTTTCCATGCGCGTGGATGGATTTTCTCTTGTTCCAGCTGGGGTCCCTTTTCCTGTTATCCCTTATCCTATCTCTGCTTCTAAGCAGGGCTGGCTGATCCTTCAGGGATGCCATTGGTAACCAGTAGCCCAGTGAGGGTTGTAACTGCTCACTGTGATCCTTTAAACCTCATGTTACAGTTTTCCTCCTACCTTTATGATCCAGTTTTCCAAGCATTTTGGTTCGAAGGATGCTGTGGGAGACTTAGCATGGCCTTTGACATGAAGTCAAGGTGTTCAACAACCCCCTGCTCTCTCCTCAGCCACAGAGCCAGTCTGTTTGTCCCAGATGGGGCAGTCATGTTGGTCAGGCATGATTTGCCGTAGGAATATCAGTTTTGGCTGGTTTCAGTTACCTTTTTGTCCTTCCTGCACTTGGAAACACTGCCCAGGGTTTGCTCTGTAGCCTTTCTGGGCAGAGGGCAAGGCAGCTGGCTGATATCCAAGGTTACAGTGCTCCGTTATGGTCCATATGGATGAAGTCTTGATTTGATGTATTACTGAGATCAGCATATGGATGGATGCAGCTGTTTCTGTGTGAGAGCTCTGTTCAGCCTGAGCCCAGGAGTGTGTGTTATCGAATTGTTTCTGACCTCTGGTGCTGCTGTCTCCCACTAATGGTTTTGTGCACTGAAGTTGTATGTGAACTCCAGGGCAGGATTAAATCCAGAATGGGATTTGTGCATAGTCATTTCATACACTTCCCACTGGAAGACAAACACTCAGCAGATAATCTCTTACTACACTTGTGACGACCGGATGCACTGGGTGAACTCCAGACCTAACAGCTGCCAAAAGCAGCTTGCTCACTACAGATCAATACTGCTCCTGGAAGTGTATGTTCACTCAGAAGGGATGGTCACTGCTTTAGGCCTGGTCATGAAATACCATGAATTTTTGTTTTCAGAAGCCAGTGGTGGGTTGACAACAAGAGGACATGAAGAGGACATGTGTTCCTTGGTAGAGGAGCTGAGGAGCCTGCACTGTGGGGGCTGAAGTCTTCCCCTTTGTGTTGAGTAACAGAGTGGCCATGCTGGGGGGCTTAGGAGCTGCCCTTTAAATGATTGTCAGGCTCTGTGGGTAAGTTGACTGGTGGCATCCAGTTCTTTGGAGAAAACAACTAGTTCTCCTGGGTTCTGCCAAGTTTCTCCTGGTAGGTTTCTGATGGGGAGTGAGTTGGTTTCCAGTACAAATGGGACTGTTACAGGCTAGCACAGTTCAGGGGGAATGTGAAACTTTGGAAACGTGTGGGGAAGAATGCCAGGGTATCAAATTCCAAAATGAAATGGGGGATCTTAGTTGTTGGTCAGAAGGAAATCCTGGAATCGCCTGCCTCCAGTGTAGCAGAAGTGAAGATTTTTTTAACAGCTGCTGTACAGCCTTGAAACAACTGGCAGCATGAAGAAAGTGGACTATTTTCACTTGGAAGGAGTCATGGTGGGCTGGTTTGCCTCCTCATGGAGAGGACTAGCAGCCTGCACGATCACAGACCATATGGGAATGTTGGATGAACACCAGATCGGAGAAGCTTGGGACCTCTGAGCTGGAATTTGGGGCTTCTAATGAAAAAATGCTTGTGGGAGAGAGATGTTCATTGTTCTAGCTAGTGCCAGGCTCCGCTTTCAGGAGAGTGCTGTGTCAGCTGCCTGGAAGAGAACAGGTCATCTTGGTATCAAGAGACTTTCCAACAGCTATTCTGTCTCCGCCTTCTCCAGGAGAGCTTAACTCTAGTGCGACAAGTATTCCTTTGGTGGTGGCAGTTGAATGAACCCCACTGCAGGTTTATGCCCCTATGGCATTCCCTTGACGCAGTGAAACAATGATTTTTTGCATTTCGATCTTGCACTGATTTGAGGAACTTAATTTTTTCCACCTC
This sequence comes from Origma solitaria, assembly GCA_013397895.1. Taxonomy (NCBI): domain Eukaryota; kingdom Metazoa; phylum Chordata; class Aves; order Passeriformes; family Acanthizidae; genus Origma; species Origma solitaria. The sequence continues at coordinate 42,624 of VZRL01003360.1, forward strand.
CCTCCTCCTCACTTTTTGTTTTTTCCTGGATTATTTTTAATCTTGCATCAGCTACCCAATCTGGTTCACTGTGGGACTGTGTGAACAGCTGAATGGGCTCAGTGGGAGGGCAGGGAACAAGGGGATGGGGAAAGAAAGGATAGGAAGGATGGAGGAAAAACTACTGAAGACGACACTTTTGCTGAGACAAATGTCAGTTTATGCTTTTAGATGGAGTGTTTTATGTGTTTTTGGCTTTTTCGAGTTACCCTCTTGTTTGGAGGCATGCTTGGCTACAAAATTATCACTGGTTTTGAGTATGTGGTACATTTAAGGTGTGTTTAACTGGCATTGGGAGATCTGATCTCAAGTCAGTCAGATGCAGAAGCTCTTGCTGCATCTAACACCTTTAAAGTGAGGGAAATGATGAGCCACAGTGCCTGATGTGGGCACCTAAGGTTCGCAGCAGCTTTATTCCAGTGTGCTGGAGGCTGAAGCTCCAGAATTTACTTGGTGCTATTCATTACTTTATAGCTGCTGTTGGCGTGTCTGCCTGTGCTGTAGTCATATTTCAGCATAATTCCCAAAGTTTTTAAAAATAGCAACGTGACATCATCTCTCTGTTACTATAGGGTGCTCTTAATGTGTGGCTGGGGACTGTGGTTTGACCTGCCCTCATCCCATTCCATACTCCCACTTGGCATCCAGGCTTTTGTGGCAGCCTACAGCTCTTGACTTCCATACTGCTGCTGGAGAGCTGTGAGCACAGGGATGGTGCATCGGTTCTCTTGACATCATGATAATGTCAATAATGTCTGAGCTTTCCTGGTAAAGAACTGAGAGCTATTCAGGAAGCTTGCATAGAACATGTTGCTGAATCCAAATCTGGAGCAAATTCAGATAATTTAACCTCAGGATCCCTTGTAAACCTTCTCCTGTCCCCTTGCTTTGTTGTCAGTGTGTATGTGTTTTGGGTGGCAGGAGGGCTTACTGTGCAATATCATTTGTTTTGGTTGTGTTTGCTGGGTTTTTGTTTTTTAACTTGGCAGGTAACCTGAGCTGAGAGTGCGTTTAACGGAGAGAGGTGTTAAATAACCTGTAAAGATAAAAATGAGAGTTTATTCTTGAAAATTACTAACGGGCTTCTGTGGTCATTGGCCCTAATAAATTTAGGACAGCTTCTAGCTTATCACCTTTCAGCAACAGCTAGGCACTGGGTTTCTTCGTCTTTTCCTTTCATTGTTTCTAGTTACACAAATTTATCTTGCATGTTTTGCAGTCTGTCTTTCCTTCTCTTCCCTTTCCCCTCTCCCCCATATCAGACTGCTTCAGCATTCATTAGCCTTTTATTGGGAAACCTGCATGGAGGAGAGTGTTGTCAGCCAGCTTAGGTGTGTTTGAGGGCTACAGCTGTGACAACTCTGTGGGTTTGTAATAGCTGCAAACCATTTGCAGCTGGCACAATCGAGTGAAAAGACTAAGCTTGTTTCTGCTAAAGAGGGGAAGCTAGCTTCCCCCACCTTCTCCCGGCAGGGTGGTGCTCACCTCCTGCCTCTTCTCGTTTTTCTTGGCTGCCTCTTTGGCCAGGTTGGTGTCACTAGCCCGTTGAAAAGTCAGCAGAGAAACGGAGGCAGGTTTCTGCTGGCTTGGTGAGTTTACGCAGTTCCCGAGCTGGTGGGTGGGAGGCTGTGTCAGGGCAGCCTTCTGGGAGGGCTGGGATGGGAGGCACTGCTGGAGGTCTGGGGAGTGGCCGAGTCACTCCTTGGCAGTGCCCATTTTGCTCCTTGACAGCCCTCAGCACCCATCAGTCTTGTTTGGGTCTTTTGCCTTTCAGTGATGGTGAGTAAAAGACACTTGATAAGAAATTGTGGAAAAAGAATTCTTAAAACTCAAAACTTTTTTTCTTTATCTAGTAAGATTTTGGTGAGCGTAAAAGATGTTCCTTTCACTTGCATCTGGTTGTTTTTCAAGCAACTTTTGATGTTTAAGCTTCCTGACTTTAAATAAATAGAGTGCATAGTCTCTCCCCAGTAGGATGAAAGGAGAATAAGGTGGTTGCTGTTACTGTTTTTACTTTGATTTATAAACTACACCTGAGCAGTTTGGGATTGCTTGAAAACAAAGGTATGAACTGTTGGAAGTTGGCCTTTGGTAGTTCTAGGCATCTGCTGACAATGAGTAATGTGTGAAATCACTGCTACTTCTGCACCAAGTAAGGTGTTTTTTATGCTCTATCTTATTGTTTTCTAAGCTTTTTTTTTTTTTTTTAAATCCCCAAACAGGTAAGTGACCAAGCCCTACACCTACTTTGCCTCAGTTTCCCATGTGTTTTGAATAACTGAAACTGTTGGGAAAAGTGCTCTTTTAAGATATTATGGTTCTAGGTCACTGGAGCTCACCACCATAAATCTAGTATACAAAGAGACCCTGCTTCAGAGTGTCTTTGAAAGTCTGGAATGGTTCCTTGTCCCCTCTTTACTTGTAAAACTAGGTTTGGAAGGACCTGCAAAGTACTGGTCAAACTTTTGAGCTGTAGCCCGGCCCAGAAAAAACCATGCACATGTTCTTCTCTTCCACACTGCCTTTAGGAAGGAGAAGTGTTTCTGAGATAATTTTTACTTGACATTGATCAGTGAAGCGAAGCAAAGCAGTTAGCTGGTGGCTTTAAAGAGAGTTTGCAAGTGGAGGAAAGGTTTGGGCTTCTTCAGTCTTTTACACATGTGTTATTTGCAAGCTGTTGAGTCTTCATGGTGCCTGGGCTTTCATGGCACTGGTTCTGTGCATTGCCAGATCCATGTCAGATGTGGCCCATGGTAATGTTGCTGTTAAATTGCACATGGTATGCTCTGGTTAATTTGGGGACTTTATGCTTTCATGCAAGATGTAGGAGGACAGATGACACTTGACCAAGCATAAAGTTAGTGTGGCGTGAACAGATGATTCCTGATTTAACACAGGTCTTGTCCTTACAGAGTTAAGTTGTCAACATCTGAGCAAATTTGAGCCAGCCAAGTGAGACAGTTTCTGTGGATGTTTCTTCTGATAGTGTTGATTTAAGCTGTTTCTTTTGGTGGGATGTGCATTTAAGCAGTTGTTCTTCTCTCCTTGCTTCCTTTCCTGGGCTTACAGAGCTTGGTGTGGCTGTGTGGCGAAGCAGGTGAGGAAATTGGTTCAGGTGGAGACAGTTTTTTGACTTGTGTGAGTTCCTAACTGGGTTTACCATGTGCAGGCCTCCTGCCATCCAAGGAGAGGCTGTCACAACTTGAGGGGGTGGTATGAGAGGGCGCGGGATGAATCAGCTTCACTGGCACTCTTGTTTGAAGAAACATCTGCAGAAACTCTGTCAGGAGTTTACAGTTTGTCCATATTTGACATTGTGAAGCCATGATGTTTCTGATCTGGCACTGAAACCCCTACCTCTGGACTTAATATATTGTCATACTATGGCCTAAGCAGTTAATTCACATTGACAAACTGAAGTTCAGCGTTGCTCTTAAACAAACAAGCAAACCCAAACAAGAAACACACCTTTTTTTAGTTCGTTTGTTTCTTGAGGGTGATGCCAAACTTGGTGTCTTGAGTACTACAGAGGTTCTTGTTTTGCAACTCTTGAGATTCTTGCAGGGAACACAATGCTGATTTCTTGTCATCTTCTTTGCTGCATAAATATCTTTTGGCAAATGTTTTTCTTATCTGTTCTTAGCAATGAGAATTACAACGGAACAGGCTGTTTTCTTGGCTGCTACAGATGGTGATTGTTGTTAGGGTGTAGCTTGAGGATACTCCTCTTCCATTCCCCCTATCCTCTCCAAATACTCCCCCATGATTTCAGGAACTCTCTTACTAGTTTCTCTGTCTGCTGAAATGTTTCTCTGACTGTTCTGTAAATTAGACTATCCTGGTCTTCCCTTACAACACACCTTTGGGGAAAGGTTTTTCTTTTTTTAAGCCTGAGCTATTTCTATGGTATTGACGCACAAAGAATGACACTGGATGCAGCTGAAATTACATAGGCTCACAACTTTGCTACTGCAGAAAATGTTTGTATAGCTACATTCTTGGGAACTGAAGTGGCAGAAGAGGCAATGCAGAACTGGCTTTGTGTTCAGAGGCCTTCGAATCATGCTTAGATATCTCTTATAGAACACAGAATTAAAAAAAGTGGTTCTCCAGGAATGTTTAGCATATGCTTGTCCTGCAGGAAGCTGGAGGGAGTTGACTCAGTGAACCTGAAGTGTCATGCAAATGTGCTTTAGTTATAGCTGGAATATTGGGAGTGGATTAATTGAAATTGATTTTCTTGAACTGCCATATAATTGATTTCTAACAGCAGAATTGCTTCTTTGTCCTCAGGATAGTGCTTTGGAAACTTTGTTTTATTTCCAGGATTCTTGCACAGTTTCTTTCAAGTCTTGTTTGTACAGACTTTTTATCTCCTTTAAGGTGGCATCTGTAGTAGCAGTTACTTCAGTGTGGCACAGTTCTTATCTAAGAGCAAGCCATGAAGTACAGCTGACACCCATAGCCTCTGTCAAAAGTACCAGCAGACTCCTGTCCTTTGGTTTTTTTTTCCATAGATGTCTGCAAGTGAAAACAGCCGATAGTGCTGTGAAAAACAGAAATAAGGATATTGACAATCTAAAAGTTGTGGGTTTTCTTCCATGAAGTGTTTCTTCCCCTTCTTCTGTTCCCCCTTTGGAATTTTACACTTTTCCTGGGAAAGGTACCATCTCTATGATATTTCTGCCTCATGCAGAGCTGAGATCATCAGTCCCTAGGCTCTTGCTGTGAGGTAGAATACCTGCCTTCTTCTCTGGCAGAGAGGGTAAATATTTGGGAGCACACCTGGCCATCGTGACTGAAATTAGAAGTTAACTGAGCCCAGGACCTGCCTTGAGCAGCACTGACGATAGAGGAGTTGAGAGGTGCATAAGAATGCAAGGACTTTTGATAATTCCTCCAAACACTGTGGAATCTCTAGTGATTTGCTTTAAAACCTAGTCTATTAATTGTTTCTGAAACAGGAACCATTTCATATCTCTGTCTGTCTTACCTTTATCACTTTCTCTTGTAGTTTTTGTATTTTTGTCTTTAAGGTAGGGAACAATGATCAGAACTTAATTATCTTTGAGACTTCTGTCCCTCTGTGAAATGGCTGAACAAAAGGTTCAGGAGTTAATAGGGAAGAACTAATGCATGGATAATGGAGTTGCATAAACCTTGTTTCACTAAGAATCAGGCAAAAAACTATATGAGATGACTGGACAGGATTTTTTCTTGCCCCTTCCCTTGACATGATAGAAAACAAAGAACAGGAGACCTCTGGGAAGTTCCAAATACCATAATGTTTCACAGTTTAAACTGGATCAAACAATCAACAGTTTGTACAAGTAAATTGCATGTCATTAACTTTGAATTTATTTTTCTTTTTACTTCAGGAAGATAGATTATGTCTTACCTTGAGTAGATTTCTCTATGGAAAGTACTTGAGTTTTTGTTTGTAACTATTACAGGTCCTTCAGAGTTTGGTGTTTTGTTGGGGTTTTGTTGTTGTAATAACTCTTGCTGTAAGAACTGGCATGGATAAACAGCTGTATCAAATTTTTTATAGGTCTGTGCATAATCTGTAGTCCTGTTACATGCACCTTGCCCTGAATTGCTTCTCCTTTGAGTTATGGTTTGGGTAGTATTGAACCCGGATTTTTGGAGGCCTGTCAGAAAAAGTTACGCACAGGTTACATCTCAAATCAGCCAAGTAACATTGGCTGTCCCTTTCTAGTTCTGCACATTTGGAAGAAAATATAACATGAACATTTTGTTTACCATGTGAGTGTGCAGATAATCCTTGCTCAAGAAACAAGAGCAAAGCTGGCTTGATTTAACTGGGGTACTTCAACTTATCCTCACTAAATTTAGTGATGGCTTACTGTTAACTGTATGGAGGGGAGATTTCTGCAGGAGATGATGTTTGCTTTTACCATGTCCCATACTAGTTGGCTATAGGTATTTCAGAGGCTGTGTGCTTGGCATTGCCACACCTTTTTTAAGGAGTTGAGTGGTAGTGGTGATGTTGCCCATAGCATGTGCTGCCTCATTCTCAGTTTGCTGCATCCAGTGCATGCAGTAGCCACAAAAACTGCTGTCCTGTAAATAAAAATTGAGCTTGTGCTGGCAGTATATCTTCAATACCTTTGTTGATCCATGAAAGACATGAATTTGTAAATACCTGGTTTGTGTACATTGCCAGATGTGTTTGACCCAATAGTTCTTTTAGCAATAGAAAGAACTGTTTCAGTTTTGGCTTTCTGGTAATGAAAATACTGTGCTGGTTAGGCTTTTGCTGTTGAAACTGTCTGCTTTGTAACTAAACTTTTCATTGGGTGATTGCTGCTGTGAATGTTGCTGTTTTTTTAAAGGCAGTAGGACCTGCCTGGGCTCTGCCAGGTGAGATTGCAGGACATGGAGGCTGAAAGTAGTGTTGCCTCTCCAGCTTCCTCTTTCACACCAAGAGAGATTGTATTATCCAAAATGTAAAGTGGTTGACAGTTTAGGGACAAAGCTGGTGAATAATTTGAAAACTGGATCTTACTGGAGGAAACTGGTCCAAAGTTGGAGAGCCCAGAGTATGAGGAGGCACATATTCTCTGTAAAAGAAGTCATAAAGTAAGCGGGTCATCGTAAGTTTATGCACTCTCTTGATGCTCATCTTTAATTCAGGGCAGCAGCTTTGTGGATTGGGGAGGGGAAATATTTACAGCTGTGAAGTTACTTCTTTATCAAGTGTCTGGAAATACACATTCTACCCAGCAGTGGTAGTGAGCATGGGAAGAGGAAGGCTTCAGCCTCCCTCATATCTGTAGGCTGGTACAGTACTCGCTGTGTAGATTTTGGGGGATAAGGTAGGGAGTATTCAGTGAGATCAGTCCTCAGAAAGCACTTGTAACTTGAAAGGCAAGTGTGCGTTGGGAAGGATAAAAATACTTTTGGGCATTTTTGCAACTTGATCACCTAAAAGCCCATAAGGTTATTAGGTAGCTCAGACATGTCTAATCTTATAAATATATGACCTCTAGACAGTGTGTGTTATTTGTTTTGCTGTACCCCCTCCTGATTTTCTTTTCCATGGACTGATGTAGATGTAAGCAACAGCTGACATGAAGAAGGCAGAGGGGGAAGCTCTTTTGCAATAATGTCTTAAAAGCATACAAGAGCAAAAAGAAATTCTGTTACATTAATTGCTAATTGAGAATTATTTTACTGCCTTTATGGAAAATTTCAATCTTTTGTGGTCTGTAGGCTGTCATTCTAGTTTTAGCTGCTGTACTGTTGCAGGTGTGCTGCTGTCTGTGTGTTCTAGCAGTTCAGTCAGTACCTGTGTAATACAGCATTGCTTTCTAGCAAGTTGTGCATATTCAGAAAAAGTATTATGGAATAGAAAGGCTTTTTTGGGTAGATTTATGTATGTGGATACTTCTGCTCTATAACAGCACAGGCAAGAGGAAGAACTACATTTTGAGCTTGTCAGAAGGTGATGATCTGTGTGATGGTCTTTACTGTCTTTTGGTATTTCCACACTCCTCTGTCATTGTTGCAGCCTGATCACAGATAACTGTAATGTGCATGAGTGATGCCATTAATTATGATCATGGTGTGGATGCACGGCTGATTAATTCAGGGATGGTGAGCTGAACCTGCCAGCTGTTGTGAAGGTGTGGAATCGAAACTCTCTGGAGGCAGTTGGGTGCTGAGGGGTTGCCTTCGTGTGCTTTTTGTGGTGGTAAGAAGGCATGTCATGCTTGTGGGATAAAGTGCAGTTTTAGACTAGTCCTTTTCTTCTATTTTGTAAGTAGGAAATCAAATAAATCAGCAAGGATAGATAGTTGTGTTTGAAGGTTTGACTTGTTTTGTTTGTGATCAGGCTCTACTTTTCTGTCCCTAGACCTTATTTTTTGTTTTAGCGAACTCTTCCTTCCTGTTCTTAGTAGGAGTGGAGATGCATATCTCCCTGTTTAGAGATTTGCTAATTTTGTCTCTTTCCCCATCCCCTCTTTGAGCCCGGGGTTGCAGGGACCCTTGCAGTTGTGCACATACAGGATGTCTCCTATTGAAAACTGAATTGTTGGGAGTCTGTGGAAGGTTTCTGTTATTGTGTGTGTGTGTGTATGTGTGCACATGCATCTGCAATTGTAGGTACTATCCTGAAAGCAAACTGGGAATAATATTAGGTGGGTAGGCAGTATGAGAAAGGGTGCACTTCTGTGGTATGGGAGGAAGCTGGAGATAGAAGTGGAAGAGCTACTCAAAGAGAAAGGCAATGTTTTGGAGTGTAGGGCCCAGTGGTGTGCTTCCTTTAAACCTCCTTCCATGAGGTTTCCAGGAAACCAGCCTTCATGGGCTTTGTTACTTGTGGAGCAGTTTTAGAGGAGTGTTCTCAACAGTCCAAGCATCAGTTTGGAGAGTGGTTTGTTGAACTTAAAATTTCCATGTTGTGCCTGTGGAACAGCAATTCAAACAATTTTCTGTACAGGATAGCATTTAAATTTTAGTTCTACTATTTAAAATCTCTATGAAAAATGCAAATACTTTCCTCTGATCTGCGTTATTCTGTGTTACATGATTTGCAGTGTGCTCTGCATTACTTGCAGAGAGGAAGAAGGCCTTTTCCAGGTAATTTGAGCAATGGGGAATAGGTCTCCATTAGTTGCATAGCTACTGGTGAAATGCTTAACACTGTTGTGGGATTAATCTAAAACATGGATGAGATGTACTGGGCTGTGGATTTGACGTGATGAAGTCATCAAGCTCTGGCCTAGGAATGCACCTCCACACTGTCATGTGTCGGCTTTTGATGCATCCTGAGGGACAGGTTTGGTTCTGCCTTTCTGCCAGCAGTGTGCATGACCTGGTGGTTCCTGTGAGCTTGGATTGCAGTTGTTGGTCACACAGCGTGGGTCCGGGGATGCTCCTGCTGCTTACCGAGACCACGTTGCGGTGTTCTATTGTTCAGTACTGTTGGATACCACTGTGAGTTATTCTTTGGTAAACCATTCATCTGTGATAAGCTTGCTTTAAATCCATGCCAGATTTTACAATCAATAAACTGCACTTACGTGAAAAATTGAGTTAATGTTCACTTGAGGTATAAAACGTTTCTCTGAGAATATATGTGTGTACATGCACACAAAAAAGCTGATTAGAAATGGTGTGAACTATGAACATTTGCAATAGCCACTTGAAACCCATGGGATTAAAGACAAGGTTATATTTTCAAGACATAGATTGACATTTCCTTTAATTTTAATTTTCAGGCACAGTGTTTACAAAAGTAGTATTTTTTGCATCTGCTTCTGCCAGAGTACCTGAAGCGAGGAATAGCTGGTTTTCTTAGGAGTTTTTGGAGGGGTGAAGGGGGAAAGAACTCATGCTTTCTTCACATGTTGGTGCCTTCCAATGAGAGATGTCCAGTGGGCTTGGAGGCACCTCAAAGCTTCAACATGCTCCACCGCAGTGCAGTTGTAGGGCATGGGTGGTTCTGCTGTGGGAGAATTAATTTCTCTTCACTCTGCTGATCAGTAAATTGCTTAATGCCCACCATTGTTATTTCAGTCAGCAGTTGTTATTGCTGAAGCTGCCAAATATCTGTTTGGTTTTGTGACTTCTGGTAGAGTTGGTCATAGTAATGTTGAGCCTGTTGTTTCCCGTTTGATGCGATGCACAGAGCTGGTGTTTGGGAATGGAAATTTAGGATCTAGTTAATTGGGTGTTTTAACCATTTCTGTTACAAACCTGACAAGTTTTCTAGAAACCAGATGTACAAACTATATTCCTCACTTGAGATCTTCCACCAGTTTAAAGCCTTCAGGGATGCGATATTTAAGAGGAGCTGACTGTTGCAGTTGGGAGGAAAGTTTTGGAGTCAGGTATGTGTTAGTGTGTGTGAAGATGGCTAATGATCAGTCTGAGAGGTCTGGAGCACAAAATGCACAAAAATACCAAAACTTAGGTGTACTATTTCAGTGCATTCTTAGCCCTGGTTACACTCTGTGGGTAGGTAACCCAAAACTCATGCTGAGTATTGGTATTTGTTGTCACTCTTTGCTTGTCACTTCAACCAAGACCATTTTGGGACTTCATTGTCAAGGCGTCTTGCCAACACGTTTTTTTAAAAGGCAAGAGCTTGGAAAATAGGTTTGTTAAGAATTGTCGCTCTTGGGATTGTGACCCCTGGGATTCCTGATGAGTGAATCTCTCCTAAGGCAGCCCAGTGCTCTGAAGGGGCAATAGGACACTTTAGCTGTTCTCAGCTAGTGCAAGCAGCGGCTTCCTTTGGGTCTTTTGTCCGGTGGTCACTGCTGTGCTCTTGCTTTTCTCGCAGCAAGTAGGGGGGTCTGTAACTCCACAGAGACCTATGGATAACAGGGGCTGCAAGCAGCAGTCTGAAAAAATGTGGAGCTCGAGTAGTGTTACACAGGCAAGCGGAAGGGCTGTGACAGGTAAAAGCTCTGGTGTCTCTCTGGGCACCCCGGAGACAGAAGGGGACTCCTTACCTCTCCTGCTGCAGATTTCAGGAGCAGAGACCTTTGGGGGATGTCTTCCTTCCTCTGGGCTGGGGAGGAGGGAACAGTATCTGAGCTTCGGACAGCCCTTTTAACAAGGATTTCATGGATATCCAGGGTAACCGCCTTGGTGGTTGTCCCTATTTACAGAGGGCAAGACTGCCAAACACCCATTCATCCTGGCGCATCATGCTAATGTAAGCATTGCAAAAGATGACCGGAGGCGTGCCCGGGGGCTACGGGTGTTTTGCTCCAAACACAAATGAGCTGGGAAATCTGGAGGGAAATCGTCTTAGATAGGCCTGGAAGGAATTGTTGTCAGATCTGTATGCAAGGTCAGCACCTTGTCAGCGGGGAGGTGGATTCAGCCCCCTCTTTGCCTCAGCTCAGGCTTCGAGTTTGGCTGCTGGAGTACTGGGAGAGAAAGGCCAGTCCATTCAGAACTCCTGAGCATCTGTTTTCCTAAGGAGTGCTTAAGCTTGGAGCTCAGTAATACCAAATAATTTATGTGGCATTCATGGATGTTTCTGTGATTTTTTTGAAGGCACTACTTTTGGTAAAAAACATGAGTTTTTCCTGTGACTTTAGATGTTTATCCTGCTTGAAAATACAAGTATTACTGACCAGTCTGGACAACTAGATGGAGTTTTGTTGAGGGCATTCTAGGATCACATAAGGGTAAAAGACCAGGAAGCAGAGAAAAAGATGAGAGAATGAAACTATTTGTATTCTAAGTAAATGAGCCATACTTGCGAACTGGAGGGGAAGAGAAAGATCACGTATTTCTGGTGAGAAGTGGCTGGATTTTGATAAGAAGAGGAAGCAAGTAAAGACAACAGTGTGGTATAAGTGGAAATAATCTGATCAGAGAGAGAAGGAAGGTCACGTGCTTTGCTTTCCAGGCTGGTAAAGGTTTTGATTTGATTTTTAGCAGTTCATATTTTAAAGAGTCTTTTTTCTTTTTGTCAGATTATGTCTACTTCGAAAATTCTTCAAGCAACCCCTATTTGATACGAAGAATAGAAGAGCTCAATAAGGTAAACATTTTTTTCCATCAAGTCTTTGAAGTTAATTGAATTTATGATCTGCTTGATATGATTAGAATCAAAACAATTCTTTAGCAGTTCTCTGGTAATTAGAAGCTTAAAAATACATTTGTTCTCTGGTAATTTTCTGGAATGCTTTAAGATCTTTTGTTCTCCTTTGGTATGAAAGGACTGAGTGTCAATGGCCTGTCATTCTCAAGGTGATTATGCCCACCTGTAGGGCAGGAGGTTTCTTGTAGCTCTTCAATTCCATGCCAGGATCATGGGCTATAAAGAAAATTATGAGTTTACCTAGAGGACGGAGAGCTTTAATTTGATCTTTCTTGGAGGAGACTGTTTCTCAAGAGGAAGGTTTGCAGCTATTATCTGCTTGCTCAGACTTAGTCTTTGCTGGTTGTCCTTTGGGCCAGTGTACTCTTTCATCTGCCAAATTCCCTTTCAATGGATTGAAAAGGGAAGCGTGATGGATTCTATGTGGGAAGCCAGCTGAAGTTCTCAGTGCTGAAATTTGACCTAGTTGAGGGGGGATGACCATTCTGAAGCCATTAGCTGTATCCTAAACAAGCCACGTTGTCAGGTTTAATACCAACATTATTGCAGCCCATACAGAAGGAATGTAACACTGCTGGTTTGGAATTGAAGGTACATTAACTGACTAGTATCAGGTATTTTTCTCCAGCCACCAGTGATTTCAAAGCATGTAGTTCTCAAACAGTTACTTGGAAGAGAAAATGTATCAATTTAATGTCAAATAAATAATCTGAATGTTAGGACATCCTTGTAACCCCATGCTTTTAGTGGAAGTCTCTTGCAGAAATACCTTGTCTCTCTTGCCTTAAACATGAGAGTTCTTAAAATGTTCCCAGTGAATCCATATCTGTGAGGTATCACTGTATTCCATCCATTACAGGGTCCAGATTTGTAGATCACTTTCCTGGAAAGTGTTGTTTCCCCCTCTTATTATTCCTCTTCATTCTTCCCCTCACCTTTAAAAAAAGATGAACTTCCAGCCTGGATCTCCCATCTTGGGGCAACTCTTGCTTGAGCCATGATTTCTCCGACCTACACTTTAAGAATGGGTCTTTCAGGTTGAAATGAATCCTAGATCTTTTATTTCCTTTTTCACTGAGTGTAAATGAAATTTGGGCAATTAAATAAATCAGATAAATTTCAATTGAAGCTGTCCGTGTTTGAACAAGATGGTTCCTACCTTTGTATTTTAGTTCCTAAAAATTTAAAAGTTCTGAATTATGTAACAGAAAAGGGTAGAAATTCTGAGACTGTACTGCAGAATTTGGTCTGTAAGGGAAATATTTGTGCATGTATGTGGTGTCTGATTTTTAAAATAATTTGTGTTAGGAAAACTGGTATTATAGAAGTTGAAACTTTTCCTTCATTCACATCTTGTGAAACAAGCATGTACATCAATTCTTATTCTGTTTCCTTGTGGACACATTGCTGGTTCACTACCCTTTTTTGGAGACTTCCTAGCAGGGAATTTGTATCTTAATCCTCTATTTTCTGAAACTGTGCCATCATTAAGGTTTTCAAAGAGTCTTTTGGAGTAGGGTATAACTCTAAAATAAATCAAAATATGCAAAAGTAACTTAAGAGATAGTAAATTGGCTGGGGCTGTTACAAATCAGGAGCTTTATTTCCCCTAGAGTTTGTAAAAAGCCAGTTGCATTGTTTGACAGGTGCCATATTACAAATAATGGATCACCTATCTCATTCTAAGAGTTTTAAGTAAATAATCTTTCAAAAATTCAAACTTTTCTGTATGTTGTCACTGGAATAGAGTTTACTGCCTGGTGCAGCTTCTTTGGTTCTCCTTCTGTAATGATTTTTTTGTGTGTTGGTCATTATTTAGCTCACCAGCACTGTCAGAGAAAGAGAACCTTATGTCATGTCTTTTGCAAAAGTAATAATGGCTGGGTTCCTTTTTTCCTTCCTACTGTCCTACAGCCTAGATCTAAATCCTGTTGTCATATTTCACTTTTTTAAAAAAAAAATTAGGCTTTGAAAGATGTATTTCAATTCTTCTTAATATAGGGATCACCTCAAAAGTAGCAAAGTGGCTTGTTAATATGTTGCAATTGCAGGTAAGTGTGTTTTTCTCACCCCTTGAAACATCTGTAACTTAAAGATCATGCTTCCTCAGAAACAATTAGGAGGGCAGGGCCAAACTGCCTGGAATTTCCCTACCCTGGAATGGATCATGCTGGAGTTGGTGTGTTAGATAACGTGTTCAGCTGGAGGTGCTAAAAGTAGATGCTCTGTAGCTCTTGCGCAAAATTCCAAATTATTGATGAAGTTCCTAGTTCAGAGTGTACAGTTCTGCTCCTGATTAGTGGTCAGTTTTTTTTTTCCCTCTTGTTCCCTGTTTCAGACTGCCAATGGAAATGTGGAAGCGAAGGTGGTGTGTTTCTACAGGAGAAGAGACATCTCAAGCACACTTATTGTATTGGCAGACAAACATGCAAGTAAGCTGGTTTGTGTTCAAATGAAATTGCTTCTGCACAAAATTGCCAAACTTACGTACACCTTTGGTATTTCAAATAGCAGTGTTGCTATTCTTAAATGTGTTTTTTCTGTAGTCATCTTCAGCAATTTGCATTACTCGTTTGGCTGACTTTTCTCTGTCTTTCTACTTGACTGTTTTATTTTATTTAGTCCTTAAACCTTTTAATACCTCATGTGTATATGGTTGTATATGTACATTTGTATATGGTGGGGACAAGACAGACGTTTTCAGTTAGGGCTGAGTAAAGACATCTTATTTGCTCCACACAGATGAATTTTTTAATTTTTGGGGTGAGAGAAAGTATTCTCCATGTCTAATGTTACTTCTTATGAATTGTTTGGTTTGGTTTGTATATTAAAAAAACCCTCAAACATTATTTGAGTAAATCAGATAGACTGATCATAGGAAAGCAACTTGAAACATGGCCATCTTGAAACCTGACTAACAGGATTTCTCTTTACATTTCAATATCAATGATATCTCTTGTAGTGACACAGCTTTTGTCTGAACGTGCTCAGTAAATACATTTTAAAACCAGAGAATCTGAGTATCTCCTATCACTATTTTGAATGTTTAAAGCCCTTTTGTTGGGAAAAGAAATGTCTATGCTGAGAGGAGACTTGGAAATTAGAACTTTGTTTTCAGTATTGTATTTATGTTCTGATTAAAAAAACCATAAACCTAAACTATCCTAAAATGCAGCAGGTTGATCATTCTACCTTACATGAGTCTCCCTTGTGTGTATGCATTGTATAACTAGTTCCTTGATTTAAAAAAAAAAAAAAAATTATTTTACTCAATATGTTAGCTTGTGTTGGCATGTGCTCCTCTCCCAGGGCAATCAGAGGCATCTGAGATACCTGGCTGAGTAAAGGTAGAAGCTTATTTCCAAACAAAAATTAAGTGTCACCATCCTATTTCAGTTATAGAAACAGTTTTAAAATAGAGCAACCTATTACGTCACATGGGGCACTTTATCCGAGGTGTTTCCAGCCTGTTTGACTCCATTCCAATTGCCAGTGAGGATTAGATTTGGGTTTATTACGCCTTCCTCTGCCAGTTCAACATCCCTCTTGTCCTATCCCTGCAAGGTGATGGACACAGTACTAACAAAACAGTTGCCAAAACAGACACTTTGAAAGGGGGAAGAAAAGACAAAGCAGGTAGAGTAAGTGAACTGTTTTCCCTTGTAAACAATGGAGTATGTGAGATGTAGCTGTTCAGATTGCTTAAAATTTAGCAAAAAGCATGGACAGCCATATGAATCCTTGTAATTCAGGGCACATACATAAATGAGAGAGAAGCAATCAGATATGGGCATGTCAGAGCTATGATTTAGCTGGCAAGCATCACTGTCTTTTAATGTGCTTCTTAGTGTGTGTATCAATAGAGTGATCTGGGGATTGATTAAATCAGATACTCAGTTTTAGCAGTAAATATAATGGCTTGCTATGTTCTCGCTGCTCTAATGCCACTGGGGAAAAGATGCAGCAAAACTAGTTCCTTATTGATAGATTCGAGTCTTTTCTGTTGTAGATTTGAGTCTGTCCAAATAATCCCTGCATGCAACCATACTTTAAAAAAAGGTCATATGGCATTGAGAGGAGAGTTGGCTGTGTTACAGAATTGTGGTGGCAGGCAAAGCTTTTTTGAGATCTTTTCAGTGCAGCAGTATTCATTTTATCTGAGAATCCTGAAGCTTAATAGGAGCTTCACCATAAACAACGTGACTATTGATTCCTTCCTCTATGTCTCACTTCACTAGGTTTAGGAAAGGAAGCAGGTAGGAAGGGTTCACAGAAACATATATCTGAGACTGAAAATGAAAAATATTTGAATCCACATAAATGCTCTTTGAACCTGCAAATGCTGATTTCTCTTTGTGATAGGAAATCTAAGTGGGTTTTTTAATGCAAACAAATAATTCATTGTTCATATGTGTTGTTTGAAAGATGGGAGAATTCTTCTATAGCAATCCTATTAATAGAGCAACCAGAGACAACTGAGTCTGCCTCTTAGAATAAATTTCATTAGTAACTAACATTTTCTCCAGCATGTTTTTTCTGGTGCAGAATAAAATTGCTACTGAATGACTTCCATTTATTTAGATAGATATGCTGCTCTGTGGTTTCCGTTCTTCATAAGAAGGGAGAACAGAGTAAAATTAAGCTTTTTGGACAGCCATTAGTCCTTTACTCTGGAAAAAAAATCACCATCCTGCATGATATAACAAAATTAAATTTTGTAGATGCTAAGATTCTGGTACAGATATTCCACACTGTCACTGACTTTGAGTTCATTTCCATAAAGTCTCCTGTTGCCTCATTTTGATGCATTTGCAGTAGATGTACGTATCTGCATCGCTGATCTTTTAACTGCCTTTGTTCAGCTGATTAATGGAGCTTTCTGACTGCAGACATTTCTGGATTCACACAGTCTTCTGTTTAAGATGCCTTTATTTCAGACCTACTGTTGAGATCAGGGCAGTGAGAGAGCTAAGTGATGGGGAGATACAGCCAGGACATGAATGGAAAAATTATATGGATATTTTGTAATATTTTTTACTCTTCCAATAAAGGAAGGAAAAAGATGAAATTGTTAAATTAATGTTTTGAAGTTTTAAAAAAATAAATAAGAAGCCACGTTAGCTTGGATGATCCATCAGATATCTGAAACAGACAAGTCTCAAATGTTGTCTTTTCTCATAAGTCTGTATACAGAGAAATGGGTTGGAAGCACCCTATTCTGGTGATTATAAATTAGTACCTGATGTATGTAACCTGATTCTTGGATTTGATCTGTGATCTTACTGTTTTTATCATATGATAGAAAGCTTGTCTGGGCTGTCCTATAAATCTTTCAGCCTTATGATGTCTTCCATACATTGTTAGTGCTTTTTATTCATAAACCTCTTTAATCACCTCACAAGTTATTCTAGGGAATTTCTCCAACTGTTTCTGAAATGAACTTGCTTCACCAGTAGGAAAGTGTTCAAAGTTCTTGCTCAGAGACTTTGAAAACAAAATTGCAGACAGGACTTGATGGAACAGACACCGAAGAGATACTTTATTCCTCAACTTACTGTTGGATACAGTCACTATGTATTTTCTTTATATAATGTCTTATACAATGACTTGTAATTAAGTAAATATTTCCAGCACTGAGTGACCGGTTGGTAGTGGTTGGGGAGCTGACTAGTTAATGCTGGCTGGATTGGCAGATTTATGGTTGGCTTTCAGCAGGTGCTCTCTGGGTGCCAGGCACACATAGCAGCTTGTTTTTGGTGGTGCCAAAGCTTCTGAAAATAAATGGTTCCAATGGTATCTGTGTGCCTAAACAGGTAGGGAATTTATTGAGAATTTTTTATTTTTTTACATTTTAGATAGCACCAATCTATATGAAGCTTGACAAATTAGCTCTTTTTATTTCTTTCATTTTATTCCCCTTCTCCATTCTCTCCCAACATCACACATGCAGATTTAAGAGGAGTCAAATTCATATATCCACTAATGACACTTTGGCTCAGTTGTTGCTGAGAGGAGGCAACTGTGCTTTTTCTTTCTGGGAGGGAGTGGTACAGTGAGGGAAGTGTCCAAAATGGTGTCTGTTTGCTACCTGTAATAGTGGCCATGGCTCCAAAAGATGACCACCAGAAATTTGTGGCAGGGATCCTAGTGGGATGTCTTGATAAATAAGGCTACAGCTTCATACAAGCAATTTGGAACTGAACCTGGAAGAAGGAACTTGGTGTTGTATTGTTAATTTATTCAAATGTCACATTTCTAGAATGTTCCTCCAAGGTCCTTAGTTGAGCTGTTAAAGCAGCAAGAGTTGCATCTTCCTTTGCTGCTGAAGGAGCTGTTGTGCAGGTCACTAGCACTGTCTTTACTTTTTCCCAGTGATTTGGCCCCACTTTTCTTTCTTTGTTCTTTCCATTATTTTTTTAGTTATAACCATGCTAACTAATTCTTCTGTTGCTGCAGACTATTTCCCAAGCTGGTAAACCTTGTGTGCTCTCTAAACCTAATTTCTGTGTCTTGTTTACCTTCGTGCATTTCTGAATTCTGTCATGTAGCTGCTTGTATGACACCCATAATGCAGAGGAAGGGCTGGTGCTTTCTGCTTTTGATGCTCTAGAGAGCCCAATCTGATCTATAGCAAATTGCTATTCTTTCCAGTGTCTAGCAAATATTGATGTTTAATTTCACATCTCACACACCCAGTCATTTTAAATTACAATTACTACCTCTTGGGTTTCTCCAGCCAACTCAAAGTTTACTCTTTCTAATTATTTTCCCCATATATGTTAGCTTTCACACAAGTCTTGCTGTTTGTGTCCAATCTGCCTATCTCTTGTTCCCAGTATAAGTAATCTTCAAGCTTTGTTAATGTGCTATTAATGATTCTGCCATTAAATATCAAATAATACTTAATCTAATACACTTCTTGCAGCATTCCACTGGCTACTACTGCATAGCTGATATATCACTGTTTGTATTAAGATTAAATGTTTAGTTTCAAATCTGTACAAGCACATCCATCAAGCAGAGAGATTAATTTTGAAGTAAGGCTTTATGAGAGCACTGAAGTCCCAATATACTGCGCCTCCTGTATTCTCATACCACTTATTCCACAGTACTGTAAAAAATGCAGGCAAATCTTTCTGAAAAGATTTCTTGGATATTTTATCAATATATGCTTCTATATTTTTAAGACCGTGGTCCTTTTTTCGCAGAGGCCACCATTCTTGAGGGTGGAGTCTGCTTCAGTCAGAGTGTGAGTGGGTGAGCTGTAGGAAGGTGAAATGCAGATGTGTCAGACAGAATTGTCCTGGAGCTGGGGCTGGGACAGCCCCTCTTGTGGTTCATAGTCTGGCTTTAGCCTGCGCTGTCTGTGTCAGTGGTGAGGTGTTAGTGGGGTGTGAGGTGGTTGAGTGGTACTGGTTAGTTTTTGTCCAAGCAGCTTTTGCCTGACCTCAGGCAGAGAGGTTCCTGTTCTGGATCCAGTCTACTCTCCTCTCCTTCCTTTGGTTCCAAATGCATTTGTCAGGTTCACTTTTTTTCAGTGCTAAATCATGGCTGTGAAAAGGGAGGGACAATGCTCATGTAGATTTGTTTGTTTGTTATTTCTTGGAATGTTCCTACTTCTGTCTGGGGGAGCTATGACAGTTTTACTGCGGTGCGTGGGGGAGTTGTTTGTTACCTGTACAAATGTCTGTCTGTTTTTAAGAAGAAATGCATTGTGCTTTTTGGTTTTGAAAGGCTGTTCGTAGCCGAGCTGCCATAAGAACATGTGTGCTCTCCACCTTCTGTGTTTTATTACAAAAGCTGGACACATAAATAAAATACTGCTTGGAGGGCAAGCCTACCTGAAGGGATGCAGTCCCTGGGATCAGCTCGGTTGTGCTGTGTGCTTTCATTTTGTCTGTAGATTTGATTGGCACATAGGGGTTGACATACTTTTTAGAAAAATGTTATTTCTAAAAGCTGTAGGCTATCAAATATACTGAAAATACTAAGTATTTTAGGCTGTTCCTTATAGTATTTTCCTAGCATTACACAGTGCACTACTGTCATTTCCTAAAGCTGCTGTAAGTGCAGGCATGAATTCCCTTTTCATTTGTGCATCCTTCAGTTTTCAGGCACATGAGCTTGGAACTTGCTGACTTGTTTGTGGATTGCTGCTGGTATATTTACAGTGTAGGATAGCAGTCCCATATTAATTTTCAACTAAAACAGAATCCACTTCAGTAAATAAATTGCAGACCCATGAAACTGTTCAACAAATGTAAATTTGGTGTTCTAGTTCCCAGGAAAATATTAAAACCTAAGTGCTCACTTCTGTACAGTTAACAGCTCATGTGGTGTAGCGGTTATTGTATGTTGCAGTTTGGTTTAATTATGCTGCTCTTTTTTTCCTTCCTTGCTGGAGCAGCCTACCTGACAGGCAAATAAACTGCAGGTCTTTTTTTCAGGGCAGTAAAATAGTGATAAATTGTGGGGAACCTGAAGGGTACATAATTTTTTGTCACCGCCTTTTGCATAATAGCGACCTATTTAAAACTAAATGCAATTTTAGTGTTTTATAAAATGGAGATCTCTCCTTTCTGTTTGCTTTATTTTTGGGATAACTATGGAGATTTTAGTTAACTAATCTTAAGGGTATATAAATCATAACTGTGTCTGTATGTGTTTCTGCCTAGAAATGTTTTTTGGCAACAACTGTTGAATTAAGCTGCAGGCATAAGTCTGCTCTTTGAGAGTAATGCTGCTGTAAAATTAGAGTTTTACAATTCATGCATGAGGCTTTACAGCTCATTCTATTGCAGTCTGGGAAACTTTTCCTGTGGTTTTGCAAAATACAAGCAACTGCATTAATTTCTTAGAGAAGGAAAAGTCTGATCTCTTTTTTCTCAGAAGATCTTTGGAGTTTTTTTCTCTGAGTATTTTGCCTTTTACAGCTTTAACTGGCATGACTGGCAGGATATTTGTTAACGAATACAAAACATACAATTTATTTCTTAAAAGAAGGATGCTTGGAGTGTTTGTGATCAGTTGTGTTTCAGTATGGGTGTGATTTAATGTGTTTACTTTGGTGTATGTTTGAGAACTGGTTGGATGGAGATTGGCTAGCTCCAAGGCAGAGATGGTGGATCCTGACTGCTGAAATGCAGGAGTGTTGCAGTTGGATGTGTGTGGTATGGTAGGGAAGGGCGGGTGGCAAGACTGGCCTAAGGCACTTGGTTACATTCCAGTTAATCTTGTGGCTGGGATCTGTTGGCTGTGGTTGGGGTGAGGAGAGTACAAAATAACACTAATTAAATAAACTGCCCTTTCCAGTGGGCATTTCCTGCAGAAGCTGTTGAAGCTGGGATGGGACAGTGTGATGCCCTGAAAGAGGAGTGGGGTTTAATGTAGCTGGTGCCTGACAAAGAGGAAAGACTTCACTTTGACTTGCCTCTCTCATCATGTGTTGCCTTCTACCAGCTGAATCTGATGCACTGGTGGTATCCAAAATCAGCACTCTTTCCGGAACTTCTCTGTTGGTGGCAGATTTGTGTGACTTTCAGCTTGGTGTGACCTATGTGTGCCTGGGATGATTTGATCCTGGTGGTGAAGAAATACAATTCTTCACAGGCATAATTTCAAGGATATGTACTAATTATCCAACTGTTCAGTTGGCTGAAATGTTAGGATTCAGGTGAAGTTACATTTAATCTGATTAATGTTTATTATTTAGCAAAGGTTTTGGAGTAGGTCATTCTGACTTGCTCAAAGTCAATACTTGCCCTGTTCTTTATCAATTTTGTCTCTTTATGACTAGGAGAAATGGAAGAAGAAATGGAAAATCCAGAAATGGTTGATTTACCAGAGAAACAGAAGCATCAGCTCCGACATCGTGAGTTGTTTCTCTCACGACAGCTGGAATCTCTGCCAGCCACACACATTAGGTAATGACTGTTTTCTTCAATTTTATTCAAAAATCATGTAGCATTGTTTTTAAGTACTCTTCAATGTAAGATCAAGTTCTGTCTAGAACTTCAGTAATACCATCTTGTGAATCACATGAGCATTTAAGATGTTTTCTTCATAAGACGTGTTTCTCTTTTTTTAGAGGCAAATGCAGCGTTACTCTGTTAAATGAGACAGAATCCCTTAAATCGTATCTGGAACGTGAGGTAGGAGCCATTTTGTGCATTGTAAAGCTTGAACAGTTTATTCTGGCACGATTTAGGTTTGGTGCCTATTTACAAGTTTTCTGAAAAGAGGGTAATTCTTTTGTTTGTGCATGTACTGGGCATTGACAAGGGTAAGCTTTAGGCTCTGTACAATTTTTGTTGTGCATAAAACCTTGTGGATCATGGGGCCAGACCTCGTGCTTACATTCCTGTGTGACAGTAAGCTGCCTCTCCTTCTGTAAAGAGAATCCAACTTGCTCATCAGCGTGGCAAGGCTGAGACTTCAAACCTGGAGGCTGATGCCCTGGGAGATGCAGGAACTGTAGAGGAGGGAGCAAGCCAGCAAGCTGTGCTTCTCTATATTTGCTTTATCCTGAAATCATACAGATTTATGTTAATATGCTTTAAGCTTGATCTTGCCTCGGATTTTTGAGGAGCTTAGTTCCCTGTTCTTTGAGTTCACTGTTCAAAATACTTATCTGGAGACCTTCATATGCCACCACAGATACTTAAATCCTTGAAAAAACTGCTTGTCAGGTGACATTTGACAGAAATTTACCCAGTCAGTCTCTTTAAAGTTATCTCAGTCCAAACACTTGAATTGTCTTGCATGGTTAATCACCATTTAGAATATAAATATTGGGATTTACTTCTTCAGGTATTTTGTGATTTAAAAAAAATTACTGTTGTATTTTTTGAAAGTTGTATTTATATACCTTTAATTGTGGCTAGACCTCTGGCTGCTGGCTGGGTTAGCCAATCTTGGAATCTGTGTGATTTACTGGGGAGATTAGCAAAGAATTTCAGAATATTATTATTTAGACACATTTGCAAGCAAATAATTTGCATTTGAAAACATTAAAATGTTATACAAGAGAGGCAATCTTGTAATTTAAAACAGTAGGGTGATGTCTATTACTGGCCCTTAAGAAACAAGGAGAAAACAGGCCATTTCTTGCAAGGAGCATACTGTAGTCTCTCTCGTAGCTGGCCTTTCTTTTTAAATGCTTTTGTAGCTTTCTTCAGTATTTATTTAAGCATAAGATTAGTTTTAATCTGATACTTTAGTTTAAGAGAGTTTTAAACAAAGCAAGGGATTAAATAGTTGAGTTTCTCTTTGGAATGTGAAACCAAAAAATGTCGGGTCTGCTGAAGGCTGCCAAATGGCAGAGCATCAAACAAGGGACATGGTATTCAGCAGTTCTTGTAACCAGCTAGCAGCCCAGGATATGCCAGTTTGAAAGCAGAAGTTAATCAAACTGAATTTATTTCAGATTGTTTAGTACCCATCTTTTAAGTAGTGTTTGTTCTCGGTTGCTCCCAACACATTTTCATTATCACTGGCGTTACAGGTAGGTGTGCTGAGACTGAAGGGAGCTGCCTTCCTCTAATCATGCAGTGCTCAGTTGCAGATGTAGGCACAGAATTTTTTTTTTCATCCTTTTGAACTTTCAAAATGCAAGATGAGTGATGTGGGTTATTTTTAAAACTGAGCAGGCACTTAGAGATCTCACAGAATGAGAGAGTTCCCTGAATGTGTCCTGTCACTTAGCGTGGCATTTTGCTGTGGTGCAAACTAACTTGGACAGATGGTAAAGAAATTAAAAGCTCAGGAACACAAATGTGCTTGGTGTGGAGGGTAAAGAGATTAAGAAAAGGAGATAGTTGTTGCCCAGTGAGTTCCTAACACTGGATGATATTGTTTTGAACTGTTCCTTCTTTCCCCATGCCTCCTGTTCTTAATCCATCCTTTGCTTTCAAAGTGTTTCAGGGTTCTTCCTTTTTTTTCTAATATGGCTTCTGTCCATAAAGCCTAAATAGTTCTAGGGAATCTGGTATTTGATTTCTTAAATGTTATGACCAGTAAAAGTAGGCTTTCAACCCAAGGCTGTCTGCCTTGAAGCAGGTTGAACATCCAGACAAATTTTTAGGGAGATAGTAAGCATAGCAAAATTACATTTTTGTTATCTTTGTTCTCCTCCTCCACCCTCTCTCTGTCCTCTTGCTCAGTAAGATTGCCTTGTTCCATTTGGAAAGCAGGCTGAAGGGGACCAGCACTGACTTTTTTACTGTGCCTGGTAAAATTGGGTTTGTAGCAGGAGTGAGGAATAGGAAGAAAGAGAAGAAAAAAAAGCAACTGGAAAACCTGAACTTTCTATAGACACTTAATTCCCATGGAGATCAAGAGAAGGGCATAGCCAATTATGGCAAAAGCACTAGATTTCCCTATTCTGCAGGAAACTATTTTATATGTACCATCTATTTTACTGCTCTGCCTGGGTATATCCAGAGGCTTGTGTGAATTTGCCTGCTGAGCAGATGTCTGGCATATCTATTCCTTTTGGTTACCCCCTAAAAATAAAATGTTCTCTAGTTAAAATATATCAAATACATGAAAGTAAGTTTGCAAGCTGCAATGAAGTAACCATTATTTCTCTAGTGTACTTTCACTCTGAGCCTATTTTCATTTTTCAGTTTCTTGGTGACTTTGGTTCTTGGCTATAGCTATGGGTATCTTAGGGGCTTGGGTAGGGAAGCTCTGAGCATATGTGTCTGTCTAACAGTCAAGAGAAGCAGAAAGTCATGATTCAATTTTAACTCTTGGCAGGTCATGGTAATTTTTTCTGAATGTGTTGGGTGTTTTCTGGGATCTGAAATTAAAAGAGAAAAGCTTTCTCTTTCCTGACTGCTGCAAACCCAATGTACACAGTTTTGACAGCACAAATGAGTATGGAGGATTTTCAAGAGCAGTGTTATTTTGTTGTGAACACCACTCTTCTGAAACCGTTGTGAAAAATTGTTCTCACCTCGTAGTGGTGGTCAGGAGTTCACACATGCTTTAGAGTACATGAGGATCTGGTTTGTTTCTTAGTTTGGAGAGGCACTAAGGTGATATTTATTAATATTTTCAGCAATCCCACTCAGTTTGCAAGAATGAATCTCATATCTATGAGGGAAGATGGCAGTGGTTTTGAATTACCTCTAGGGGTTGTGGTCTCTGTTGTATTCACCCTTGGGCCCCCAGACTTCCATTTTTTCTCTGTTGAGGATGCTCTGGATGGGGAGAAGAGACCAGAGGCTTTTTATTCTTTTGTTCAACGTGATGGATTTGAGGCAAAATTGGACAAGACATAAAAGGATGACCTGAGACTAACAGAGATTTTGTAGAGAAAATTCACAGTGATAACCAGTAAAAGAGAAGCAATAGGGCATCTAACAGTCAATATCATGGGAGAAAGCCCCTCCACAATGTGTGACTTTTCCTGGCCAAGAAAGATGAAAGCAGTTGCCTGTGGAATTGGTCTTCTTTGGGGCCCACTGTATTGTTACACTACAATGTGTTGCATATTTGCTGGGCAACATGCCTGAAAAGCGTTATTGTTGCACTGCATCTACTTTGTCCTGCAGTCAGGTATTTTGGAGCTGGAGCAAGTTAAACACTGTATTTATAACGTGGAAGCCTGTAAGACAAAAGCTTTTCCTAAGTTTTATTTCCACAATGATACATTCTCAAAATACTTCAATATCTTGAGCTTTGAGTGTGTCAGGGAGCAGGAGACCCAGATTTCCTTACATAGCTGTAAAATAAATGAGTGTTCGTGTACTCTGAAACTGCCTTCTGTCCGTAGGTTGATGTAACTTGACCCTGGTGCCTGTGGGAGTAGGAATTTTTTCAAAAGTATCATTTGCTTAGGATGCAATCAAATCCCCCCACCCCAAACCCAACTACTGACAACCTTTCCAGTTGAAGTTCAGTTCTCTTCCAGAATTTTTGCCATGTTACTGTGGAAACTCACAGGAATTCTTTTTCTGGGGCCTTGTATGACAGATTGGGAGACTCTCTTTTCCTTTGCCACCTCTTCGTAAAGCAGAACAGGGCTTGAAACTCATGCTGGTTCTGTCCTAATTTTTGTTGCATGCTGTTGACGCATACAAATATAGGGTAAGGGAAAAATGAGGTGAACATGAAATTAGATGTATTTAAACAGGGTGCCTGCTTGTGCCACAGAAATAAGGGGAGAGGGAAAAAGAGCCTGAAACCTGAGATGAGGAAAATGGCACACTGCACATCCTGTTTCTATTCAGACACAATTCTCCTTCCTGGTGATCATGTTGTTGTGGACAGAGTTTACAAAAGGTAAACCTCTACGGGAGGTCTAATCCTGCCCAATACTACTCACTATACTTTGGTGGAGCATACCTGTTCTCCAGTGTCTCACTCAATAGTTATAGCTCAGTACTTATCCATGCAGAAAAGTTTAATTACTTAAACTGTGCAGTTTTAAGTAGTTAAAATTTTGTCTGTTTTCTTTCCCTGCCCTGGCAGAACATTCTCATTCTGGAATGCCTTCTTGTTTTAATTTTACACACCCAGGTAGCGGAAGCCAAGCAGCTATTTTAGCCTTTTCCTCATCTACTTAAACAAAAGCAACAAATTAATGGATTGCCACCTGCAGCTAATTACTGCTGCTGCCACATCTGCTGCCCCTCTGCCAATACCAAGCAAGAAGAAACATGGTGATTTAAGCATAGATGGTGGCAAGCAAGAAGTTGGTCAGCAGCACATCCCTGTGACAAGGAAAGCTGAGCACATCCTGGTCCATATTAGCACAAGTGTAGCCAGCAGATGGAGGGAACGGATTCATCCCCTCACTTCATCACTTTTGAGATCACTTTGGTAGTTTTGTGTCCAGCTTTGGGCCTTCCAGCATGAGAGAGACATTGACAGACTGGAAAGCATTTAAATGGGGTTTTAAAACTGGTCGTTCGTTTATTGTTTGTTCACCCAATTTAAAAATCTATATATAGGTAATAAAAACAAACTTAAACTGTAAAAATTTGGTAATATGATCGCAAAGCTGAAAGTAAAAGCTAGTAACACCGTTTACCTTTTTGCTCTTGTTTTATTTTTTAGGATTTCTTCTTTTATTCACTAGTGTATGATCCTCAACAGAAGACCCTGCTTGCTGATAAAGGAGAGATTCGAGTTGGAAACAGATACCAGGCAGATATAACAGACTTGTTAAAAGAGGGTAATTTCTGTAATTTATTTAAATTCTCTAGAGTTCACATTGAATGTGGCCACTTCTCTGTGTGAGGCCTGCCTAGGTGTGGGAGGTGGTTTCCACTGCCAGGCCACGTGTACCATGATGGCTAGATTTGTTGATACTGTTGCCCACTGAAGGCAATTAGTTCTCTTTCAAACAGGTCTTTAAATGGGCATTTGTCCAAATCATAAAAGTTGTTGAAATAAATTGAATTAATGGGCTCTCTCGGAGCTTGCACTCTTTTTATTAAGAGATTTCAGAATTTCCATGGGAAACACAAATTTCCATCACGTCTGTTAAGCCTTTTGTGTTTTTAATCAAGCCTCACTTCCCTATAAGAGCCCCTCCCAAATTACTGCCAATTAAATGCTGTCTGCCCTCATCAATTTGCCCATTATTGCCGGGTGCCTTTTCCCTGGAGCCCTCTCCCCATCCCACTGTTGGCTGCCAGCCTAGACTTCTCACCTGCAGAACAGGCAGGAGGGAGAATTTGCTGGCTGAAGTGTGTGTTGAGACCCCAGCCTGCCCCCACCGTGTCATGGAGCAGTGGTACCATGAGGATACTGGCCTGAGGAAGAGGGAGAAGTAGCAGGAACTAGTAATAGTTATCAAATAGTAACTAACTTTAGATTTGTCTCTGCACTACCCTACAGATCCAAAAGTGGGGGGAGAAACTGAAAGGGATGGGGAGTGTTGGCATCTAATTGTTCTTTCCTGAGCCCTGCAGAGGGAAAGGACTATCCATAAGCTTCTCCCAAAGAGCGTGACGGTTGTGGCCTGTGTTGGAAAGACTCTATCCGCACTGGATGGGCCAAGATGTGGAAGCAGTAAGATGCTTCTGTCTTTGCTTAGAAGCTCTGCTGACACTGTTAGCCTCATGTTAGGACAGGCAAACAAATGGGTCAGGACTCTTGTTTAATTTGTCTATGAAACCGGTTTTTGTTCAACAGCTGGGCAAGTCTCCTAAGTGAGGATGAACTAATCTGAAAGGCATCTTGTTCCCTCAATGGGCCAACATGGGGCTTCAGAGAAGGGTAATTGCCAGATGTTTTAAAGGAAGCAGAAGGAAGAAAAAAGTCTCAGTAGCCCCTGTATTTTGCCATGTTATTCTGGTTTGTATAGACTCAGGAAAATAGAGAGTGTCTGATGTCATGACTTCCCCCCTAGAAGGCAGCTGACATGGGTTGGAACAGCTACTCTTTGCCTGCTCAGAGCAGCTGGGAGTGTGTCTGTTTTCTGGGAACTGCTGCAAGATAAAGGAGGAAAAGAGATGAGCTGGAGAAAGAAACTGTCTGGTCTGGAGAAAGATGTACTCTGTTTTCCTTGACATATCCTTTGACACCAGTTTGTGAAAATCTGATTGCCCAATTCGGATGAGCTGTGTTGCTGTATCTGTCAAGCTAAAATTGTCACATAAAAGTAAGTGAATGAAATTTTCACAGTGACCTGTCAGGCAGAGTAACTGAGATGGACTAACAGTGATATTATTGTGAGATAAAATAAAATCTAGAAAGTACTTTTATTTTAAAAGAGCCATACTAAATATTTCTGGGGTTTTTTTCAACCAGGTGAGGATGATGGAAGAGATCAGTCAAAACTTGAAACAAAAGTTTGGGAAGCCTTTAACCCACTAGTAGACAAGCAGATAGACCAGTTCCTGGTGGTAGCACGGTAAGAGCATTTTACCTCTCCTTTGAAGAAGTAAATGTTAGTAACTGTTCCAAGCACTTTGTGTTCTTTTTGCTATATTAGCGTGAATGCTGGTTTTGGTTGCTTGATTCACTTGCTTAATTTTGAAATGAGGGACATTTTATATGCCTTCCTGGGAATAGCATGACTTTAGGAGCAGCTTGTCAGATTTACAACTAAGTTTCATAAAAGCAAAGCAAGTTGCATGTAAAAGTGATCCTGTAATTGGTGACGTTTTTCAAATACTTTGGTCAGCGTGCAGAAGACTTAGTGAATTGCTTGGCAGTTCTTTGCTCTGTCCATTTACTGCCTTTTTCAAAACCAGTGACATTTTAACATCCATTAATGGTTTGCTAAGAATTCTGGTAAATGCTTGTGATGGAGTGAAGATGCTTTCTAGTGCTGAGATTCCAAAAGGAAGACGCAATGAAGTAAAACCCTGCAAATCTGTACGGATGGTGTTTTTATTTAAGCTCAAAGCAATCTTTGTTGATCAACTTTTCCTTTTTAAAAGGTTTTTGAACTAATTCATTGGTATGCATTTGTATAATCAGAAGCCTATATTAAATTTTAGAGTCTCATAGCAACTGGTGACTGAATAATTTGGGCGAAAAAATAAACAGGCAACACTCTCAAAATTCTGTGTGTTTTAGGTGGTGCCTGTATAGATGAACCTTGGTTCTGTCTGCCTTTTATTTTTTTTTAACCTTCCCCCTCTTGGGTTTTCACGTGGGTTGGTTTGTAGTGACTGTGGAACTGTTTGTGATGGGAGTTTCCACCTTGTGTAGGCTTCTGGTGGCAGAGCTGGTTTTAGCGGTGCTTTCTGGCAGTTCAGTGCTGCCCACTGGGTTTGCCGGTACAGCCGCTGCAAGGTGCGGCTGTAATGAGAATCACTGGAAAGATGAGTACAAGAATTGCTTCTGTTCAGAATCAGCAAAGCGTTCCAGTTTATAATTAGTTCACACACACACACAAAAGTATCAGTTCAGCTAAAGCTGGGCACGGGGGAGTTGTGCGGCAGGGATGGGGATAGTGACTGGGAGGCTGGGAAGGGGGCGAAGTGTGAATCGCCACAGACACTTGGATGGGGGAGGTTGATTTGGATTTTGGCCAAAATTAGATGTTTGATGACAATTACTGCTTAAACATTTACCTTTCCTACTCCTGCACTGCTTGGCACTAGTGTGTTCCTCTGTGCTCTCAGCTAGTTTGGGGAAGTGATCTGAGTGGAGGGGGGGAAAACCCAACCCACCTTTTTTCGTTGTTGTAGTCGCTCAGAGGAGTTCAGCTCCAGTTCACTGTGCAGCAGCACAAGTGTTTCACCCATGTGGTGTAGCAAGCAGGCAGGGGAGTAGGAATTTTGAGAATCAGTGTTTGTTACAGGTTTCTCCAACTAATTTCTTTATGAAAAAAATGAAGAGGATGTGGGTTGTGGTCTCAGATGCAGAAATTACTGGAGTTGTGAAGTATTTGAGAACTGCTGTGTTCGTATGCAGGCTTTATGATATATAATGTTAAGTTGTAAAATTAATATAGTTTTTAATTTTTAGTTTTATTGAATCTTCTAAAAAATGCTTGCATTACTGCATTTTTCCTGCCTGGTCTTAGCATCTGTGTCTGTACTTTTGGACAATGCAGCACTGCCCTTGCCATTGTAGAAGAGACTATTGTAATTCATAAAGCTTGCTTGTGTTTTGTTCCTGTTGCAGCTCAAGTCTGTTGGGAGATAAGGGATAAGAGAGTAGCTCAAAACTCCCCACTGGTGACCCCTGAGTCTTTCTCTGTTTCTTCTCCCATGCCTAAGCCTCTTCAGTCATCTGAAGTAGAGTAAAATGCTCATAATAACAAACCACATTTGAAGAGAACAGTCTCTGGCTCAGAATGAGCGCCAGATCATGTAATCTTGTAACTGGGAAAATGGAGTCTGCTCATCTCAGAAAGTGTTGGCTGGGTGTTTATATTTGTGCTGGGTTTGCATGCGAAGTTAATGCTGTGCTTTATTTCTTTCAGGTCTGTTGGTACGTTTGCCCGAGCCCTGGATTGCAGTAGTTCTGTCAGACAGCCAAGTCTGCACATGAGTGCTGCAGCAGCCTCCAGGGACATCACACTGGTAAGATTTTTTTTTTTAGAGGACCGTAAGTTTTTGAGAGATGCAAAATATTCACCTCAGCATTAACAGTTGGCAAAGAGAGTGGGGCAGATGGATTGTAATTGTGGCTTGCTGTGAAGCAGACCCTGTCTTTGCAAAGGAATCCTTTAGTTACAGATGAAGTAACTTTTTCTGGCCTTGTGCCTCTTATGATGCATCATGGGTAATACTATGAGATAATTTTTTTTTTTTTGCTTAGTTTTATTAAAATATTCTGATGACATGCTTGACAACCCATCCCTTGCATGGGCTCAGTAGCTCTCTTAAGAAGAATGCAAATTATTGTCTGCCTGTCTGTAATGTTACGGTGCCAGAATGTCATTCCTCATCACTTCCCAAACACCAGGCTGTCACTGGCATCCTTGGGCAAGATTGACCCAAGGATGTTTGGGGGAAAAGCTTGTGGTCAGATAAGAAATGTCAGTTGATGTTGGTCGCTTTGATGAGCTCCATTTTAGAGTACCTAAGGAGTAGTGATATTGTTAACATTTCATAATCATAAACATTGCTGAACAGATCAAGGAAAGAGAAAAATCTTGAACTTCTATGCTACAGAAAGTTTAATGAAAATTTGAAGAAAATTTATGAAGTCCCCAGAGAACTGTTATCAAAGCCTCACCTCGTAACTGGAGTAACATAAACTTATATGTAGAACAAGTTCTAGTCTAGAACGGTATAGGTTAATTATGCACATGCACAAAACTGGTATGATGAAAGGCAAATAACATCCTGATTAAAACTGCAGAAATGGGGAAATAAAGCCAAGCTTTCATTTACTAATAGCAATTCCTCCCTCACAGCGTGTTCTCAGCCCTTGTAAATCACAAGTTGCAGACAGCCGTGGCTCGGCTTTCTGAGGAGTAATTGCCCCTGAGAGTCATTCTTTTTTCCTACTCAGCAGTGATGTGTGACTTAACTTGAATCTTTTTTGAGGTTTCTGCCCTTTGGGGGGAAACTATGCGTATGTTGCTGCTCTTGTTTTCCATATATGAAAATTTTGTGGATTATTTGACAAAGAAAGTGCATGGTTAAGTCTATGAGGAAACGCCCTTGAACCTCTATCACCATGCCCCATCTGTGGATGGTAGCTCAGCCCTGGGGTAAGTGGATCTGTCCTGTGCATTTTCTTACCAGTAGTGCTGCAGTGGTGAGGAGCTGATAGGAATTATTGATACACAAGGGCTCGTGTTCCACAAACCTCACTTTTAGTGCAAGTTAGGGTTGTACGCTGACAACTACAGTCAGCGTGAGGTTGGAACAAGTTTTTACTGATTTCATGTTAGGTATAGAAAACTGCACCTTCAAATCTCAATGTCACTTATTTGTCACTGCTGTTTCACTATGAAGTATTTTCCCCCCCAAATACTTGTCCTTACATTTCTCTCTCTCTCTCCTTTGCAATGCCACAGTTCCATGCTATGGACACTTTGCACAAAAATGTCTATGACATTTCCAAGGCAATCTCCGCGCTTGTGCCACAAGGTGGGCCGGTCCTTTGCAGAGATGAGATGGAAGAGTGGTCTGCTTCAGAGGCAAACCTCTTCGAGGAAGCGCTAGAAAAATATGGAAAAGATTTCACTGACATTCAGCAAGATTTTGTAAGTATATAAAACGAGGGGGCCTCCATGGTGAATGGCTCTGATCGGTGACAGAGCTGGTTTGCAGCTTGTCTAAACTGTGTTTTTCGTTGTGTCGAACAAGGGGGCTTTGAACTGGAGCATGTGTCTTGCTGTGAAGTGGGGAAAGGCAGACCTCATACTGGTGACAGCCTGGTGTACAGTCAGAATTTCAAATCACAGATGATCGCTTTTCCTTTAGAAACGTTAATTTAGAATCATCTGTTCCACTACAGTCGAGGGAGGATGTAGGAAAGTGTTGTGACAGCCGAGCTGCTCCAGATTAATCTGTGTTTGAAGGAGGATAAGTTATCGGGCCTTCTGAAACATGAAAATGTAGTCACCTTTACAGTGTGGTTTTAGAAAGGGCCTTTTGAAAGTTTTCAAAAGGAATTGTGGGCATTTAAGGGAAGTGTCCTGTAGTTTGGCCAAAGCTCCACCCTAGGTGCTCAGCTTGCAGATTGAATGGAGCACTGTAAGGAGAGCCAAGTTTCACTGTGTTGCTGTTCAAGTTCTCTGGAACAAAACAAGTAGTTTCAGTGTTGTTTGTCCTGTTCTCTAATCTTTTAGAGGGATTGGAAACAGCAACACTCTCTATGGTCCTGCTGAAATCCTCGTGCTTCTCACGCAGAGAACAGAGCTGGCAGGGCACAATTCTGTTAGTAGTTTGTTTTGGTTTGGTTGTTTTTTTTTCTTTTTAATGGGCCAGCTCCATTGAAGCTAAGCATATCAGGACTGTGATACTGTAGTTGTTATTCTTGCTTGAGTCTCTGCTGCTTAAGCAGAGAGTCTGAGCCTGTGGGCTCCCTTCTGCCTTATGCCTTCTTGAGTGGTTTACCAATTCAGCATGGAGGTTTACCCGTAACGTGTTCCACTTTTACACTGAAAGCTCAACTTTTTTGAAAGAGCATTTAATTTAATATGGGTCCCATGTGCATCAAATCCCCTTTGTAGATTCAGACACTACTGTTATTAGTTGCTGCAAACTGCCAGTCAAAAGCATCCTGTGAACTTCAGTGAGGCTGTGTGCCAGTTCCCTTCAATAAATGCTGCTTTTCCTTTGTCCCTAGCTCCCGTGGAAGTCCTTAACAAGCATTATAGAATATTACTATATGTGGAAAACTACAGACAGATACGTTCAGCAGGTAAGAGAGTCAGAATCACCTCTTTCATTCCAAGAGAAGTTGTTTTTCTTGCCTGTGAAGCCAAGCTTTGTTTCTCTATTCTCCCTCTTGGGGTTCAGCCTTTCCAATAGGTGGGTTGTGTTATGATCAGAGCAATCTCTTGTCACTAAACTCATCAGCCCTTCTGTAGATACAAACAACATTGGCAAGAGTGCAGTCTTTTCATGTTTGCTGCTACCCTGTTTGCTTGGTGCTTTCTAATGTCTGGTTTGGAATTCAGCAGAGGAAGGAAAGCAGTGCAATTATTTTCTGACTGTGGAGTTCAAGGTCAGCATTAACTCCAGTGACTTTTGGCGGAGGGGGGCTATTGCTATATAATGGGCCCCACTCTGATTCCCCTCCACTGCCTGCCCATGACTTGGGTGGCAGATGCACGAGGCTGCCCCATGTAAGCTCTGTGGGTGAAGTGTTTACCTGGGAAGTGTCACTGGCACCCATTGCCAGACTCGTTATACTTGAGAATCAGCTCTGAGTGGTGTTTACAGTCATTTTTATCTCTGCTTGTTAAATACGAAGGCTGGTTGGTCCCTGAAATAAAGCAAACACAATGCAAGCAGCATGTGAAGGCTTGCAGAGTATCAGTTGCTGAAAACTACTTGGAATATTTAACAGGAAAACTAAGTAAAATTAGGGAGAAATTTAGAAGGGATTTTGCATTATAATTATCAGTCCTAAGCTGAGGCATCTATTTGAGGTATTAGAAAAAGTGGAATTGTGAAAATGTCCTGCCTTGTTTCCTTGGAAATCCAGCCTGGGGTGAAGCCTAGATGCCTGAGGCATTGACCAATGTTAGACATGTGCTGTAATATGATTTTTACCATTTTCTTTCTGGTCAGGACACTGTTGAAATTACAGAGGCACCTCCAGGACAAATGAGAATACTTTTTTGCTTCAATTATATTTTACTGTTAATAAAAATATTAATGGCATCCTCATTCCACTCTATTCCCGAGTTCATTCTTTGACTGAAACTTTTCCTTATGGGAAGGAAATGGGTGGTAGGAATGTGGGATGGTAGTGGAAGCTGGCATGGTGGGGAAGAATAGTGCTCATGGGCTTTCCTTCCCCATTACTTTCTCCATTTTCCTGAAGTTTGTTTTTACATAGACAGAATTGCAGAGGAGATAGTTATGTGAAGGCTTTGATTATTTGTTCTTGCAGCAATTAAAAAGCACAGCAAACCTAGAGGTTTTTGTACTTGTTCTATTCCTGTGCACTGGGTTTTCTCTCATATTTATGCTGTACCTTACATGTGCTGCCCAAGGGTTTACCAGGGAGTGGGATTTGGGGAAAGCTTCCAGTTAGAGACTCTGCACTTAGGACACAGTACAAGCTGAACAGGTAGGAGTTGCAGTACAGAGATATCACATCAGTGAGGTCTGAACTGAGCTGAAGACCTCATCTCAAATTCCCCGCTTGTACAAGCAAATAATACCATGAAACATTTATAAAAAGCTTGAGAGAGCTATCTGTGTAACCACAAGGAGAAAACAGAGGAAGTTGTAGTTGAAATAATGGTGTATTAGATTTATGTTTTACTTGATGAGTGCAAAGTCTTTGGCAAAGTATGTCTGTTGCCACTATTTCTGTCTGTTTCTTCATCGTGTTTGTTCTATGCAGGCTCTTCCCTTGGTCTAATACCACAAAATGGTTCTGAGGCTGACAGCATTTTTGTACATAAGACATTGAAAGTACCCCAAGTAAGGACATACACAGTGTGTATCCCAAGATGATTAAATTATATTCCAAGTCTGTATGTTGTAGTGTTTTATAAAAGTATTAATAACTTGTTTATTTTTCTAAAATCTTTGGCTGATGAACATTAAATGTACATTTAAATTGCCTATTTCTGTGAGTTACAATGTGAAGATTTTTATCACCAACCAATCGGCCTGCTTGGATGAAGAAGCAACAGTTAGTTGGGAGCTGTTTACATCCTGCATATTTCCCTTGACATTTTCTTGGCATGAGAAAACACTGCCATAATCCTGAATCAGAATCTGTTTCTTGCCGTTGAGGAAGGGACATTTTGAGTTGCCTTCAACAGAAGCCCCATTCTGAGAACTGAGTAATAACTTGTACTCGTGCTTGATGTACCTGAGATCAAAAGAATGCAGCACTTCCTTGTCTTGTGAGCAGGACACTGAGATG
This sequence comes from Origma solitaria, assembly GCA_013397895.1. NCBI lineage: Eukaryota > Metazoa > Chordata > Aves > Passeriformes > Acanthizidae > Origma > Origma solitaria. Next base: position 78,244 of record VZRL01003360.1, read on the forward strand.
GAGATGTGTGCAAATTGACTTCTGTTGGAGCATGCCCTTGGATCTCTTGTCCAGTAATTTTTATTTGACTTTAGCTATACCATGTTTTTGAAGATTACCAGCATAGCTAGGCATTCAATTGTCTCGAGAAGGACTGACCCTCCAAGAAGAGAACTGCTAGAAGGAATAGTTTTACTATAATGTCACCCCGGAATCCGTGGTTTCATGTAGACTTCTGAATGCCTGTCCACAGTGATCCGAAGAACGGTCCTGTCAATAACACCCTTCATGACAGAGTTGTCATGAAGGAAAATGAGGGTGATGCATTCCAAAATCAGTATCCTGGGTGTCCTTTGAATACATAATTTTCTTGGAACAGATGTCCTGTGTCAGTACACAAGAGCATATATTTCTGCTTCAGAAAAGTTTGAAATGGCTTTGACCGATTAATTGCTGTTTTTTGGCTTACGCTAGTGATTCGAGAGCTCAGAGAGTTGATGTGTTTGGTTATGCCTACACTTCCATTCAGTGTAGAGGTTGAGTTCTTACTTAGCTGTGAATTCCAGGGTGATTTTTTGAAAGACGAAATGCTTCTACTGTTGTTCTAATCACGGTGGGAAGGCCTAAAAACTTTAAAGCATTAAACTTTCCAAAGGTTGAGACAAGCTCAGGACATAGCAGTGGCAGATGACTGCTTGAATTAGTCAGATTCTTTCTGAGAGTTGAAGGCTTTAATTTAGTTTTTCTGTTTTTATTTCTGTCTGAGGAGCAGGTAACTTCAAGGGGAAAATCAAATACTACAAATTTTTACTATTCTATTTCTTATGTGGAAGTGCCATTAGAAAAGTATAGGAGGAATAGACGCAGAAAATTGGTTTTTAAGATCTGGTGAGAACACGCTGGGCAAAGTGGAAGTGCCCTTATATTTGATGCCGTGAGGGTAGGGATCTCTGGGTCAGTCTTGATGCAGATAGAAAACATCTTTCTTAAGGGAAGCAAGCCTGCCTTGTACCTAGCCCAGAGCTGTGAGTGATGTCTTAATGTACCAGCCTTCATAAAGTCCTTTGTGCTGAAGTGTAGAAATAACATCAATGAAAGCTTTTTTTACATATATGGCATGTTTTATCCCCAAACACCTCCTGTTAAACTTGTGGTAATGTGGAACTCAGTGACTTTCTTTCCAGAACTGCCAGAGACCATAGGTACAACCCATCCATTCTGAGATGTGTTGCTGGAGCATGAGCACCTGGGAGTATTTCTCCCAAATACATCACAGACTAATTCCCTCTCTTGTCCCACCTCTCTGACCTCCGCTGTACATTCAACACTTGTATGTTCAAAGGTTTGAAAAAGAATAAACAGTGTGAAAGTTCTCCTCTGAATCCAGAAAGTGTAATTTATGTTCCCTGTCATAAACTAATAAAGGCTTGATGTTTGACACATCCCTGTGCTGTCTACCAACCCAGCTCTTGTGTTGTGGATGTTGAAATATCCACAATGTTTCTGGATTTCTTCTGTTATTTCTTCTTGATAAATGTTCACACTCTAGAAAATGGCCACAAACATTTGCTCTAATATGTCACCTATTATAAAACTCTTTCAAGCTCAGTAGATAGGATGTCAAATCTGGGAGAGGATATATAAAGGACAGATGTTTGCACCAACTTGAATGTACAGTGCTTAGTACTTTAATCCCTTGGTCCCTGTGGGATAGACAAGTTGGTAATATCTTCTTTTTGTAGATGGGGAAAATATGATGAAGTAAATAAGAGTATATACTTAAGATCTGTGTATATAAATAACTCAGCAAAAAGATTTTTTTAGGCCAGAGTACTAGAAAAAGTTACAAATGTTCCAGGTTTTTCTTGGGGGTGAGGACATTCATAACTACATCAGACAGCATTAAGAATTTATAACATAAATATGCTTCAGGCACAGATCAATTAATAACTGGCAAAGGACCTAGCAAAGCACTTTCTCAGGGAAGGGATTATTCTGCAGTTGTGCATGACTACGTTTCAGACACTTTTCTTTTGGACCTTCTAGAATCAGTCACTATCAGGAAATAGGAAACTCATCATATCTGGTCTCTCGATTGCCCCCAGCTGCAGGTACTTAGTGCAAAGCCTCTTCTCAGCCAGGACACTGTGGTTACCTTCTGGAAACCCTCAATTTTTCTGGTATGCTGTTTGTAATAGGGGTGTGTGCCATTTGTCATGTGCTGTGCTGGTCCCCAGGCAGCTATAGAAGAGGAGGGTGTGGTGAGGTCTAGGTGACTTATGGCCGTTGTTACCTCTGGGCTCGCACTGCGGTCATCAGTCACAGAGGAAATCTGTGGGGTGAGGTTAACATTCATCGCCTGTTTACTAAAATACTGCTTAATACCCTTAATTAGCCATGTCCCCAAGGAAAGTGACTTTACGTTGTGCACAGTAGAATATTTGCGTTGCTGATAATGCTTTTGTGCTTGGATGAAACTCTTGCATTCATAGATTTCCAGAATTGCCATAACATAATGAACTGTCATAACATAGTCCCCTTGGAAGATGTTGTCAAGAAAACTGCGGCTTTTTCCTCTCACAAGCTACAAGTTTTTTAAAAAACACGACAGTTCTCTACCAGTGTAAGTTTCCTGAATTTCCTGTCTCAAGGAAATTGGATTCTTGTACTGGTCATCCAGAAGTATATCTGGTGTTGGATTTCTGTGTATTTCCTGGGGAGCCTAGAAGAACTATGGTTGTTCAGCTGAGGATGTGTGTGGAACAGGCTTCAGTTCCTGAGCAGGAAGACACCTGAGCATGCATTTTGTTACAGGATAATTTTTTTATGTAGTGTCTCTCCAGAAGGTAGAGGAGGATTTCTGATGCTGTTTGGAGAACCATTGTTACAGCACTTCTTGAGGCCCCTCTTTGGGTGCTTTTGTTTCTTACATGAAGATGCTCAGGTAGGGTGGCTTGAAAATGTTCAATTTGAGCTTGTAGTTTGTATTTGTAGGGAGAACCTCTTCAGTTCCATTTCCAGTTGCTGGCAAAATGTGTATTAGTGATTCCTGCACATCTGTAGGATTGATAAGGATTGTCTCCACAAGGTCTTCATTTGGGTTTTCTTAAGGCCAGTTTTCAGACAGGAGTTCTTGTCCTAAGTGAGATTTAACAGAAGCAAACTGGCAATCTGGTCCACTCCAGCAGAAAGGAATCAGCCAGGAGTGCGGCTCTCTGAAGGTGTACCCATAGTCCCAGAATAACTTTCAGAGGTTGTTTTCTCATTCCTTGCTCTCATCTGACAATTTCATTGATTGATTTCTGAGACCGGTTGACTCTTACTTGCAGGAAAAGGGAAGAGGGGAATTCTTTAGGAGTCTAGAGAACTTTGGTGAGGCACTGTCAGACTGGCATGTGGAAAATTGTTGTTAAAAACAATTAATAGCTTTATAATATATAATAAAAGTTTTATGCTTACAGGAAGCATATACTTTGTTGCTTCTATGTGTGTCCATGGTATCATCTCTGTAAAAACAATTTTTGTTTATCTAGCTCCTCAGTGACACACTCTTCAATTTTGTTATGTTTTCTGGTGCTTGCTGCTTCTATGAAGATACTGACTTCAGCTTTACAGTTGTTTTCCTAGACTATGCCTTGAGGCTGCTGCATAGAAAATGTTAAGCTAACCTGTTTGTCTGGAATATCCCCATGCTACTGATTTGTCTGGGAAACATTGTCCTGGCTTTGTGCAGACAGCTGTTACCAGCTTTGAGCAGGGGGTTGAGCCAGAGACCTCATTCACCCTAAATTATCTTGCACATGTAATAAAGAGAAAACCTGAATCTCAGAGTGTCTCTCATACTGTTTAAATGATGATGGTTTGAGTTATAAAAGGAGTTATTGACCTTTTTAATGTCTAAAGAAAAATCTCCAATGTCACTGAGCCTTCAGAAGTTCAGGTGTATCAACATGAAAGTACTACTTGAAACTTTGAATTGGTGTTGAGGAACTGTGATGGAGAGGTTGCATTGCTGTACCTGTTATTGTCCAATTGGTGAATGTTATCTTGGAGAATCTACACTGATATGTCAGATTATCTTCTTCAGGGGAAATAAAAGCTTTAAAGAAAGGAATTTACATTGAAGTGAATGGGAATGAAACGTTTGTTCCCATTATTGTGGCTTGGCATCTCTTTGACTTTTTTGAAAGACTTGTGTGTGTAGTAATTTGATGCCCACAATTGTCTTCAGTGGATATTTTCTTGTTGGAAGAAGATTACGCTGTAGCTGCTCAATAAATAATTGCTGAAGTCCTTACAGGTTTACTACTTGACTTGGGTAAGATGGCTCTTATTTTCTTTTCATTCTAATTGTTTTCTTTTTTTCTATTTAAAGAAACGATTGAAAGCAGCAGAAGCAGAAAGCAAGCTAAAACAAGTGTATATACCCAACTAGTAAGTACCTCTTGTTTTGTTTTCTCTCTCATTGTAGAGGGACTGGTGTAGCAGTTTCCATGGCCTACCAATGTTATTATTTCCTGGTTAGGATGTTGTGCTGTCATGTTCCTCATTTCCTTCATCCTGTATAATGTTCCCATCCTGAAGCGACTGTTACTTGTCTTCTAATTTTTATTTTTATATGGTCTGGGAGCTGGGGACTTGCTGACAATTCAGCATGGTTATGAACAAAGGGGTAGCTAATTAACTGCTCAGTAACCTATCTGTTTTTGTTAATTTTCTTGGCAGTGGATCACCAATGCATGTTTGTTTCCTTACAAATGTATATTTCATTATATAGTAAAAATAATGTATCATTATTTATATGGGTGCATATATTTTAAAACAAAATTCTTAGTAAAATGTGTCTTCTACTGCATTCCCTCTGCATAGCCCAGTCAATAATTGTTACAATGCAGAACTTCTAGACTACCCTTTCCTTTCACTTTTCAACTTTCACTCCTGGATATGTTCCCCTGTGTATTATCCCCAATAACTCCTTTGCTCTTTTGTGCTGTCTCCTTTTAAATATTTATGAACTCCTACCATCTGTTCTGTTACTTTAGAACTAATTTTTATATATTTAGCTTGCAAGACAGCCCCTTATTTCTTCTGAAAATAGAGGATCCATGATTTCTTTTTTTGGTTTGAAATATGTCAATACCTCTCAGGTGAATTTACTAAAAATGAGGTGCAATATTCAGAGTGAAGCCAAATCGATTACTTGTCACACAATTTTTCAACAATATTGCTTTTTGTGGACGGTGTTACTCTGCAGGGGGACACTGGACATCAAATTAAACATGAATTCACAATGTGATAAGCTCATAAAGCAAAAGGCAGAGTAATTTAGACTGCAGATGCAAAAGGATATTGCAGATGAGAGAGCCTGGTAGTCCTGCTGTTACTCTTGGATTATAATGTGTGGAGGTAGGGCTTTGTGTTTGGAAGGCTGCAGTGCTCATTTGATAATGGCTGCCTGGAGTGGCATCTTATCCCTCAGCAAGGTAATTCTTGTTCCTATCTAGAGAACACAACCAAATAAGCAACTTCCATCCCTGCTTCAGGAAAAGACCTGTCTCTGTCCACGTGGCTACTCTTCTTGTCTCAGGCTTTGATTTCCAGTTACAGTTCATTTTATGAATGTTATACCTTAACTTACATATTCTTTAATTGATAAAATGGAGGATACATTTTCTTCCTCCTTCAATATCCTTTTGTGCCTATCAGGAAAAGTAGCAATTACATGACTTACTTAATCCCACATGAATGCTTCTGCTGTTTTCTTGCTATTAATACCTCCAAATGTGGCAGCAATTAAATATTTCTAAGCCTTTTGGATTACTTCTGCTCGGGTTTGAGTACAAGGTCTGGCATATAGGGACTGTATGGCATCTACATTATCTTGTGACCTAGAAGAAGATTATATTCTTGGCTTGTAATAGCAATACTTGGTGTAGGGATCTAAATATCAATGTTAGTGATTTGTCCTTATCGTGTTACTGAGCCCATTCCTGTTTCTAGGCTTGAGCCATAATGATCCACTTGTCACCTCGAAAATAAATTACTTGATTTAGGCTGTCACAAGACCCATGCAGAAGCATATCAGCTTCTGCACTGAAACCCATTTTAACAGTAACTGGTGTAAAATTGTTGGCAGTGAGAGACCCTGGAGGATATCAGGCTCAAACAATTTTATCTTTTTTTTGTCTCTGGCTGTCTTCCATTGATAGGGCTCTTGTTTGTTTCTCTGATGTTAATAGGAAAATCTAGCAGAGAGGAGGAATATAATAAGAAAAAGAATAGAAGCTGTCTTCAAAGGTCACATACATGTTGCACAATGAAAAGTAACAGCTCTGTGTGAAGCTTTAGAGCTGATATTTTTTAACTTGAGACTGTGCCCCAAATTTATTAATGCAGGTAGCTGAAGCATGGAGAGTCATACAGGTAATTGATGTGAGGTTATCAAGTCCTAAACCAACATCTTAGAAAAACACTTCTGACCTAGACTGAACAAACATTTCTGTGCCTCTTCCAAGAATGACCCTGGTTTTGGGACAGACATTTGTAGTTGACTGGACAGAACCTAATGTCTATAAATATGGCTTTGCAATGCAGCCCTTCGGCTGAAGAGCACTAGTGTACTTTCTGGATGAAAGGAAAAAGTGTAAAATCAGTTAAACTCAGGAAATACTGAGAAACAAACGTTTCAGTTGTTTTCTGTAGCACTGTCTCTGTCAGTGGGAGTGGTGTTGAAGCAGCAACAGAAGCCTGAATGCACAAAGAGACTTTGCATTCTCACATGCTTCATCCAGCCATCCTCCAATGTGAATGCAGTGCTGGGAGACCTTTCTTCATGCAGGTGTAGTCTCAGACTCTTTCTCCTTCTAATATGTACCCAAACATACTTTTCAGGCTGTTGTGGAAGTTTACTCTGGTTTCACTAATTTTACAGGCATCATATGTGCCAGTTATTTGCATCTTTTAAATGGAAGTCTGGTTGTATAGCTTGTGCTTTTTGGCATTAGGACAGCTGCAGTCATGAAGGCTGAGACATCCAGTTTTGTGTTGTTTTTCTCTCATTTGCTTTGATTTAAGTGATGCTAGAGAGGGGAAGAATGAACTACTTCATACAATTTCCAGTCTCCAAAATGTATTAGTGAAAATGTAAATTTTAACTCTACATCTGTATGTGTTAATGAATACATTCTATTTACAGTATTTTATCTGAGAATCTCAAAGCACTTTGACAAGGTGCAAACACTGCCTCTCAAAGGCTGTGAAGCAGGGAAATATTCTTCTCCCTACTGTGCCTCTTTTGTGAGTCCAACAGGGAAACTGGAGGAATAGGTCAGAGCTTTGGATCGCTATAAGGGGCAGCTGCTTAACAAGCTGAAGATAATTCCTTTGTCTGTTTCTTGGTTGTCTTCTGCTTGAGGAGCAAGACTATTTTTCTTCCCCATTTCATTGTGTGGACATGGAAAACTTAAAAGTGTGATGCTGCTCTTCCTTGTGTAGCTGTGGTAGTTTAAATGGCAATCGCCAACATTTTGTTGGAGAAAGCTGTTCCTTTTCAAAAAGCATTGTTTAATGGTCATTACACCTGTTCTTAGAAGTGGGTATTTACAGGAGCCTGGAGAGCTGTGAGAAAAGCTCACCTCTGTTGCCTGGATCCAGACACTTCCATTAGATGCCTAGAGGTAAATGGCATAAATGTACCTAAATGTACCTTACAAAGGATGTAAAATTGTTTTATTTCTGAGGCTTTATTTCTTAATTGTTCTGTTGCGTCCAGCACATGGGGCTTCTTCAATAACAGGAAACATTCACTGGATGATATTAAGTTTATAATTATTTCTAACAACAAAATTTTTACCACTGTGCTGTGGGTCAAATACTATCTACTCATCTACTGAAGGAATATCAGTCTTCTGTGGGGATCAGGATTATCTTCAGATTGGGATTTTTTTGTGCAGGTGCTTCAGTCCATGTTGATAGGCTTCCAGTGCCTTCTCTCTGCATGTGCTGTATTGCCTCCATCTCTTCAGAAGTTAAGTTGAGACTTACCTTCTGAAGAATACAGCCCAGAAATCTGCACTTCATGGTCCCTGTTCTAATATAACTGTCTGCTTCTTCACAATTGAAATGCCTTTCAGAGACTTCTGTTCTTGATACAAGAACTGGAAATGACAGTTTGCCACACCATCCGTATTCTCACTACCTTATTTGCATCTTGAGCTTCAGCTTCATTAATTGCTTAATGATTCATCCAGTTACTCATCTGATTCTCTTGTTAATAGCTCTAGCAGGCTTTGGTGATATCAAACAAGTTTAATTAACATATCATCAACAATTAAGAGCTTTTTGCTTCTCATATGGTGAAAACATTATCTGCCTGAATTTTACTGTTGCTGCCACTGTGAAATTTGACCTTAGCTTTGGAGCAGGGCACTCTCTGGTGCTTGTTGCAGATACATTATTTGTAGTGCTGCAGAATCCTGGAGCTGGCCACAAGTACAGCGTGTTAGTCCTGCTGGTCAGTGTGGTTTGGTGATCAGCTTTCACCAGTGCATCCTTTCCACCTGTGTTTAAATACAAGCTTGATAATGGTTTTAGAGAGGATAATGGAGTCAGGCCATCACCCTTCTTTCTGGTCCTGGTTTGTTGGGCTTTGCTGATAGATTTCAGACTATTTTTCTTCCTTTTTGGAAAATAAATCTCAAGATATAGAAGGGAAGCAACAGGCCTTAGTTTCCTTCAGTCTTTTTCTCTGTGGAGCAATGCCACTTGCAGCAGTGTGCATCTGTAAGGGCTGTGTGTTTTGCAGCGTCTTGGTAATGTTTGCACATGGAGTTTGCTCGTGAATCATTGGCAAAAGTTCTTTTGCAGCAGGTTACTATAGTGACGTCCCAGAGCAGAGGAGCGTGAATGTTCCCTCTTTCAACTGCCCCTTTGTTAAATGTGCCTGCGGATCTCCTGCCATCTGTGGGGTCAGAACTTGGTGCCTTTCTGATAAGCACCCTGAAACACTTTAATCTTCATAAGAGCTGGGCAAATTAATAAGCAGAAGGAGATGAAAACATATTCAGGCTTGTGAATTAATCTGAATGTCTTTTTTTTTCTATCTTCTCTTTTGGGCTGTGAATGTGTTGCTCAGTGTGCTTTAGGAACAAACTACTTACAGTGTTCCTGTGCCTCTTGGCCTTCTGAGCCTCTGCTGCGGAAAGGCTCTGAATTTTACAGTGAACATGATCAGAAATTTTTTCTGGACTGAAAAAACACTGTCTTGCCTCCTTATGCAACCTGTGTGTGGTTCCTGTAGTTCATTCACAGCAGAACCTCTTTTGTCTCTGTCAAAATGGAGCTTTACTGAACTCTGTATCTCAGGACCTGATTGGACCTTTTCAGATAAGAAGGATGATTTCTGGCTTCCAGGGCAGTATCAGCTTTCCAGTTGTCTTCAGAATTCTGTCACTTGGAACTCTTTTGCTTTCAGGGATCATTGCTGAGAACGTGAAACCTGATGCTGGTGCCCCATTAGAAAGAAATTAATTTGGCTCTATTCCTACAATGCTGTTTTTGCAGCACTAGTCAGGGTGAAACATAGCAAGTATTCTGGGTTGCTGAAATCACTGGGACTCCTGTGTCAGTGTGCAACTGATGTGTCAGAGAACAGGTTTGCAGAAAGCCATTTTAAGGTATTTCTGCTTCCAAATAATGAGTTTGTTAGTTGGAAATAAAAGGAATATGCCCACTGCCTTCAGTCTTCAGGTAAGAGAATATGATAGGAATGTAATCAGCACTGTGATTTGGGCTTATGTTCAGCAGTCAGCTCCAAAGCTTTGCCTGCCTTTGTTGCTTCTATAATGTGAACTCCTAACAGCACCTGAGAGTGTATGACTCTCAGGTGCTGTTTATACACTCAGCGTATGAGGGTAAAACTGCGTGTATGACTTCTTCCACCTTCTTCCAGTCCCCAGAAGTCCTGTCCCTGCAATAGGAATAGTGTGTCCTCCTCCTTCCCTCCCATGCTGGGGATTTTTGAAGGCCTTATTTTCCCCCTCAGATACTTCCTCTGCAGAGATTTTTTGCTATTCCATACTGCTCTCCATGCCAAGATTTTGTTTGCCCTTCCATTCTCAGCTCCAGCCAGCAGCATTTTTTTAGGTCTTTTCCTGAATCATCACTTTAAAGAGGGCACAGGGATGAGCTGAGGTGACCTGGATGTTGTTACATGTTGGGTGTACTTATGCGAATTGTGGCCACGTGATACAAACCTTTGCAGTGAGACAACATGGAAGTATTTGTCTCTGCAGTCTAGGCTTCTATTTCCATTAATAAAGCAGAGGTTGCCCTCTCTCTGCCTACTGCTCCTGCTCCAGCCCCCAGCCTTCTTTTTGGAAATTTAAATAAAATATCTCTCATGTTGAGGACCTGTAGGTGAGATCTGGTTTTACCTAGATTCATATATCTAGGATAATGAATAAGATACCTACGTGGCCTGGTTTATTGATTTTTGAAAGGGTTTGAAGTCTTGTAAATGCCATCCACCTATCATTATAGTTATTATCAATATTTTAAAAATATTATTGGAGACACTGCGTTCGTAAAAGTCAGATTGCTGGTAATTACAGCTGGTTCTGGAAGCCATTGCTGAATGAAATCTGAATCTTCAAACATTCTGGGCCATACTTTGAAAAGTCAAATAAAAAAATTGCATGCCTCAATTAACACTTGTCATTCTTTTTGCTTTGTGTCTTAAGTAACAAGCCAAACCCCAACCAGATCAATGTAAATAATGTCAAACCAGGAGTGGTAAATGGTACTGGAGTCCAGGCACAGAACGCGGGAGCAGGACGGGCCTGTGAGAGCTGTTACAGTAAGTGCCAGAGTGGCAGCTGTGTGTGCAGAGTGACTGCTGTGATGTAAATGTTAAAGCAAAAGCTGTCTTGTGCTGGGAGTGGGGGGACAGGATTGGATAGAGTAGCATTTAAGCAAAGGTTTTTTTTTTGAGGTTGTTTTTCTTTAGTGTTTTGTTTTGGTTTTTCAAACTACTGGTGTTAAATTTGTAAATAGAATTACAAAGGGGGAGTTAGTAAATGTTCTACATAATTGCAAGTAACTATTGAGTGAATATTTAAATCACCAAGGTGTGAATTTGGCAATTTTTTTCATGATTTTTTAAGTAGATTTCAAAATATGACACCACTGTATTTGATCTGTTACCTAATATTAATATACTGAGTTCCAATGACTGTACTCCTTTATGGGGAGAGCCTTTAGAGATGCTGGAATGTAGGACTGTATGAGAAGTCAAGTCACAGACTCTGTACATTCTTCAGTTGTAAAACTAACGTGTGGGAAGTTCCTGAAGACAATCTTCCCTCTCTCCCATGCTCTGCAGAAATTGTCTAGCAGTCTTGCAAAAAGAGAGCCTTCAGTTTCATTGGCAGGAAATTTTCCCATCCTAATAATTGTTTTTTTTCTGTTCGCATTTTAAAAGGGATTTAGATTAATCAATGTAATTAATAGTGCTGAAATCACAAGTATATTTAACAGTGGTGATGACAGTGAAGCCATCATCAGTTTTTAAAGGTCTGTTTGAGCTTTGCTCTGTGTGTGTATGTGGGGGTGTTTTCTTTTGTGCTGCTTCTAAAGAGAATAAGATCTGAAAAGTGATCCTGTGTAAGGATATATATAATTTCCACCTTTGTTATCTCTAGCCACCCAGTCTTACCAGTGGTATTCTTGGGGTCCCCCTAACATGCAGTGTCGCCTCTGTGCATCCTGTTGGACCTACTGGAAGAAATACGGTGGCTTGAAAATGCCAACACGGTTAGATGGGGAGAGACCCGGACCAAACCGCAATAATTTGGTGGGTATCTACAAGGCAGACTGGTGCCTCTGCCTGGAAAGCTGAGTGTCATGATACCTAACTGCCTGCTCACTGTTCTTAAATATTTAACCACCAAAAGAATGCCTTCAGCCTCCATTGTTGTCCTTGGGTCTGGTATTTCATGTCAAGCAGAAGTTGGCGCATTAACCTCGGCTAGAAGTAATTTGTTGCCAAGTACTGCCCTGAGGAAAAAAAACAACATAATTTGTTTAGCAAACTAGCCATCCAATGCATGGAATGACTTAGTGGAGATGGGAAAAACGGAAATGCCAGCCAGTGTTTCTGGTATTTGGTTTCCATGATTTTTTGCTGTAGGGAGAACAGCACTGGTTTTTTCTCTCCAAAAGAATTAATTATTTCCTGAAACTTATTTACTTTCCCAAGGCATATTCAAAATTAGATATACCCCAAATAGCTAGTGGTTTTTTAGAGATTCTTTATCTTGTATTTCTACTAAATCCTTGTTTGTTTTTTTTTAATAATCCTTCTTTTTTTGGATAGGTTTGAGTAAGCATTGTATGAGCTGCTTCTGTTTCATTTTCTCTGTTTTATTTGAAAACCAAAATTCTCAGATATTTTTCTGAATTTGGAAGCATCAGACATAATGCTGATTGAAAAATATAATTGTATCATATGGACAGAAGGATAATGCACACTGAACTTCTGTAATTTCTTTTGTCTCTCCTATTCTTTTCTGTCATTCCTTTCCATTTCTTTTGTTTAACCTTTATCCTTTCCAGGCTTCTGTTTGCCCTCTGAAGCCTCCTAATTGTCGAGATTAACTGCCAGGTTTTATCAGCCTTATACCTCTTGTTTGTTAATTAAAAGTATTTAAATAGTCAGAGAAGGGAAAGCTTTATTCTCCCCAAACTGAAATTTCTTCCTGTTTTCCAGCTCTGGATGGTTTTGAGATAACAAGATATTACTTGCATTATTTCATTGGTTGACTTAGTTGCTTTTCATAAAGAAGGTAACTGCTTTGGTTCTCTGTTGCTGATGTCTTCCAGTAGTATTCTTTATTATATACAATGAATATTTGACATCTGTGAGTGCATCTGTTGAGTTCAGAGTAAGAATTCAAACAAATTCTTGCAGCTTTGAGCCAAAACCATTCCTGCATGCCATACATTTGTTTTGGAAAGTGAGTGTGTGGTGCATATTTTTGTCATGCAGCTCTTCCTGATTTTCCTCTCCTTCTGACAAATGCTTTGTTATAAGGAGTTTGCGCTGTACATCCAGAGCAACCCTAAGCACCCAAAACTGGAGAGTCTTTCTGTTGAGTCTGTAAGCACTAAATCATGTGATAGCACCAGGTAACTTCTTCACGCCTGGCTTTTGGATTCCTGCTTTAAAACTTGGGACAGCGCAGAAAGAAATACTTCCTGTGGAAGGAAAAGATTTACCCTTATTTTATCCTTTGAGATATTTTGGGTAAGATTTGGGCAGTGGGGAATAGCTGGACTTGAAAATATTTTCACCTGTAATACCATTTCTGTCCTTACATCTGAGAATCAGTAGTAGAAAGAGATTTCGCATAATACTTTCTCTTCTTTAGAACCATACTTTCTAGTAATTACTTTTTCAGAAACCATTTTCATTTTTCTTTCCCTTTAGAGTCCTCATGGTGTGCCAGTACGAAACAGTGGGAGTCCCAAGTTTGCTATGAAGACACGACAAGCTTTCTATCTCCATACAACAAAACTGACCAGAATTGCCAGACGTTTATGTAGAGATATCTTGCGCCCTTGGCACGCTGCAAGACACCCCTATCTGCCCATTAACAGTGCAGCAATCAAAGCAGAATGTGAGTGTGCTGCAGCTGCGACCTCCTTGACAAGGAGCCCTTTGAGACTCCTGTCCTATAAAGTTTTGAGTTGCAACTTGTTGAGATGCTCTCTTGCACGTAGCTAGTGCTTTCGCAAAATCTAGCTGTACTTGCAGAGCCTTCTAAGTGATTGTAGCCTGGGCAAATAACTTTGAAAGTTCAAGAGTTGTTTGTTTTAAAACATTCATGTTTGCTATTATATGGAGCATTCTCCTATGTTTGTGTCCTGTTGCCAAGATATGCTTGCCACCTGTAAAATTCCTTTTAACAGGAAAGCTCTTTCAGGACACTGGAGTTATTCACTTGGTTTTACTATAATAGCTAAATGTCTTTACCCTCTAATTATATTTCTGTGTTTTACAGGCACAGCACGTTTACCTGAGGCATCAGAAAACCCATTGCTATTAAAGCAAGTGGTTCGAAAGCCTTTAGAAGCAGTACTCCGGTATTTAGGTATTAAAAACCCCAAATCACCAAATGCAAAGCCCCCAAGCACAGGAAACACCCTCCTAGCTACTCTGCTGACCATTTGATTTTTCCATTTGGGTATAGGTTGAGTGCTTATTCTGGATTAAAAACAAAGAAAGAAAACACAAAAAACCCCACCCCACAAACAAAACAAAACATGAAAACCATCCCATTAACTTGTCGATTTTACTTTTCCTACTTAATCTGACAGACCCAGTGTCTCTGCAGTCTACTCTGGGCTCATGAAGCTGTATCAGAAACTTTTTCAAGTGAAGGGAGGGATGTGTTTGCTGTGGCTTCTGATGCATGTGGGGACAAGTTACCATCTGCTAGTGGTGACACTAACATGATGTTTTGGAGACCTCTGATTGTTTACTTTTTCTGTTTTTGGGCTCTCTGAAGGCAGTTTGCACAGTTGGGTCCTCTTGGGTTTAGGACAGCTTGTGTCCCACAGCTTGTGAATCAGTTGCTGTGTTCTGTGCTGAAGCTGGACAAGGGGATTATACTTCTGGTTTTTGGGGTTTTTTTACTTTCCTCTGGTTTTTGATCGTTTTTTGATTTTTTTTTTTTTTTTTTTGTAAATTACAATTTTCTTGAAAACTTGTGCCTCATGAACTGATCTGTGGGGCAGTACTGAGTAGCTCCATCCACGACTTTGGTGTAAGTTTTAGGTGCTGGAAGCATCCAGAATGATGCTATGTGACATCCCAATGCTGGCTCCAGACAAATGCCAAATCGTTTTCCCCAGTGTTCCCAGCTGCCCTGCAGACATCCCTCAGGTTGTTCTGGCAGCCAAACGGGAGTCTGCCCTCAGGGAAGTCTTGGATAGGGGCACTTTGAAGGCTTCCTGCTTAGCAAGGAAATTGATTGCCTTTTTATTTAGATAAGCAACACTGGAGTTGTTTTTGGGTTTCTTTGAACATTTTTGTTGATGAAATATTGTAAGGCTGAGGGCATATTAAATATTTACTGCTTCTCTGCTGAGTGTATTTCTGCTGTGTACTAATGGGATATGTGGACTGAGAAACCTTTGGATACATAGAGTGCAACAAAAGAGAGCAAATAAAGGGAGAAATTTGCTGTTGGATAAAATCCTTATTTTAATAATTGTACAGAATGTATCAGTAGATTTTAAGTTTTCCTGGCACTGTGTCTGGATTACTGAGCTGGGAGAAGGGAGTGATGGAAATGGAGGGAGGCTGATGGACTGGCAAGAAGGTTTTTTTGGTGGTGTTAGAGGGCTTGAATTTATATGTTACTCTGCAGTTGGGTTTGTAAGAAAAAGACTCAGCTGAAGCTCCCATTTGCTGTTGCTTGTAACTTTCTCAGAATCTTTTCAGTTGAAGAGTGTGTGCTTGGTCTCTGCCTTGGCCCGAAGCTTCAATTCAGATGTTGTGTTCTTTATAGTGGATCTTGGAATCCTCACTTTTTTTGCCATTTTTGAAATTGTGTTTTTTATATACATTTCTGGCAAACTGGAAAAGTTATAATTTTCCCAGAGTTCAGGGATGTTGCATGACTGGCCAAAGTTGGGTTTTAGTATATAGCACCCCAAAAATCACCCCAAATTGTTGGAGAACAGTGTTATGGAAATAGATACAAACTGCTTTTGTTATCAAATCTTATTTTGGGGTAATACTATGATAATGATTTTAACATCTTCAGTAGCAGTGAATTCCTAAATATATGGAAATGCTTTATATCAATAGCAATCTCCAGTCAAAACTATTGACTGAGATAGTTTGTAAGATATATAAAAGGAGGTGTACTTGGTCACCTTGGAAGTTTGCAGGTTGTTTTCAGATTTATAATTCCAGTATCTTTGGTAATAAAAAAATACTACTTTGCTGTTTTCCAACAGAGTCTCATCCATGTCCTCCGAAGCCAGATCCTGCAAAGAGCTTGTCCAGTTCTCTCAACAATCTGACTCCTGCTAAGTTTACCCCTGTCATTAATAATGGGTCCCCAACTATCCTGGGAAAAAGAAGTTATGAACAACACAATGGAATGGATGGTAAATATTTTTCTACAAAATTTATATTGGCTCTATAGGGTTTTTCTTCTGTCCTTTCGGTATGCAATGAGATTATGTAAACTCATAGTCCTTTATATAAATTCCAAGTTTCTTATTCTTGAGGGAGGTTATTTTTAACTTTTGTTAAGGTCACCTGTCCCATTTCTCCTTTTGGGTGAGACACAAGATGTGCACTGCCTGGGAGGTGCATGCACATAAAGTCACTGTGCTAGTGGAACTCTGCCTGGCTTGGCCAACCTCACAAATGGGATAGTGAAGGAGAAACTTCCCTTCAGTTTTTAAATTAGTAGTGTGAAGAATACCCTTATAGATTTTTGAGTGATGTTTCCCTTGTTGGCCCTCTGTGCCCCCGTACTGACCACCTCTGTGCTTGGGTTCACCCCTCCTCAAGACTAGAAGGCAAGGGAAAGGTGTTTGAAGTGGGAGATAGAAGCAGGATGTTCCTGGCGTGGATTCCAGGTCTCTGTCTGAAGAATTGCTCTTGCCTGAGAGTGTCGGGGAAGAGAAGGGGCAGTCTCTATGTCAGATGAGGAGAAAAGGGTCTGTTGAAATGGTCTTAATGGGAGTGAGAGCACAGAGGGTAGGTCTGCCTAACAGGGGAAAGGAACAGTTGATGTAATGGTGACTCTCAGCAGGGAGGGAGATCCAGAGAGTCTTTCTCGCTGTTAACCTCTAATTTTAACTTTGTATGTAGCTTATCTGAAATATAATTACAAACATTTGATACCTGATTGTGTTTTAACATTAAGAACTTTTGAAACTGCTGCTGTTCAGGTTGCTGATGTGATGTTTTTCTCTTTTCTGTTCACTTGTGCTCTATCAGGCAACATGAAGAAGCGCCTGTTGATGCCTAGCAGGGGTAAGACCTTGAAGCTGTGCTCAGCTTATGCTAGGAGAGTGATTTTTAGTTTCATCTGCTGGCTTGTCTGTGCTTTGTGGCTAATGAGTCTGTGTGCACCTTCTGTGTTGATGTCTAAGTGTTCTTGGGTAACCACTTCCACGCATAGTTTTGCTGCTCACCTTTCAGGCTTTTCACATGCAGGCAACAAATCGTACAACTGTACTGAAGACATGAAGTCCTGTGTTCAGAATTGATTCCTAATTCCTCAAGTTGACAGAACAGTCTTCTAGCAGTTCTGTGAAACTGCAGGAAGCTTTGATGGTTGGTTTGAAAATAGGTGTTGTTTCACTGTTTGACTTTCAAGAAAGCAAACTTTCATGTGTCTTGAACTGCTTTGAATTTACATGGACCAAAAGAAGACAGTATTTACATCAAGTCCCAAGTTCAAGCCTCTGTATTTTCCAGTGAGAGTGGACAGTCTCACTAGTGAGAGACTGTTTGCACATACTCTGCTGGCAGTAGAAAATGATGTTCAAAATTTCCACTGGTTAAAAATTAACCTGTTCTGAGTACTGAATAGACCTCATTTCATTTGTGGTAATGCAGGAAATGTGTATATGATGTCACTTCACCAAATTCAGTAGAACAGACCAGTTTTGAACAGTTAGGAAACAAGCAACCGTAGAATGTTATCATGAGTCAGGCAAACACAAAAGCTTACATGTTCCCATGAACTGGCCAACACTGCATGCCCTGATGTTAATCTTTGCGTTTCGTGGCTGAGGCAGTGGATGGCTGGTACCAATATTTACGTGCATGCTAATATGAGTGCATGTGGAGAATACGGCAGTGAGGAGAGTGGTTGTTCTACTGTCTTGCTCTCTTTGGGAATTTGTTCCTTGGTACCCTGTTGCTGAGTTTTCATGTGCTTTGTAACTTGTCTTTTGGGAAGAATAACAAAATCCTGCCGCCTTGGTCAGTTTGGCTTCCTCAGAAGCCTTGTCTAGTAATGAGGGAGGTAGATGCAGAGTAGCTCACTGGATTTCTGCAGCTTCTAGTGACTACCTGCTTATGGGCATTCCTGCTGCTCCCTGCTAAATGTCCTCCTCAGCAGATGACACACTTGAGAAGCTCAGAGACGTTGTGGTCCAAAGGAGGGAAGTACAGGAATGGATCTTTCTCTCCAGAAGGCTCTCTCTGCACATAGCATGGGGCTTGATAACCTACCACGATTTTCTGGAAATGGAGGACTCCTGTTTCAGTGTTCTAAGATCTGTCTGCTGGGATACATATTTGGTTTGACATTTCAGCCGTAACTGTTGCTGGAGCAGTTTGCAAAAAGATGATTTTGAAGAAGTACCTGTTCAGGCTCCTCAGAGTATGTGTTTCTCTGAAGCAAGTGTGTAGAGCTGTACAGGGTCCAGATCTTCCCAAGCACCTGCTGCTTTACCTGCTTGGTCTGTTCTCAGCCAGCCACTGAAATACCTGCAGTAGTACTTGTTCCTGTAACTGCTAGATAGCAGAGTACAACTCAGTCCCAGAATCTGTTTATCTGCTGGGGTAGTGAGTGTTAACTGGATATTCTTGTTAGCAGTTCAGCTTAAACCTGTTGGTTTAGATTTATTTGTGAATGGAAAATGTTTGCCACGCTGCAGTTTTGCATCTGGAGTATTTCCTGACCTTGGTTTGCTGGAAGCTTTGCCAGGACCGGGAGGGAAGGGAACCACCTGCAAGGAGACAACATTTAAAGAACTTGGATCAAGATCTGCTGGGCACAGGGAAAACAGATGGTGGAAGTTTGGTGGATCTCCTTCTGTCCTGGTGCCAGTTTGTGCATTAGTGCTTCTTAGCACAGATTCCCAGTTGCCTTGAATATGAACTGGTAAACCTTCCTGGCTGTGGGCATGGACGGCACTGGTTTTCTGTGCCGTGCTAGAGCTGGGATTGTGGTGGTTCTCCTTGGCTTTGCGTGGAGTCATACAGCCTTAGTATCTGGGGGGGCTACTGGCAGGAAGGGCACAGGTTGAAACGCTGTGAAGAAGAGGTGAATGGCAGTGAGAGCGATGAAACCTTGTAACCAGAATTTAGGAGCCAGTGAGTGAGTATAAAAGGATTGAAATAAACCCATCCATCCAGAATGACCGATTTCTGGATTATAGCTGACCTAAAATAGTAGAAAGAGATTAATGAGAGTAAGCCTGAATTGTTATAACTGGTCAGATTCTGCATTTACATAGATACTGTGGGTGTTTCTTTGTTACTTTTATGTTTCTCATCTCGACATACTGACTGGTTTAAATCACTGCAGGGGAGTGTACTGCACAAAAAACATGGTGTTATGACATCTGCACTGAAAATATTCTTTATACACAAATTTGTGTGCAGGAGAACATTTTGTCCACCTATGTTTGAATAGTTTCCAAAGAGATGTTAACCTACTGCAAGACTGTATATGTTATCCAGGGGTTTTTCTGCTTCCTGCTCATGTGCTGTGTTGGTGGCACCTGGAAGTCATCTTAGGGCTTGAGCAGGTCAAAGTCTGTGACAGGGGTACTGTTATGGTGGGCCTTAGCTGAGGTCTCTTTGCTGGTGATAAAAGCCTTCTGGTGCTGGGCCATTGCTTCCAAACATGGGGGAGAAGTCTGAACGCTGGAAATTATGGCTGAGCTGATGACAAGCAATGAGTTTGTGAGGTTTTCCTCAAGGCCAGGTTGTAAAGCAGTATATAATCAAGAGGTTTATTTGCAGGGAAAGAGCCAAGTAGCATCTTGTATTTTTGTACAGTGTAAAGCATTAAGATACATGTTTATGCATGGCAATTGCTGAACTTCAAGGAATAGTTCAGATTTTTCCTTTGGAATTTTGTTGTTGGGTTTTTTTGGTTTTTTTTTCTCTTGCTACTATAACTCCAGCTAAGTAATTTTAAATTTTCTTTTTCTGTCTCATCTCTGCTTAACCCTTGAGACCTGAACTTTTTCAAGCTCTGAATATGATTTGTCTGGCCAGACATCTTGAGTTTTGAGTGATGCCTGAATTCTAAGAACAAGAAGATAGTCTTAATCTCATGTCCTCTCTGCCTCCACTTTATTTTACAAGAAGGTTGCAGTTCTTTTATTTATTTTGTTTTCTTCCTCTTTACATCATGTTGGAGTCATCATTTGGCATACAGTACCCTTCCCAGCTCTCCATCAACATTAAATTAGCATGGACAAATTGCTGCAGAATCTTATTTTTGGAGCATGAAAAGTACATGGAGTCTCATAAGCTGTCAAATACAGTGAGATGTTAAAAAATTATTAGTTTATTGCTTTTTCATTAATGTTCTGGAGCTTGACTGACAATCTTTGCCATGTAACTTCCTCTAGAGAGAGTGAGAGGGGATGTTTTATGTGCAGGGACCTGTTTACTTGATTCCTTACAGCCATGCAGTGTGGGATCTATGTGCTACTTGTCTATGAAAATTCCTGCTGGGGGAAGGGAGGGAGCATTGTTAGATTTTTATTTTTCTCCCCTCTCTTTTACACCATGCTAGCTTTCGTCTAATCAAATTTGTTTTACAGGGTCATCACATGCACTCTAAAATTGGCAGAAAGAGGGAGAACATGGAATGAGTAGCTGCAATAAAGGGAAGGCTTTTCCCAGCAACAAACTTGCATTGATAACATGGTAGCGGATCGAATGCTGAAAATTGGAGAGGGTTTATAGAAGAGCCATGAAAACAGTGAAGGGACTGGAAAACACACTGTATAATGGAAAATGCTTTTATCAAAGTGGAAGTTGTAGATGTTTGTCTCTGCTGACAGGAGCAGCAGAAGTATAATAATAGAGGGCTTTTTAGTCTAGCTGGGAGTGGAATAATGAGCTGCAGTAGCCAGAAGGTACAGTAGAGAACTTTGGCTGGAAACAAGCTGCAGATTTTTGAGTGAGGTTAATTAACTGTTGGAATACCTTGCTTCCTTGCTTCTGCTGCTGGGGATTTCTAAACCGAAATGGAATGTCAGTCTAATTTAATGTGTTCTGGTTCATTGTTTCTCACATCTTTTTTGGGAAACGTGAATGAACCAGAAGTGGAAGCATTCATCAGCTTGGCATGGCCTTAGTTCAGTTATCAAGAGATGAGCGTGACCGTGGAAATACTGTTCTTGAACAAAGCTATCAAGGTGGGATGATAGGGAAGTACTCTAACATCAGCTATGCAGGGGACCAAAATTATCTCAATATTGTATACATATATTTATAAAAAAGTGTTTTTCTGGCTGAATTAGACTTGCAGAAAATGTGGACTTACCTGTATGCATAAATTGCATTAAAATTCTGCCTTTATCAGCAGTGACCCCAGCTGTCTTCCCAAAATCAAGGATAACCAGCCAATGGAAATCTGTCCATCCAGGAATTACTGTAAACAGCAGGGTGTATTGGTCTTTTAATAAATGGTGGGGTGCTGGGGACAAGTCCTAGCTTTAGCTATTGAAATCCAGACCCCAGTAATGCTGACTAATGACAAGAGAGCAAATGTTCAGTGCCAGCTGCAGCACAGCTGGGAAGAATGTCAAGTTGCTTGAAATACTTTTAGGAGATCCCAAGAACCATGTGCCCATACAACTTCCTTGCTTTAAGATTATATGCCTAAAGTACTGATTATTTTTGAGAATTTCACATGGGATTTTGTATTCAGATGCTAAGTGAAACAATCTTCACTTGCCTTCAGTTTAGCCTTGATACTGTAATTAAGTTCTTTCGGTGCTATGAAGAAAGAGCTGAAAATAAAATTAGCAGATGGGCATCATGCTCTGTGGATCAGCTAGTGAAAACCATTTCTTACAGAAGTGATGGCATGGAGTAAGATGCAAATGTTGATTGAGAGGAGAGTGTGTATCCCAAGGCAATGGTAGGGAGCAGGTGTAATTAATGTGAGAGGAGATTAATGTATAACAGAGCAAGGGCAGAATTGCAAATGCCCTGGATAGTACAAAGCCTGAATTTGTAATAGAGTGGAATCTACATGTGTGACACATATCATTCATACATATATACATATATATATATATATATATATATATATATACACACATACATGTATATAATGTATAATACTCCTGATGCTGAGAATAGTGAATAATTAGGTGCTTTCTAGTTTAGATAGCTTGGATCAGCAAATCCTAAAGCAGTGAGGTGCCTAGTTTTGTTTCCTCTTGTTTTTTAGTGTGTTACATTCAGGCAGAATCTACCATGATGCTCTTTTTGGGATGTGGGTGGATAGCATTGATTGACTCAACCCCAAGACAGACAGCAGCTCTCCCTTCTCAATGTACTTGTCCAAGGATAGCTACTGGCTCGCTGCAGTTGGATGTCACTGTTCAGAAAGGATTAGCAGGGTCCTTGAAGTGTTTGTGGCAGGAGGTGCAGCTTTGTGTGAACAGACACATCATCTGTGAGGGGCTGTGGTTACAGCAAGTGTGGCCTGCTGTACCAAGCATTTTAGGAAGTGCGGTCCAAATCCAGTGAGATTAATGTGCAGGAGTTGGTGGAAGGAGATGGGTAACAGACCAGTACTTACTCATCCAAAATTAAAGCTGCTCTTTGCAGAATCTCTCATTTGGAGTTACTGCCTGTTTAATGTTGTCTTGGTTTTATCTGTCCAGCAGAGAGCTGTAATCACTTCTGTGTTTCATTACAACCAAACCAGTCTGTGTTTCTCTATTTGTTGCATGGGGCTGAGCTACTGTATTCTGAACTATGTGAATCTTTCCTTTTTTTAACCTTAAATCTTTTCTTTCCTTTTCCTTTGCCAATCTTGGTAGGAACTTACTTAGGTAAGTAAATTGCAATTTTAACATTGTTTTTATGTACAACAGAATTTTTAGAAAATGTTAGTCTAGGTGGTGTTTGGTGCAATTCATGCTCTGTTCTGCTTGTTGCACTTCTATTTCTGAAAGTTTGTAGCATCTGAGTGTTAGAAGGTGGACACTCACCGTGGTAACACACTCTTGGTAGTTATAAGAGAGGGAGGGGTGCTAAAGTGTTCTTGCAAGCTGGCAAAAAAGTGTATGTGTGTATGTCAACACAGGGAGACTGCCTCAAATGAACCAGTAACTTGGAAGTGAAATCCTTGTTCATCAAGCCTCGTTCATGCATGAATTTTTATATTTTTTTTCTAGCTTGCTCACAAATGTGGTACTGTTGATGTTTTTGTTACTGCTGGGAAGGATGGATGGAATCCCAGGAGGAGGATTGCTTTTGGAAAAGGAAAATACACATGAAGGGTATATGGGTTTTAGAAAGCAGTAGTAAAGTCGCTGGTTGTGAAAGCGTGCATGAAGTTCTCTGCTTTCATTGTGACTGAATATGTGCTTCTGAATATTACTGCGTATTACATTTTCTGCATGATACTTCTTGTGGGTAAACAAAGTAAAAACCAAATGCCATCTGTGACTAATTGCTTGATGAAGGATCCATTTTGTTGTGTGTGGTGGATATGCTGAAGATTGGAGTTAGCAACTTCAAGTAAATATAAGTTTAACAAGTCTGAGTTGTGTCCAGGCTGGAAGCTGAGCTACTCTTCTTCCTTGGTACGAGGGTCAGTTCTGTACAGACTTGTGTCAAACTGTGAAATGGACTGTAAATACACAGCAGCAGTGTGTATGTTCAGGTGTGGAAAAGGCACTGCAAGGTTTCTGACTGAGCAGAAAGTTCTCCATGCTTTAGCTGCTTCTTGAAGCTTGCTGTAGTAACTTCATGGGAATATCCCTGTGCTCCAGCCTGTGTTGGGCTCACTGCTGAGGGTTTAGGCTCTCCTGCTTCTCCACATGGCAGTTGTGTGGTGTTGGCAAAACAGCAGGCGGAATTTGAGCAGTGGGAGTAATTTTGGAATGCTGCCATTGATGAGTCGCAGGGGATGGGACTGGATCAGCAAAGAACACGTCTACTGTCAGTCTTCCTGTGAGACCAGATGTGCTGGTTTGCTTTCCATTGGGAAATTAGATTCTCCCTTCCACTCTGTATTTTTGGGTGCCAGCTCTCCCCTACTCCCATAGCATACTCTTGGGGTGGTGTTGTATTGCTGCTGGAAGTTTAGGCATTCTCTCATTCAATTGTTTGTTTTTTTTTTTCCCTAACAAATCCAAAAGCATAAGATTTAAATAACGTGGAATGGTTGGAAAGGAACAGGTTGGTTGACTGAGAGGTGGGTTCCCTGTCCTCCAAAGATAAAACAAAGCTGCAAAGTAGCAGCAGTAACAGACTTGTGTTGCTATTTGTGGTAGTCCTTCCTCACCTGTGCTGCTTTGGGAGAAAGTATGTTCACCTGGAGCTTTGATACTTCAGGAATGAAGGGATCATTAGGGCATGGTAACCTGCTGGACTGGTTTTCAGCCAAAATCTCTGTGATTACGTTTAGCTTGAGGAACAGTTCCGAGGTCCTTGGCACTGAGCTGTTGGGAGCAGAGACATGCCCTGAGGGTGCCAGTTAATCTCTGTACGGTCATCAGGTGTTTTATTGCCATTTCAGTAAGATGTACAATTGTCTGTGGCAAAAGACATTTATGATTCTCTTCAGCTATACCTTCAATTGACTTTGTCTTCATTTTATCCTCTGGGGCTTCATCTTTATTTCAGTGTATAGAGGAGACTGGCAGGAGGAATTGGATGGCAAGAGATTTTCTGCAACTTTGGGTTCTTTTCAATACTATGGAAAAAATCCCTTAACATTTAATCTGGAGTTTTCAGAGTATATTTCAAATTCTTTGGCTGCAAAATAGTAGAAGACCTGCTTAGATTTGTCACTGTAGACCTTTACACTTCGTGGTTTTAAAGGTTTGGTCAATCCTGAAAAGGCTTCCTTATTTTTGTTTGTGTATTTTTGTGTCATTTACATTTTTGTGTCAGTTGCTTCTGATGTGGAGCTGTGTAAATTCAAGCAGTTAGACCTTAGATATCATCAAAAGCAATAATCGCACCTTCTACCCATTCCTCCATAAAATATAGTCAGACTTTTTTTGTTTTTTTCTGGAGAGGAGCTGCCAGAATGGTTGTATTTTGCTCCTGATTTAAATTCTTATGCTGTCTTATTTTTAACCTGCTTGTGGATGCATAGGGAGACATCTGTCAAACCTTGATCTGTGCAAATGGAGCAGGCACGTGGGGCAAGTGTGAGTCTGACATGCTGGGTTCCCTGCCTGTCCCACCACTCACCCAGAGACACAGGATTGGTTTAGTTCTTAGAGGTGCCTGTCTCACAGGCTTCATCTCTCACACAGAAGCCACCAAAACTTTTGGGTGAGAATCCATTGTTTCCAGTACAGATGCTTCCTGTTGACTTGCCAGCTGTTCTGCAGTGGGTTACAGATGTTGTACTGTCTCTCTGCCTCTCTTTGGTGACGATCGTGCTTAAAAGTTGCTAATTTAATAGCAGTGCTTTGGCTGTGGGAGTTGGTTTTTTTTTTTTAATTGCAAACTGAACAAGGTCTTTTTAGTGCCTGTTTTCATTCTTTCAGACTCCGGTTATTGAAGTGTGACTAAAGTGAAAATTTATGGATTAATTCACTAATATTAATATGCTAATTGATACCTTATTGCTGTGGAAGCAAGGGTATAAATTGTATTGAAACTGTAGCTTTGTTTTGTGTCCTATTTTACTGGAACAAAAAGTTGTCAGGGGCAGCTTTATCCTAGAAATGGCAGTTTGGGAGTGAGGTGTGTCCCTGCTGTTAGCACTGCATGAGGGCTCTGAAGTTTTGGGGCTCAGAGCAAGCAGCAGTTCTGCTCAGCCTTTGTGCAGTTTGCATCCCTCAACTTCTCGCCATGGAATATTCTGGTTTAATTCTGGTGCTTGGGAATAGCACTGTTTACTGTCTGTCGTACATCCAACAATAGTCATTGCAGCAGCAGCCACATATCAGGACAGTCTTTGCTGGCATCAGTGGTGTTCTTAGTACAAGAAAAGAACTGATCTGGAGTGTGGTTAAAAGAAAATGTGTGGCTTCAATCCAGGGACTGGCGTCAGTTGATTTACATCTCTCCGAGTTTCTGTGAATGGAGAAAGCATTATCTTCCAGCTATGAAAGGGGGAAGAAAATAATAAGTGCTGGAGCTTAGCTCTGAAGCTGACAGATTCTGGTTGCATCCTGCTGGCTGTGCTGTTTCCCAGCATCCGTGGAGCCCTTTGTCCATCCATCCCAAACAGCTGCTCACAGCTGTGTTTTGGATGCAATGGCTGCTCCCATGTAAAAACAAATTATTATCTGGCGCCTGCACTGCCTTTGTCAACATCCAAAGGTTGTAACTGGGCTTCTTACTTGGTGCCTGGTACATCTGTCCTACAGATATGATGGAAATCTTTTTGGCAGCTACTTCTTCATCTCTGTGGATACTTAGGCACAAAAATGCAGCAAAAACTGAAATCATGTGTCTTCCCATTTGAAGTAGCTAAGGGCATCTACATCTAACAGGGTAACATCTACACAGGATGGAAAATACACTTGATACAAAGTGTTGATTCTCGTGTGGTAGTGTGATACTCAATGCTCAGGAAACATCCCCTGTTCCGCCTTCCTCACTCCTGATACTTTACTGTGTGCCCTGTGTTTCCTGTCATACTTGATGCAAATACAGTGTGTTTGGTTTTACCAATGAGAATCTCCAGGAACCTGCTGGAATACAGACCATGAACTGTGCAAGTTCATTTTTGCTGGATTCTTTGAAAGGTTTTTCTCCGTCATCACAGCTAACTCACTAGCAATGGGAAGGTTCAAACATCCTATGACTCTGAAAGCAGAATTCATACTGAGACCTTCTGCAGCCAGCAGCAGCATTTGCTAATGCCTGTCATGTAGTACTGTGGGATTTGATGAACTGACATTTTGATTCTCAGCCAGAAGGGGCTGAGGAAGGTAGTTTGGTGCACGGATGTTAATGAAATGGCGTTTTCTGGGAACATGCATCTTGGAAAACCAAACAGTGCTAACAAAAAGCTTCATTGGGTCTCCCAGTCCATTCTGTGCCAGGCCATGCTGCCTTATAGCAACATCTCTTTCGCTCCAATCCCAAGATGTTTGTGTCCTGCAGGGTCCTGTGTATGCACGGTATGGTTGAGGGCAGTGTGAGGGCAGTGATAGCACCTGGTCACACGGAGCTGTGGTGCCTGGTGCTGTTTGTGTGGCTGGGAAAGGGCTCTGTGTGATAGCTGCTGTGGCTGTGCTCTGTGCCTGAGGAGGTGTTTACTTGTGGCAGGTTCAGCAGATACACTCTGTTTGCTAACAGCTTGTAGCTGACGTCTGAGCTGAGGAGTTCCCAGGGGACCCAAGGAGGATAAGAAAGATTCTGTTTGTTGCTGTCTTGACAGGGAATAATGCCTTCCACTTTCTCCTTCTTGACGTCAGTAAATTCCTCAGACTAAAAGCAAACGTCAGATTTTTCCCCAGATATTTGGAAAACCTCGGATCTGAAAGAGGAGGTGTGCTTCTAGTGGTAGTTTGAAGCAAGGTTTGAGTAAATGGAGAAGAGACTGGGCGAATGGAACATGTCTGTAACTTGGGGCCTCTGCTCTTCAAACCATGTTGTCAAGGAAGCTTTTCTCAGTCACCTTTCTAGGAGGGCAGAAGTCAGTTCAGTAGACAACTGCAGGCTTAGCAAAACAACACAGTTGCAATCATAGCTGCGTGTGTTCTGATTTTGTACTTTTTTCTGTCTTGGAAAAGCAACGGTCTTACCAGCTCTATTCTCTTTCCTGTTTGTTAGGTCTGCCTAACCACGGACAAACCAGACAAATGGTAAGAGAATGTTCATTTAACCAAAACAGGGAAAAGAAGAATTATTAACCCACGCTAGATAGAACACCCCATTAAACCGTAGTGCTTCACTTCCACCTTTGCTGTTTGCAGCTGGTCATACTTCCCAATTCACTGAAAAGTAAAAAAATTATTTTGGGGCATATGAATCGTCTAAGTGGTTAAATACAATTTAAACCTCAAATCTATCTATGTATCTATAAATGAGATCCTGTTTTGAACGGTACATTTTGTTTCTGCTCATGCAGAAACTGAGTGGCTGCTTACAGCAAAGTTCTGGGATGTGTTTCTAGGTGGAATGTGTTTCCCTGAAGGAGAAAGGTTTAAATGATGGAAGCGTTTGTTTGGAACACAGTTTCTTTTTTATTATTTTTTAGGAAGTTGGTGTGCAAGTTACCTGCTGAGAATGCTTGTACTTTACATTCTTTTTTTTGAGTAAAAGTTATTTCTAGCCTTTCATCTATTGTGGTGAGTTTAATCAAAGGACAGAAGCAAATAGCCAGTCTGATTGATGTGTCTCTGGCAAAATGCTTTCTCACTAAATTGGGAAGGGGCCAGTGCAAAGGCTGTGCATCCTTTTTCCCCCTTGCACGTGGCTTATGGGAAACAACTTCAAACATACATCTTCCCCNCCCCCAAATGATCTTGTGATGTTGATCAAGCAGAGCTTGCCTCATTAGCTGAAGTGCCACAATGCATTAGCGTCAACAGGGTCCCTGTGACACAGGTCAGTCAGCAGCAGGTGTGACTGATGGTCACTGAACAGTGATCACAGGCATTATTAAACCTGACAGTGTTCTGGGGTAGTGTGCAGTGGCCTGAGGGGAAGCTAGAGCTTGGGCATGCTAGGCTGCTTGTAATAACAGAGCATTCCTTTGGTTTGTGCCTTGATCCGAAGTGGTAAATTGTATTCCTCCATGAATTCAGCTTCATTTTATGTCACTGAGGAGACTGGCTAATTGTTTGTGTCTGCTGAATAAACCAACTCAGAGCAGTGGGAGAAATCTGTGATGACTTAATACTTTTTAGGTGTTGTAGGGTGAAACCCCCAGAACTGCCTTGATTTCTGGTTGCCTGATCAAGTGTGAATGAAAAATTAAAGGTCCTCATTTCAGGATGTATCATTTGAAATAGATTTCACCATGCAGGTAGAGAAAAGGCAACCTGGAAGCACAGGAGTGCCCTTTCTAGGTTTTTCCAAGATTTTTTTTCTGGAATTGTTCTCCTGTGTATCTTGCACATGTGGAGAAAATATCCTTTGCAACCCTGATGAAGGGAGTTTCTTGGAGAAACCTGGAGGGGGTAAAAAAAAACCATCAGAAAAGCTTTTATTTGAAACCTCTTCCTTAACAAATGTCAAATCTAAAAGCAATTGTTGAAGTATTTAAGTAGTCTGCTGTGGTGCTGAAGTTGTCTTGTGTACCATGGAGCTGGGCAACTAAGAAATGAAATTGTTATTGCACTTGTATGCAATGGTTTTAAAGAGCTTATGATTTTAGAAGGTGGGGTTTTGTTTGTTTAGCTCTAAAGCCCTGATGTTCTGCAGGAAGCAGATCTTGCTAGAGCAGTTGATTAAGGCTGGTCAAAAAAAAGTCATTATCATTTTTTGTTTTCTGCTCAGATACAAAATGAGATAAACACAAGGTTTTGTTGGGTTTTCTCCCCTTGGTTTTCAGACTGAAGTCTTCCCTTTCTAAGTCAAGGTGTTAAAATTCGGTTGAGCTATTGCAATGACCTGACACTTAAGAATTTGAAGGCCCCATGTCCCACCATTCCTTTTGAGGTGGATCTCCCAGGGCAGACGTCTCTCATGTACATGTTCAGTTTCCCATTCCATGGGCAAAAGGGGAAGCCTTGGTGCATCTGGGGAGATGGTCTGACCTTGGACGATGGCCTGTGAAATACCAGAACTGAATTTGTACCAGGGTGTTTTCTGACCAGCTTTAATTTATGCATATCAAATTTTCTGGGCCTTCATTTTGCATCTTTCCCAGCTGTTCAGTGTTACTGATTTCAGTGGGATTTCTCAATGTGCTGATCATCAGGAAGAGGGGCAGCAGAACTGGACTTCAGTGATCAAGGACAGCTGCATTTGAGAAGCTTAACACTTTGCTCCCTTTCATCTGCACCTCTCTTAATAACAGCTCATGTTTTCCCAGCTGAGTGTAAGGGGGTTACTGTGAGTCTGGAAAATGATGCCTGTGTTGATTCGCAAAGCAAATGTGTTGTTATGGGAAATCTGTGGTGTTCAATACTAAAAGGATTTTATCATGAAAGCTACTAAGCTTTGTAGTACTAGATTTGTTTTCAACAACATATTTGATTCTATACTATCTTCATTAAATATTAACCTCCCTAGAACAAAAAGGATACGGGTAAGTTTGGTACTGTAGAATAACTGTAAATTCTGATTTTTGTATTTGATTTGCTCTGTAGCTAGATTTCCTTCCCTGAAATCAATAGAGTTGCTCTAGATTTATGGTAGTAGCTGAAATCTAAGTCTGATGCTCTATCTTTCAAACTTGATGTCATCTTTCAGACACAAGCAACAGATTATTGGTAATGCCTTCCATTTTTTATTTGTCCTGTCGCTGGAGTATTGCTGTCCTATTGCATATTCAAGATGCCTGACTTTGTACTGCTTGTGAACAATTGCTTATATGTGAATTCTGTGTTCAGTCCTGGGCCAGAGGGGGAGGCATTTACCTTAAACTCTCAGCAAGCCATATGAAAACTTTAATTATGTTTTCATTTGAGTGCTTAGCACATGTTGCTGGAGGTTTATTGCAGTCCATAACTGTGCTGTTTTATGTATCACGTTAGGGACCAAGCCGAAACTTGCTGCTCAATGGGAAATCATACCCAACAAAAGTCCGATTAATTCGTGGTGGATCCATGCCTCCAGTGAAAAGGAGGAGGATGAACTGGATTGATGCACCAGATGATGTTTTTTACATGGCCACTGAAGAAACCAGGTAGGAACCGTGGTCTTTCAGAAGATTTAAGGGGAGGTCTTCTGGTTTGTGGGTGCTGCAGCTGGTGGCGTGGTTAGAGAGGGATCTCATCCGCAGATCTGTTGCTGCAAACAATGCCGAGACCATGGCCAGTGCTGAGGTGGGTAAAGGATGTGAATTACCTGATCATGCACTTACATTCCAGAGAAAGCACATTATTCTTCTTCCAGAGCAATTGCTGTAGGAGACGGGCACAAAGGGACGGAAGACTGAGGTGTGAAGTTCACCTGGTTCAGACCCATCACTGCTCTTGGAGGTCCCATTGCAATGGGACAGGACTGGGGCCTCCTGGCTCACTGTGTAGCAGAGCCTCCTATACACAGAGCTCTGCACACCCTCTTGCATACTGAACTTGCTTGTATTACCCCTCAGAAGATCTCCATGTGTGTCTGGGTACAGAAACCTGCAAATGACAGGGTTTCCATGGGCTGAGTTGACTCATTTCTTCGGTGGTTTATATGTACCACCAGTAGTGGTGAGATTTAGCCCTGCAGAGTCCATCTGCCTCCTTTGGTGGTACTGCTTCTGCTAGTGCTAGTCTTTCTTGTTGGTCTGCCCACAGGATAAAAATAGTAAAAGAAACTTTCCTTGTGTGAGTTTCACTTCAAATTGTTTACAAACTGCTGACAGAGTGGTAGAAGCTATGTGACCTGATCCCTAAGGCAAAGTTCCCAGTACTGGTGTTCCAAGGACAGGAGGGTTGCTCCTGGGTGTGGTGAGAAGGTAGAGAAATTGGCTTGTGTGGTTTCCTCCCAAGAACTTGATGCCTCCCTCCTGAGTAACCTTGAGGAAGGTCAGAGCAAAGCCGCAGCCCTGCTTTCCAGCCCTCTCTGACATCAGAGGTGCTGTCTGGCTTCTGTCTTGGTCTGAAGCCTGGAGTTATCAACACTTGCACTATCAGTGCCCCCGCAGCGGAGCAGCACTTACCTTTCCCTCCACTTGCAGAGATGGACCTGGGAATTACTGGATGACTGAACTCAAGTGACTGAGTCAAGAGTTTCAGTGCTTTGTCTCTTCTGGTACTACTAAATTTGGCACTACTCTGAGTCTTCGTTTGTTCAGCGTGAAGTTCATAGTCAAGAGTCCTGACATCCCCAGCCTTTTCCTTAGCCTGCAAAGCATTTCAAGTGTCAAGTAACTATTCTGTGGTCCTAATATCAAAGCTGGGCTTTGTCTCAAAAAAGCTGAGGACTAGTAACATTCAAGTTAATAACCACTGATCTATTGGAATATCAGATTTCAGTGCAGGAAACACCTTGTTAGAACTCAGAAGAAACAGAGTGAATTTGCCTGTCAGACTTGTTCCTATGGATGCTTTTAATGCACCTGTGTATTTCACACCAGCTCATATCTTTGCCGTGTCTTTCCCTTCTCATTTCTGTGCCTTCAAGATGTGAAAGTAGTGGAATTCCATATATAATTGAAAATAAAGTGAGAGAAGGATTTAATTTTCAGGGGAAGAAGTTTTTCACTACTGCTGTCACTCTGCTAAGGAGGTACTGGGATCCTGTTGCAGCTCTCAGATTCATGTGCCATTTTGGACTCAGGGTATACAGTCTCTAATTTGCTCTTTAGATGCTCAAGGCTTGTTTCATAATCCTGCATCTGGGAAGCTCCTCTTGATGTCTTCACCATCCAAGCCACATGAAAGATGGCAGGTGCATGGTGACAGCGTGTCAGTAGGAGGTCCTGCCCTTTGACCTGTACAGAACTGTGACAATATTCACAGTTGTGAATATTGGTGGTGGTGACAACAATTTACTGTAAAGAAACAGAATCCTCTGCTCATACAGAACCACTGACTGAGGCAGGAAAGATCAGTCCCACAGCAATGAGCACAACTCTAATGAAAATT
The DNA here is from genome assembly GCA_013397895.1 of Origma solitaria. NCBI lineage: Eukaryota > Metazoa > Chordata > Aves > Passeriformes > Acanthizidae > Origma > Origma solitaria. The sequence goes on from VZRL01003360.1 coordinate 110,917, forward strand.
GTGGTTCAGTGATAGACATCAGCTCAGTAAGATCTTATCGCTTCCATTTAAAAATAGAGAAAGAAAGAAAAGAAAAAAAAATACCCAGGCTTCTTTGTCTGACAGCCATGCTGCTTAGCTGACTGATGAGTGGTGAAAGGAGATTTTTGGCAGCCTATGAAGAGCAGGGAAGCCTGAGCGGTGGAGCATTGTCAGCGGCACGGGTTTTCTGTCGAGCATTTCACCTCTAACTTTTCCCTGAACCATCTGCTGCATTCCAGTGTCAGGAATGTGAGACTTGTTTGTGAGCTCTGAAACAATTTGAGCTTTGTGTTGGCTCCATAGCAATCAATCTAGCTGCAATATCTGCATATCATCCTCCAGCTGAGGGTCAGGCTGTGTTTTCAGTCACAGCAAGTAGGTTTCCCTGAAGTTTTACACGCTCCCCCTCCCCCCTTTTTGTGTAGCTCTCTTGAGAATGGTGCTGGAAAACTGTACGGCTCTGAGGGAGCAGTTTGAAAAGTTTGTCGAATGAAAGGAATAAGTTTTTGAATTGAAGACTCCCAGCAAGGAACTTGGCATTTATAACTCATGCAAGCGGAGGCAGCGAGTGACCTGATCAGAATCTAGAATGCTGGAGGACGTGTTTCTGATGGCAGCATGGCTAATTGAGCACACGCAGGTGCTGCAAGGAGCTCTGCTGGCTAAAAGTGGATCAGCTGCAGCCAAACATCTTGGAAAAGTCCTTATATCATGATTTTATTTTTTTTTCTTTCCCCGCTCCCCCCAACTACTTTGCCACCTTGTTCTCACCTCTCCTCACCCTGTGGGCTTTCGGCTTTAGAAGGTGCTGGAGAAATGGGTACAGTGGGCAAACAAAAGATGTGTCTGTGTAAGTGTCATGCAGCAGCTTGTCCTGCTCAGTGGGCAAAAAAAGCAAGTGAAGAGATGACCAAATCTGACAAGAGCTGATTCAAAATCATCAGCTGAAGTTGATGGCTTGTCAGTTCTGGTGGATAAGTTTTTGAGGAGAGGGGGGAGGTATTTTGACCACTTTCTTCAGCAACCATCACATCTTAAAGACAGAAATCATAGCACAGTGATAGGCATCAGCTCAGTGAGAAGATCTCTCTCTTCCATTAACAAATAAACCAAACCAACTGACCAAAAAAACCCCAACAACCAACACAACCAACAAAAGGGGGTTTTGGCCCCAGCAGTGTTCCCTAACCAAAACTGGGGGATAGTTGGCTGAGATGTGGGCTGTAGGGCCCTTCCTCTCTCGTCTCTCATGGTAAGCCAAAACCTTATTCTGTCAGGAGTCTGTGAGGGAAGGCAGTGCTGCCTTATCAGACCCTTCTTCTTGCCCCAGTTCCTGAGCTAAAGGCTCATAGTGGGTACTGGTGGACTACTCTTGTGAATATTTATTACTTTCCTTTCTAATCTCTAGGTGCCTTTGACCACCACAACATCCTCTGTAAAATAATTCCTCATTTTAATTGCTCAGTACATTTTTCATTGTTGCTGGATTTCTGGGTTTGGGTGGGTTTTTTAAAGATACTTCCTTTATCTCTCAGCCTGGTATTGACAAAAAGAAACAAGCAATCATTCAGTATTTTCTCTAACTTATTTTGGTAACTTTAAAACTTTGGTGTGTCTTTCCTTCTCCCTCTCTCTTCTGCTTTCTCCACATATGGAAAACAGCTTCCTGCATCTGATAAGACTTGTTGCCATTCTTGTACATACAGGGAAATCCTTAACCAAATGCAAGATGTGAATATTGCCCATTTCTGGGTCGGGCACACACAGTTGAGAGAAACAAGAGGGGGAAACACCCTGTTGGTGTTCCCAGCACAAGGGAAAGGCTCCAGCATTGTTTCACTGCTTAGTGGCTGTCACGGAGCTCCCCTGTGCAGTCAGCCTTGAGGTGCAGCTCCATGGGTGTTGGGTTCCCTTTGCAGAGGCAGCTGTGGGCACCTGCTCGGGGCTGGGAATGGCAGAGCGCTCTGCACTGGCAGGTGGGAAGTGGTCAACGTTGTCAGAAGAGGTTTGGGTTTAACCCGGCTTTGTAAATTCCCACAGAGCTGCCTCAGGACGTCCGACTGATCCAAATAAATTCAGAATAAATCAGTGGTGTGGAAACTGGCTGTCCTACTTCACATGTTCTATTTACAGCAGAGGACTCTGGTCCTACAAGGCTGGGCCAGAATGCCTTCTGCTCTTCAGGGCAAGGCTTCTGGAGCAGAGAACCCTCTTCACTGCAGGGTTTATAAAGCAGCAAATCTAAGTTTCCCAGGGCAGACACTGCAGAAGGAACTGTCAGCCCAGCCCATTAGCGAGCAGCCCCTGCATGTGCCTGCCTGGTTTCCCTTGGAGAAATGGAGAAACCCCCAGAGCCTCTGTAATCCGTGCCTTTCTTCCTTGCTGTCTGCAGGAAAATCCGCAAGCTGCTTTCCTCCTCCGAAGCCAAGCGAGCCGCCAGACGCCCTTACAAGCCTATTATCCTGCGGCCCATGCAGGCAGTGCAGCTCCGCCAGCCCATGAATGATGAGCCCATAATCATCGAGGATTAACGCTCGCCGAGCAGCGCTCTCCACATGGCGGTGGATCTGCCCGGAAGTGTCTCTCCTCCAGTATCTACTTGAGTTTCCATGGCTACAGCATTGAACTAACTGTTGAAGAGAGGGAACTTTTGAGGAACTGTTTTGCATCTTTTAAACCCTTAAAAGGAACTCAGCCCTGCTCTGAGCCTCTGACCACAGACTGCTCTCTCTCTCTCTCGCACTCTCTCCTTCTCTCCTTTCTTTTTCTTTTTATTTTTTCCTTTTATTTTATTTTCCTTTTTTTTATTTTAATTTTTAGTAGCCTCTTTTCCCTTTTGCTTCTACCCCTTTTGTAGAAGGGGGAGGGAAAGTAAGTTTAACTTATTAAGAGAATGTGGATTAGTACTTTTTAGCTTTGTTTCCTCTTCTGATGTATGAAGAGCTAGAACCCTTCATTTTGTGACTGAGCTCTCGTTGCAAAGCCATTTTTATGAGGCTGTGTTGTAAGATTTTTCTTTTCTTTTTTTTTTAATTTTGTGGACGGTGCCATTTTTTTATTTCATTTATATTATTTCTTTTGTAGATAAATTTCCAATCTTTAACTGATATTTGAAAATAGGAGCTGAAAGCCAGCCCCAGGTTCAGCCAGTTTTCTTTGGTCCTGTCCCTTCTGTTTTTTGGATCATTTTGCACAGCCAGTTGTGCTCATGCACAAGACAGACCAACTCAGGCTGAGAAAGGAGTGAGCTAAGAACTGAAGAACCTTGCAGAACATTACACTAACGTTGTGTGCAGTGGAGCCAGGCTGCCAGAATTAGGTGTCCTTACTCTAGTTGCTCTCTGGGAGATGTGGCCCGTGGCATTTCTCCCAGTAACCAGCAGTTTGCGTGCTGCCTTCTCTGTGACATCTGGGATCCTATGTGCTGCTAGGCCATCAAGAGCCAGCAGTAGGCCCAGCAAGTGTAATGAATTGCTTTGCTCTGGCTCCAAGAGTCAAGTACACCAATGCCCAGGGACATTTTGCTTAGAACTCTGAACCTGTTTGTGCATCAGTGCTTTTGGACATGTTTCCCAGGGTGAGACCTGGTTTCTCTTTAATTGCGTTACTGTATGTTTCCCATTTTGAAGGGACTTTAAATTACAGCTGGGTTTTCATTTGAACACATTGTGTCTGAATTTAAGTGTTTTTTTCCCCCCTTGACATTTCTTGTGTTTGAGGTTTCTTGCATCTCTTGAACTTCTTACGTATTTGCAAGTCTGTATCATTTCTTTTTCATATGTCTTCTCATGGCAGTGCATTTGCTGGATGCCCTGCTCGGTTTTGAAAGGATGTAAACTATCATTTGCAACTTGTGCTGATCTGTACATGTACCTGCCTCAAGCAGACACAGCATGTAATAACCCCCAAGTCATTCCATATGTGTCAGCGGTGAGATGAGCCAAAGTTGTATTTGGGTTATCACAGTCCAACCGTGATTCTGTGCAACTCTGCTAACCTGCCGGGTTAGACGGAAAGGAATCCCCACAAAATGAAAACAATTCAGTTAACTTTACTTAATAAACCTGGAAAGTGAGCTTTTGTGAAACATCTGCTTTTTGTCTCTTCTGAAACAGCCACCCTTGCTCGTGTTCCGTGTGCCTGGTACACACACAGCTCTGCGCCTTCCTTCCCATCCTGGGGCCTTGTTCTGCTCTGCAGTGTCCCTGTGCCAACATTGCTGTTGTACAGGGCAAGAGTCAGAGCCACTCATAGTTTGATTCCCCTCCTGTGCAGTTTAAATATTTCCAGTGCTTCAGAGGCGTCTCCCTCCCTCCTCCTCTGAAACGCAGCAGCAGATGCAGGGCTGGGGCTCTGAATGAGCCTTTTGTCCACAGCAGCTCCTGGTCCTGCTGCTCTGGCCATGCTTCTGGCGTGTGGCAGAGCGACATCCCTGGGGGTCAGCAGCCCAACCCGTGGGCAGTTCTGAGTTCTGCATTGCTCCATCCTCTGGGATGAGCAACACGGGCTCTATCTTTGGTCTCGTTTGCTGCTCCGGAGTGGTTGGATTTACTCCGTGGCTGTGAGAGGCTGTGCCTCGTGGCAGATCTAAGTGTATCCTGTGCTACAGGTCAGGGTTTCCTGTCCGTAACTCAAAAATGGGACAGGACAGCTGTTCCTGAAGGATGTGCTGCTCAGGAAGGGCACAAATGCCCTCAGGCTGTGGGCAGCACTGCAGGACAGTGACCATTTGGAGTTTCACTTTGTCACCATCAATCTTTAGGATTAACCCTCTGTACACAAAAGACACCAGCTGCGAGAGGGTTTTGTAATGCTTTTCTCCACGAGGATAAGCTCTCATACGGATTCCTTCCTGTAGCAAAGGGAAACCTGAACACATCACTTTGAAAAACTCCATGTGTGAGTTGGCTGCAGCCCCTGCACGGTAGCAGAGGGCCCTGCAGTGCCTGCGGCCGGGGGAGCTTGGACAGCCCCGAGTGCCGGAGCTGCTGCGGATCCTGTGCATGAGCTATTGATGAGTGTGGCGAGAGGCTGCACCGAGAGCTCAGGAGCCACTTGGGGGTGCCAGCCCTGCGGTTTCCAACAACTTAAAAGCTTTCTTGGATCGGCTCCAGAGGTTGCTCTGGGAACGGGTCCAGGCAAGGAGAGAGAGCATGTCCTGTGCTGCCCTAACTTTGAAGGACCCTTGCGTGTCCTTCAATAGAGATGCTGTTTTTTGGCGTGCGCTAGCAGACTCCACTGCCATGTGTTTCACTGGCTTATGTTTGTACCAGCTTGGGAGGAGGGGCTGGAAGATCCCTTTAGCAACCGAAGGAAAATGCTGGCGCTTGGGAAGTGCAGGGAGTGGTAGGTCCTGCCACTGACCTATCCAAGCCCGAGGGGTCACTCTCTTAAGCTGCTGCTGTCACTAAGCCTCTCCTGTGCTGACCTCTCCTCTGTTTTCACATTCCTGTGCTGTTGCTGCAGGAATTGCCTTTGGTTATTCACCTTCCTGCTCTAGAGCCTTGTCAAAATAAAACAATGTTCACACAGCTGGGGCAAAGTCCTATTTTCCCTGTCCCTTCCTCTCCCTGCTTCCCACCTCTAAAGAGTCCCTGAGATTGCAGGGGGAGAGCAGAGCCTGGAGTTGGGAAGCGCTCACCCACCCGGAGCAGACCAGGCCTATCAGGACATAGTGAGTTTTGCCACATCCATTTGGGTATTTTCCCTTAGCCATGTGTCCCTGGCATCCCAATCCTTCCCTTGCAGACATGGGAGCAGACATGTCACAGGCGCAGCTGCGATCCCCGGGAGAAGGCTGTGCTCACGTGGATGGAGCATGCTGACCTCCAGACTCAGTGCCATGCTTACAATTTTACAGGCTTAAAAAGAAGCAGGAAGCTGCTCAGGAAAGCACGTTAAAAACAAAACAGAAATCCAAACATTCCTACAATGCTTTATGCCAAAACGCTTTTGTTACAGATTTATTTTTTGGTTTTTTATGTTAACTTTGGTATTTTTGGGGCTTTTTATTTTATTTTGCATTTTACCAGCTCGTCAGTAGCAGCTCCCTGTGATCTCTGCTTTTGCTGCTGTAACACGAAGGCAGTGCCCTGACTGTAACAGCACTGTTGAAACAGTGTGAAAAAAAGGAAAGCATGACCAAAACTAACAATTCTGAACCTGGCATTCCTGCTGTGGGAGGAGGGCTGTAACCGGGACACTACTGGAGAGTTGTAAAGCAAAATACACGCTGAAATTTGCTTTTGAAATGGAAATTTGGAGCTGGTGCCAGCTCTGCTGCGGGCTCTGGCTCTCCATGCGAGTGTTATACAAGCCAGACCTTGGGAAGCTGGAAAGGCTCTTTGGGATGGTGGGATTGCGTCATGGTGGAGCTGCCATGGGAGGAGGGGGCACCTACCTGTTCACAGGGGGGCATGGGATGAGGAGTGGCATGAGAGTTGTGCTAGCCTGGGGGATTTCTGGGAAGAGCACAAATAAAATCAGTCAGATTTTGACTGTGATGAGAAGGGAGGAATTTGACTCACTTACAGAAACTGGACCTTGAATCTTTTCTGTTTTTCTTAATCCATCAAGAGGGCACAGACTTAAGAACACCATTAACCCAAATAAGCTTTGGCAGCAGCATTAGAGGGAGAAAGGAACAATCACTGAGGAAAGGCAAGTCGAGGCATGACAGCTCTCTCTAGCTGGTGAGAGAGGGTTTGTTTGGGGTTTTTCCTGTGAATGTACTTTTTAGTCAGTGCCTTTCAAGGTGAGCCTGCAAGAGCCAACAGGGATAGGATATGCTGTGATCCCCATCTTCAGAATAGGAACATGCCTTGAGTGTGGGTGGTGTTTATTGCCCTCCCCAAGGGAGGGGCCTGGGGTGGTCCTTTTTCCCCTGTCCCTGCTCCGCTCACCTCCCTTCCTGGGGACTGCCAGAAGGGTTTTGCTGTGCTTGGCCAGCTTTGAGACCTGGTGGAAGACTCAGTCTCTGATGGTCACATTTCACCCGTGTAGGAGGAGGAAAGCTGCCTCAAGAAAAGATACACAGTAAATTCAGATGGGTTGTGGGGCTGGGGCTTGTCTCCACCTCTTCTTCAGCCTGGAAGAAAGTCAGGCCAGGTCAGGGTTGAAGCACACTTGATTACTGCCCTGGGCTTTGCGAGTTCATTCACCACATTCCTGGAACGAGAATGAATAACATAAATTCAGCATCTTTCTGCAGACAGCTTCCTCCCTTCCCTCCTGCAAGGGGACTCTCCACCTGGATCCAGTGCTCTGTGGGATGCTGGCAGCATCACAGGGAGCAGATTTACAGGTCCTGGCCGGAGGGCTTCAGCCAAGTCACGCTCGTTCAGAGATTTTCCATCTGAGCAGGAGCGAGTTTGTTCCCCCTGCCTGTGCCTTGGCTGCCCCCAGGCAGGACATGCAGGAGGGGAGCATGTGGAGCGTGTGGATGAGGAGCCAAGCCGGGTGTATGGTTTCCCTGCAGCCCAGGAAGATGCCCAAAATGTCTGGTGAGAATCGGGGCCAAATGCATCCTAGTGGGTGGGTGATGCTGAAGGAGAAGATGGTGCCGTGGGGACATTACAGCACTTGTGAGGTGCTGGATTATGTGTGTCCAGCCCCTTCCCTACCCCAAGGGCTCACTGGGGATGATGTCCTGGAGGTGGTGTGCACGTGGGGCGCAGACACATGAAAGCTGGGCGGTCTCTGTGCACACTTTTCCTGCTGCTGTGCCAGCCCCCAGAGCCAGGTTGCACCATGGCCAGCCCGACCTCTGGCCACAGCATGTCCGGGGAGGGCCATGGGACTGGGAGGGCTTAATGACAAACTGCCCTGAGCTGAACTTTGCCACTGAAGTCTGTTTAAGCACAGCCTGTTCCCTGGGACACCCTTTCTTTCCCTGGAAAAGCTGAGGGAGAGCCACCGGTGCCAGCTACCCCCAGCCCTGGCCACTCTCTGTGCAGCCTCCCCACTGCAGTCCCACCATGGTTCTGCCGTGGGTTTGAGTGCAGTGCTCAGGTCTCTCCAGCTGTTTTCCTGCCTTTTTTTTGGTTAGAGCACTGCTTTCCAGGCACTGTGATCCCCCTGCACAGAGGCATCACACCTGCTCCATGGAGGTTCACACCAAGTGTCTGCATCCTCAGCATCTGCCTGCAGCCTGCTGGGATCCTCACCGGCCCCGGGCGGGCTGGCAGCTACGGCCCCTCGGGAATGGGTCGCAGGGACAATGGGGACATCCATTCCAGATGGCAAGGACAAGTGGGATATCTGTAAACCTGTTTATTGCAGGCGTGACAGCCCTATCAGCCCTGCCTGATACCAGCAGGGCCTCGGATGCCTTTTAAAGGAGAAGAGCGACAAGTGGCTGGTCGGAGCTGCGGATGACGGGCGCCGGGGCCGGGCGCTGACGTGCCGAGCCCTGGTCAGCGGCATGTGCTGCCTGACAAGACCCAGCTCCTGCCAGCCCTCAGCACGCTCGTCCTCTGCTCCTCCATCTTCCCGTCTCCTGCTAATCCTTCCTAAGCCCCTGTGCGCCCCTTCCAGAGCCGTGCGCTGATCCTACAGCTGCCCTTCGGCAGCAAGGCTGGGTACCCGGCGTGTGTGGGCTGTCCCCTCTCTGCATGGCTGCTCCCCAGCCCAGCCAGTCCCAGGCTCCTCGTGCTGGGGGACAGCTTTCCCCTGTTCCAGGCAGGGTGCTGCCCTGCTCACCCTCCCGTGCAGCCCCAGCTCGGGAGGTAAGACAGCCAGATCCAGGCTGGCAGGCGCTGCACATCCAGGAGGGCTGTGGAGAAAAAATGAAATAAGAAATAAAGTGTTTTGCCAGGTTTCGTGAAAGGCTCTTTCTGTTGCATCCCAGGGAGCTGCTCCCAGTCCCTGAAGGGAAGCCCAACCGCTTTTTCCGTGAAACTCCTGCCTAATGCAAGGACCTGAGGCAAAACTGGGTATAGCTGAGGCAGCCCATGGGCAGTGGCTGTTACTTGTCATGGGCAGCAGCCATTTGTAACCACCAGCTCCTGGCCGTGGGCTGTGCCTGGGGCTGCAGGAGCTTCAGGAGTGAAAAAAGAGAAAGCTGCAGTGTGTCACCCTGGGGTGAAGAGGGCCTGGGCATGTGGGTGCATATGGTCTATGGGCCATGTATGGATCGCTGATCTCCGGGCACGCCAAGCCAGCAGTAGGGTTTTTCCCGTAGCCTTTTAATTCTTTTTTCCCCCAGCCTCTTTTTGCCCTGTAACAGATCCAAGGGATCCTAGGTGCCAGAAAACATGAGAGCAGAGGAAGGCTTTCCAGCCCCATCTCCCCATAGGAGCAGCTCTGTCTGGGTCCATGAGTTTTTGTGGTATTTGTATCTGAATGAAGAAGAAAGAGCTGAGGGGAGCCGGTGCGGGGAGGGGGAGAGAGGTGAGCCAAAGGAGAGGCAGCCTGGAGGGAGTTATTCCTTATTTATTCCTCACTTTCCCTTAATCTCTGAGCAAAGCTCTCTGGTTGACCTGCCCTAGGCAGAGGTCCCAGCCTCGCACCTTTTGCAGGCTCCCAGTGGAGGCAATCCCTGCTCCAGGGCCAGGCCCAGCCTGGCACGCTCGGCAAAACACCCCCTGTGCCTCGCAGCCCCTGCTGGGTCCTGAGGCAGCTGCTGCTGCCCAGGGAAGGGCTACAGGCACCGGCTTTAGGATGTGAGCTGGCTCCAGACTCAGCTCCAGCTGGAAAAGGGAATGCTGCAGGGATGTGGCTCCTACTCTGCTCCATGCAGCATCCCTGAGGGAAGTGGCTGGGTTAAACCCCCACTTTATCACGGAGTGTGCTCTGTAGAGGAGAGCCCCCTCATGCTCCTGAAGTAATTGAGGCCATGGCCAGATCAGCGCAGATCCAGCGCCAGTGCCCCCCAGGGCGATGTGTGCTGGGCCAGGGAGCCAGCTGTCCCCAGCAGCACAGGAAATCCTGAGGCTGTGCAGCAACGGTGCCATTGGAATAAAATGGGTCACCTCCCGCCACGGCCACGAGGGCTGGGGACACGGTCCCCCCGGTCAGGACACCCCCGGGAACTGCTGCAGGGGGCATGGCCCATGCCAGGAACCTCCCCACGCCGCTGAAAGGCGCCTTTGTCACCCGCTGCCGGGAAACTTCTGCTCAGCCCTTGAGCAGGGACGGCGCCCACAAATTTCTGATGGAAAATGCATCCTTCGGTGGAAATTACTCCCCAGCCTGGGTAATAATGTGCTGTCTGGGGAGAGGCACAGCGAGGTTGGGGTGTCCCTCACGTGCCACCACCCCCCTGCCCACACCCTGTGTCCCCCCGGCAGCAGGCTGACCCCTGCCTGGCACTGGGAATGCTGTCCCCACGGAAGCTCGGCCATCCCCGCTTGCTCAGCCTGTGCAACCCGAGTCACCTGTCCCCGAGGTGCCAGGACATCCCCGCCCTCAGCGCAGGAGCATGCCGAGCCTAAATCGGGGAAGCTTAAGACACGACCAGCTAAAGCCACTTTGCTCCTGAACTAGCATATCCGCTTGGGATTTAGCGCATTTGCAGGCAGGGATTCACACCTTTAGGTGATTTGTTTTAATTCCCCCAGCCTCTATGTGTGAAAAGCCCTTGGACGGCAAGAGCTTGTCTGGCTGCTGGTTCTGCAGCATGGTAGAGCCCAGGCTTTCTCCTGTGGCCACCACAAACACACTGTCGGGTGGATGCAGCTTTCTTCCTCTTTCTCTGGCACCCCTCAGCTCCCAGGGCTGGGACACCAGCTGAGATTTCCTATGAATGTGGAGGGTTTAGACAGCAGGGCCTTTTCAGGATGTCCCTCGGTGCGTGAGACAGGAGTTGCTGCAGGCACAGGGATGCCTGCCTGCCTGCCATGGGGTGCTTTAGGGCTGCAGACACACCGGGTACCACACAGGGACCCACACGAGTGCCGTGGGGCTGTGCTGGCGCAGGCAGCTGCTCTTCCAGAAATCAATAGCTCCACAAATCCCCAGCTCCTGCCCTGCCCTGGTGGCTGCGGGCCTGGGATGGGACATGCTGGCTCCACGGTGGGACACGCAGGGCTGAGCCGCCCCTCCCCGGGGCCGTGTGGGGCTGAGGCGCCCCGGAGGCAGCACTGCCACCTGCCCCTGCGCAGGGACCCCGCCGGCCACAAAGCCACACATTGTTGTGACAGCAGCTGGGCGAGGAGTGACAGGGATGCCTGGGCCTTCCAACCCAGCAGGGTGCACAGGCGATGGAGAAGCTCTCTGTCGAGCATCCCCGTCCCCTCCGGCCCCACGTACTCGCCGGCAGGGTCACTTTGTCCCATCGCGGAGCCCCGGGTTCCCTTCCCAAAGCTGCCTTTGCGCCGGGGGCCAGGCGGGCGCTTGGCAGCTGCACCAGCTGCCGGCAGAGAAAGGAATTCAGTGACAATGGCGGCGGAGCAGAGCCAGGCTGCCGGCTGATGAATAATGCAAGGCTGCGCTGGCGGAGCGGCAGATGCCCTGTTTACCAACACCCGGCCCCAGCCGGCGGCCTGGCGGTGCAGGGGCGCAGCTCGCCAGCCGCGGGCCCTGTCCCCGCTGTCACCACCCCTGTCCACCCCCTGCCCTGCGCCCACCACAGCCCCGCTGCGGGGCAGGGTCCCGCCGGGGGGCACCGAGGGGATCCCCCGGGCGCAGGGGCTCTGCACCCCACCGTGGGGCTCGCCCGCCTCGCCACGGCATCGCGGCTCCTTGAGTATCCTGGCCGTGGCTTCACGGCTCCCTGAGCATCCCTTCGCAGCCGGAGGGGGTTTTGAGATGGGAGTTTCCATGGCAACGGAGCGGAATGGCGCCGGGAGCCGGGGGATGCGGGCGCTGGAGCCGGGCAGCGAGCGGGGCTGGCGCGGGGACGAGCTGCGCGGTCCCGAGGGCCGTGGGAGATGCCCGAGCCCCTCTGCAGCGGCTGGCCCGGGACCGCCAGCCCCTTCTCATGCCCCGGGGGCGGCTGCTGGCCACACTCAGCCGGGGGGCTCCCGGCCGGTGCCTTTGGGGCCGCTAAAAACCCACAAGTCGCGCCGCTCAACTACAACCTGTTTATTATGGAGGGTTTTTTCCCAGGCAAGGGAAGTCGGGAGCACTCGCGTCCCGGCTTTGGTCTTTGGGGACGGGGGACAGGGCAGGGGGTGTTCTCTCCGCCGCCAGGACCGGGCACCTGCTGCGCTGGGCTGGA